>KZ505689.1:887924-919744 GCA_002844005.1 Limosa lapponica baueri | reverse complement strand
GGGCACAAACTTGAACATAGGAAGTTCCATCTAAACATGAGAAGGAATTTTTTTACTTTGAGGGTGGCAGAGCACTGGAATAGGCTTCCCAGAGAGGTGGAGGAGTCTCCGTCTCTGGAGACATTCAAAACCCTCCTGGATGCCATCCTGTGCAACCTGCTCTAGGTGAACCTGCTCTGGCAGATGGGTTGGACTAGATGATCTCCAGAGGTCCCTTCCAACCCCTATCATTCTTTGATTCTGTGAAAAGGACAGCAGAAGTTTTCTTAGTACCAAATATCAACCACTTAATAGCAAATCATATGTGGGCACCATGAAGAAATAAATTAGACAAAGATCACAAATTAGACAAAGTGATTCTCAGTAGTGGATGCCTTGATAAACAGTTTATAAAGAGTTGGAGTAGTCTTGAAAAAAATTACCTATATGGAAGGCCAATGAAGGTATAAGGAATGGCTAACAGAAGAACAAAATGGGACTGTAAACATAAAAAGCATCTAGGTATGGGAGGAAATCCACATTTCAGTGGAGCGGCAACATGAGCAAATTAGGAATAACACAATGAGTCAGAGTGAGGCTATCTTCCACAGGTCACAGCTTTAGACCATTCATGGAACAGGACAGCTCTTGGAAGAATAAACAATGTGGTAAGCTTATCATAACAGAGCAGCCAAAAAGGAGTCTTCATCTTCCATATAATTTAGAATAATTTTATTGTTTCTGTTTCACTGCAAATTAATTTATAAATCAATAACTTAATGCTTTGCTCTAACAAAATAGGCCTTACATTTCCAGCATTAAGCTCGCCATGAGTTAATGCTGACCCAGGTTAGGCGGAGTTCATTATCAATCCGCAAGTGACAGACCCATGTAGAGTAGTACTATGCACACAGACTCTCTCAGGGAAACCTGAGAACTGGCCATATTTGAGAATTTCAGGATCTGAGGCTCCTGCCAAGCCACAAACAGCAGTTTGAGAGTCAGGTGCCAAAATGATGGAAGCTCAGACCAGTGTTACTTTGGTAAAGTGCAGGCAACACAGGAACAGCTCGTAATTCCTCATGACTCACCCTAGATCGTCATACATTGATTGCTTTCATAATCTTTTTCATCATTTTTGTGGAGAAGAATTGTTGTGAGACCACTGTGGCATGAAAGAAGAACATGCAGTGTTGACTTTGCCTCTTCATAGGCACCAAGTACTTGCATCCATTTTCCTGATATTTTTATTTGCCTGTGTTATTTAGCAGCAGGGAAGTACAGTGATCCTTCAAATGCAGGTAATAGGACATGACATCAGTCACCAAAATTCCTTTGTTAATAAACCTTTTTAAACCTAACAGATGCTTCATTGTTCAACCTGCTGTAATTTATCTAGTATAATAGGTAGAAAGAAAAATCACCTACAACAAGAAAGTTGATGCCACTAAGGTTTCTTCTTTCCTTAAGATTATTAATCTTAAATGAGTCACAGAAAACTCCTTATTGTGCCTCTAGGGGAGATATTGAAGGCTTTCAAAGTATGCATGAATTTCAAGGAATTTAAATGGATCAGAAGTTTCTGAGATTTATTCTGTAGCAGACAGCACAGTTGCGATTGTTAGCTCCTGAAGTCAGTTGAATACAGTCTTCATTATCAGTTCCTCAATTATGAAAAAGATTAGGTTTCAGATTAGGCCTCTAAATACACAACTGCTTCTGACAAAACACATTAAGACACCCTGGTTCTAGCAGTAACACAAGCATATTATACTTATTTCTGTGCTTTTACTTTTCAGCTCTAAGGCAGGATGGGGTCAATTCTTTCTTCACTTTGTGTATTCTTTGGCTTATTCAGTTTGCTCCCATACTAAGCCTTTTCCAGGCTTGTGAAAATACTTCTCATTGGTAACATTCCTCATATTTGTCTTGACAAAGACAACTGGTGTGTTTCGTATTTCAGTCATGTTTTCTGCTTTTAACTTGATGTCACCTGTTCAACTGCCCTTCTTGGCAAGTTTGAGATAGAACATCATTATCCCCTGTGTGCTACATGCATACTGCTTCTTTTACACCTTAGTTGACTAGTATTCAGAACCCCCTCCTTTCCCTAGATGGCAATGTTTTCATATGAATGAAAGTAAAATCAATACTTTTCTCACTATCTTCTCTAGGTTTTAAACAACAAACTGAGATTTAATTTCTTTCACTGGGAGCATAAGAGACAGTACATTGACTTCCTACTTTCAGCTAATACATCATTTCATGCTTGAAAGTTAATCTAAAAGTACAGTGGAAAGTAAAGCATAGTGCATTCAGTACCTGAAGTTGAATTTTTGCATCTTTGCTGACACTTTTTGTTCTCCATCGTCTTGTGACCCGCTTGTCTTTCTTTGAAATATCTACACAGTTAGCCTACATTACACAAATAGTTAAAAGCAACAAAATACTATTAAGTTGACACAAGCAACACAGACAGTACAGCAAGTTAGTAAAGAATTGTAGCATTAGACATATAAAAGTTCGGAAGTAAAGAGAAGAATGCCACTGCCGGGGCCTGCAACTACAGCAATGACCAGCTGTAGCTACCCATACACGCTATTAAGCACATGGTACATTTAGCAAAACTGCTGGTATACTTTCTACATGAGTGCACAATACTTAGGCCCAGATCTTGAAATCCTCATGGATTTCTATTCTGGTACTACTCAGGGAAACATAGAGTTCACCTCACCATCAATGGTAAGTCTCGCTACTTTGTTGGGACTAGACTTCCCAATGCAGCAACACCACTGGGAGATCTGTGTACTCAAGGGGACTGAGTGAAAGGGGAAGGAAGGACTGGATCTGCTGTTGCTTTCTTGTGGTCAAGAGGAAAACTCACCCTGAACTGGGAAACTGTCCAACCTTTAGGACCTCTGTATTATGCCCTCATTTTTAGAGCATGCAACTTCATCTTTGAGGGGTTTTGGGTCTCCGCTCCTTAAAAACTTAAAATGATCTCTCACTCAGACTCAGCACAACAAAAACTCCTTAAATACAATTTCAATGTATGCATGTATTTCTATTGTAACAGTTCTCAGGTTTGCTTTGCAAATGACTTAAACATTTGATTAGTCCTATTTAACTCAAATAATTAATACGTCTTAATTTTTTTTTTTACATGTGAAACATTATTACACATGATTAAGATAAACATATAAGATAAACCTTTCATGCGAGAGTTATGATGATTTCAGAAAATTACTAACAGACAACATCTCTATATTTCCCTTAACACAATGAACAAATGTTTCAGTGTGATGATTTATGTTCTAGCATATTTACCTGCATGTCTGTGAAATTTGGTGCTGACTGAGTTCTCTGTAGTATTTCTAAATTTTGAAGAAGTTTACTGAGTTCCACAAGGTTTGACTGACAATGAGCAAGATCTAACAGATATAAAACAAAAATATATTAAAACAAAAATATATTCAGTTCTTCAGTTTGAACTTTTTTTTGCCATGATTTCCATCATTAGCACTTTATTGCATTAAAAAGTTAAATGTCTAAATCCCTAGTAGTAAGGCAACTAAGTAAAAGATTTATTTTTAGAGATGTTGAGCACTTGTTATTTCTATGGGGGTCAGCAACAAGTCTGGACCTCAAAAGTCGATCATATTTTAACAATGATATCCATTAAGATAATACAGATTATTAAGATAAATTCTTAAAGCAACATCCCAAACAATGCAGAGAGGGAAGCTACCACTACAAAAATCTAATTTCTTTAACCACTTTACTGACTGTTTCTTATTTTATATCAACAAGATTTTTTTCTGAAAGAACAAGACATGAAAAGGTAAAGACTAACCTTCTGCACATCTGTCCATCTCTTCAGAGTCCTGCAACCAGGCAGCTACTTTACTCTGACCAGTAGTGCAGGTGGCCGGAAGGCTGTTACTGCAAGGTATAGGAGACTGCCAGGGGAAACTGTTTTGTTGCACCTAAGACATAATAAAATGCTTAAATGTACTGTTGCTATGTTACTTAGTCAGTGTAATCACCATACTACTTCAGAATAAGAAAAAAAAACATGCATTGTGATTTCAGTGACATCTGTGATTTGATTATATAGTTCCCCAAGAAGCATATTTTTCTGTACAGCATGTTGGAGAACCAAACCAAGAACCTCACAAGCAAACTGTGTTTGTTAACCAGCAGTTAGAGAAGCTGTTGTTTAAGAGGAAGAACGTTATCAAACAGTAAAGAGACATCTTTAATCCCTGATGACAAAGGCAAGTGCAAATTCTTCTGGTGAGGGTGAATTCTTTGGAAATTCTCTACAGTGGCCCATTCATGAAGGTTGCAGTAAGGCTAAATTAGACAGCCCTTCAGCTGCACACACTAACAGCTTTTTGCTGGCCATTGGTTGCCACAGTGGAAACTCCTCTCCATTGGCATTACCAGCAGACCCCACTGAAATTGCCCATGAGCAAGCCCAGCAGGTATGAGTTTTCAACAAAAGAACATTATGTACCTTTCCATCCGACACATTAGCAGCTGGTGAAGACTCTGTAGTAGAGGCTGAAGGGAATATATGAAAGCTGGCATCTCTCGGAGATCTCACAATTTCATTTTGACGGTACAACCGGTGGTGGCGTAATTTTGAAACCCATGCATCAAATGAATCTTGGGACTTCACCTGGAAACAAACTCACTATCAAGAAAGCATTCAAAATACTACTTTTCTGCACATCTTTTGCAGTGGATGAAAAGAGAATAATTATTTGCACCACGTTTTACCTTCAGATGATAGATGTGTTCTTCTGTGTCAAGATCTATTCTACGAGCCTTCTTTTTGATAGACATAACTGATAAACCAACATCAATGCTCCCATGGACTTTGCCTTTCTGTATCTAATATCAAAAAACAGGGTAAGAAATTGGTAGTATCATGCACTTCACTATATTTAACAGAAAAATATCTGGTGCTGAAATGATTTCCCATTTTATAAACATTTTAATATAAAGCTATATTAAAAAATAAAACCTGTAGTCAGACTAACCACTTACTATTTATAGATAGAGAAAAGCATCTCACAGACAGTGCTTGACGCAGAGCCAACTGCAAAGTTAAAGCGTATTGGTTCACACCAGTACACAGCTACAGGTAAGTGAGAAACATAGATAATTAGATAGTGCTCAGCTCCTGCTGCTACTGCTTGATAGTTATTGGTATCAGATGTAATTTAATACTACACTTTATATCTCTTGAGTACATTGTAATCAGTTCTCTGTCCTAGCCACGTATCTCAGAATAGTCGCCTCTGACTGACATAAACATTGAAAAAGAAAAGTACATGATCAGGCTAATCTCTCAAGCACCTTCATTAAATAAACTGCTTTAAGTAACATAGTTCTTATTTTCATATAAGTAAGAAAAGGTTCTTCAGAACACACTCAACCAAAACCTTACATGTTTTTCATATACAAATCTCTCTTTGAATCCATCAACAGCTTTAATGTGTGCGCTGTCATAAATATCCTTAGAGTGAGCATGAGATTTAATCAACCTGGCAGGCTGAATTCCAATACAAATTTTAAAGTTGTCTTCAACTTTACTTACATCAATTGGTGACTTTGAATATTTCAACATTCCATTATCCAGAACAAAAAACCTCTGAAAGGAAAAAAAAAAAAAATTCTTTCTTAATGAGTAGATGCAATTTAAACTGTGTACAATAATTCATCTGCAAAAGAAAAGGATTACTCTGTAGCAACTGAGGAATGTTTGTGGGTTGGAAAGAGAGAATAAATACAATATTGAGTATATGCTTGCTTGTTTTTGACAACAATTATCTTCTAAGCAGGAAAAAACAGATTCTCTTTTTTCCAACATTATGTTGTAGGTTTAAATTAACAAACCTCGATAATGAAGGATATTTTTTTCAGCTTTCCAGCCAGTTCAATAAACTCTATAAGAAAGACACCATAGACCGTAGGCTGAAAGAGTCATGTCTGTTTCTTCATCTTCTTCCGTTTTTCTTGCCACAGAAGCTGGTCACATCTTAAATTAACAACCTACCTTCCCTAACCAGAAACTGAAAAGTTTTTCCTAGGGCAAGATCTACATCCCAAAAGGAAGACCCACATATGGATATTTTGTGGCCTCCTTGATCACCAGCTAGGTAAAAATGCAGGCTGTGAGACACATCACTCTACCATCCAAAACTTTGTACCTCTGGGCAGACCTCTACACAGTGAGGTAAAGATGAGATTGTAACTTATACTGATTATACCTTTTCTAGCTGTAATCTAGCTAATACAGGTATTAGTACAAGTGTAAATATTACAGCATTCCCAGCAACATTCCCAGGTCATGGGAGACCTTATGTTTTGGGTGTTTGTCACTGATATGGTGTGAGCCACTATATCTTCATTGACAAAGTTACCAGGGCTAGGCTAACCTGACAATGCCTACCTGTGCCATTGCTACACCTTTATTTTGCTGAGTGGCTCTTACTTACAGCAGAGAGCAGATCCCCTATTCACAATGTGTTTCTCCTGCAATTAAAGTTGCCCAAGCTGCCCTAGTTGCACGCAAGCTGCATTGTGGTTAAGTTAGCATAGACTTGGGCACACACCATAAAGATTCAAGCCTAGACTTGAAATGAGATTCACTAACCTGTGTTTACCACCACTAACCTTCAAAACATGCAAATTAATAGAAAGTAATTAATATTTTTAGAGTCTAGCCTAACACACTAATCTATGTTAAGAATCTAGAACACAGCAAAGTATTATCCTAGACTCTCTAAGCTGTCTGACATGGAAGGGAATGACAATGTTTTCATGATATGAACCTGTTAAATCTCTACCTATGAGCAGGGTCAGTAGTTAGATGGCAGAAAATATCTCCTGAAGATGGTTCTGGAAATTATGTCAGTTGCACAACAGATGGTACCAATATCTCACGCAGGGCAAGAAAACAGTGCTTTCCTGGAGATGTAACTTCTTGAATAAGATGTCAAAACAATAGGAGGGGGTTTTGTTCTGTTGTTTGGTTTTTTTTGACTAGGCATGGTCTTTAACGCATTTCACAAGAACATGATATTCATTTCATATTGCTCTGCCTCTCTAAGTTCCACACACAAAAGAAAATTACCTTTCCTCTTATTTCATTCCAAAGCATACTGCACTTCAGAAAATTATAAGATACTCTAAATTATAATTCAGAAAATTATAAACTACATTTTACCTGGTATGCTACTAAAGCACATTCAGAACTGTCAGATAACATGCAATGTTCAATAAACAGAGGATGCTATGGCTTTGCTAGCTGAACACTAGCATGGCAGATGCTACAATTACTGTCTCTGGAATTCCTCACTGGGCTCTCAGCAAAGCATTGCTAGGGAAACTGCAGGATATCAAGGCAACAGTTGGGGAAGAAAAAAAAACAAACACAAAAAACCCAAAACCAATCCAGAGTTTCATAACATAAGTTCAGCATAGATCCTTCGCTGAAGTGTAAGGCAGAGTAGAAGGGGATGCTGAACTGTGAAGCTCTTAATCACATTAAAAATTATTTACACAGGTAACTGCTCTAAATTCAGCACAAGAAACTGATCATCAGTAATGATCCCCTTCATAGAACTGCGGAAGTTGGACTCCTCTCGCTCTCCTAAAGTTCCATATCAAAACAGGGACGTGTCCGTGAAACAACGTAATGTATTTTAAAGGAGTGGAATCAGTGGCTTATTCCATATATTCTTATACATCTGATTAATTGTTTTGGGTTTTGGGGGGGTGGAGGTGGTTTGTTGGGGGTTGGTTTGTTTGGGTTTGGTTTTTTTTTATGTGTGTGTGTGCTTGCTGGTGTGGTTGTTGTTTTTTTAAAATAAGCTATCTTTTTTTATTCTTTCAGTGTTTCAGGTATGTCAGTTTGAAATCCTTTAATCCACCTAGGCTAAATTCAAGCAGTGCATATGTATTTGGTTGCTGAAATTACAAACTCTAATTAAGTAAAGCAAAACCAAAAAATATAAGGTAGGTAGGCAGAAACAAAAAAAAAGGTGGCAGGTGTAAGTATAAGTTAGTATAACATTCAGAAAGAGCAGAGAAATTAGCAAAAAGTGTAATTTATTGTAGTATGGACTGCATTTGGACTCAGACCTGAGTAAATTCCACAGTGTTTAGCAAAAAGCCAAAGTTAATGCTTTCCCAGAAAAAAAGAAAAGCCATGTATAACAAATGGCTTCACTATCCTTTGCAGTAAAAATGCATTCTGTCCTAGAAAATTATCCTGCTTCAAGTACCCGCAGCTACAAAAAGATCACATCTCGTCACACATCTTGTTGCTAAAAGAGGGAAAAGTGTAATTACTATGGTATAAAATAAAGACAAAAGAGTTTATGAACACCATGTTTAAGCGCTAACAAGGTGTAGAATTATGCATAGAGAAATGCCTCCAAATTAATGAAATAGAAACAGGAGATCTGGGGTTGAGTTTTGGGGTGTTTTGCTTTTTTTAAATTGAGACATCTAGTGGCAAAAGTGCGTAGTCCCACTGCATGCCCACACAGAAGATTGAATCAAGAAGACAAATAAAATTCAGGGACAAAGCTGAGCAAAAATTGCCAAGTCAGCAATCCTGAAGGGGAATGATCTCCCATACAAAAACCTTGGGTGCATGCAAAAGCCCCTCAGCTCTTCTCTGTTATCATGAAGTCCTGTGTATTTTAATGTAAACTCAATGCAATCTTACAGTACATGGCTACATTTTGTTATAACATATTGGAAAGAATGAAAGGGATATTGATTAAACCTCTTAAACCACGAGGCATCTGCTGCATTATTTACAACTTCTGCCTGGATTTTGAATACAACATTAGGCAGCAAGCACTGCAATTTGGAAGCTGTGAGCTGTGTGTGCAAACTAATTCTTTACACAATTTGAAGAAAAAGTCATACACTAAAATCCTGGGCATTTATTTGACATCCTAATTTCCTCCAGACAAAAAAATCCAACTCCTAAAATGAGGTAATAATCTTTGACTGTTTTATGAGACATTTACCTTGTGCCAGCCTTTTAAAGGCCATTTTCTCTTTTTCAGCATGAAACCTTCATGTTTGTCTGGCTTCTGGACATTGGTCTGACCTATTTTCAGACCCTCTATGATTTCCCAGCTGTCAGGCTCCTGGTGAAAAAGTATGAAGACACATTGATTAATTAACTGTGCACACACATGATGAAAAATTGCAATTATATCCAGCACAGATTCTTCATTTCAAGACAAAGAGTAAAGGAGGGCTAGGCTTTTAAATCAGCTTATTTGAGTACCAAACTACATGGTCACTGTATTATGTTCTGTATCTCATTTAAAACTACTGACTATGAATATTTTTGGAAGTCTAACCCTTACCAGGTAACTAAAATGAAGTTGAAGCTTATTAAGAAGTCTGACACTGTAACTGAACAAAAATCCGAGGGTGGGTCTAGGCATGCTGTTCACAACAAGGACTGCATCCCAATGAAATAAATACATCCAAATACATGAAAACAGGACCAAATTGTGGCTGAGCTAAGTATAAGAAAGCTCAGACCTGCTATTGGAGGTAACGGTGTAAAAGTGCAGGTGGTTCTAACCACCTGTTAAATGTATCCAGAAGGCACCCCACTGCTGCGCTTTAAGAACTAAAAAGACTAAAGAGATTTTGAAAGTGGGGTATGGGCAGAATCTGCATGTTAAAAATGTACCTTTTCTAAGAGTATTCCTTCTCTAAAAAAAGACAGGATCGTGAGACAGAATGAGGAAGAAACTAGACTGTTAAATACATGGGCATATATTAACAGTGCCCTTTGTGGTAGTCCCTGATCATAAAAAATTGCAAATTTTCTGATCTTTAAAGTACAAGCTATATTGCTTTTGGATCCTCTAATTTTTCCTTAAAATCAGAAAAACAAGCAGAAGAGGCTGGTTTGGTTTTGAATGTAGCCAGCTTTTGTCTTCAAAGAAATTTTATGACGGTTTCACAGGCTAATTGTGCCTTTAGACATCTGCAAAAGGAAATTAATTTTGGTTTAAGTTTTTCTGCATTCAGTTTCACTGTATTAAGAGAAATTTATAGGAAGACTAAACAATTTTCTCTCTAGAGAAAAAAATAGGCTGTATTAATTCAGATACAACCAGCTGTATGCCTCTTAGGGAGCCAATTAAAGTATATTTCTTGTACATACTACTTCTTATGCATGACAACTTGTACCACTCAAGCCAGACTTATAATATACCAGAGTGAGTAGTAACAAACAGTATTTTTAAAGACAAAAACACCATGCCTTTCTTTCTATCCTCTTGCTACTACTGTAATTAAAAAAATTCTGAACCAATTTAAAAATCTCCTATTATCTGCTCATTAAGACTCTGTTTTACTAATTGTATCTTACAAAGTTGTACGCTTGCATTTTCTCAGATGATCTGTCACAAGTCCCAGCAATGTTATGAAAAGTTATCAAGAGAGGAAAGAAGTCATGCAGCATCAAACATTTAAAGGGAAAAAAATGTCTCCTCCATTTCCCACAAAACTGTTCACAGCCAAGCACTTTGTCTTTCGTAACACCTCCAGGTAAGCTACACAGACCTGATAATGTTAACATTATTAATGATGAAAATACGATTTCAGAAGTAATAGCAAATTTCAAATCTACAATTTTCAATAAGGTCTTGTTATTTTGAGAAGGGTAAAAAGCTCTATCCCCAATAATTTACCGCAGTAAATTTTAATAGAACTGTTTACTTAGTTTAGTTTTCCCTGGGTAACTATAAACTGGAACTGTCCCAGTGCCTCTAAATGCCATGCTCAAAACCACCTTTTTATTTCCCTGTGTTTTGCTTGGATATTCTGTTTCCATTACTGTAAAGGGAAGAATACATGCATTATTTTTTCACTACAAAGAAGCACTTGGCACTTGAGGGGGGCAAATTAAACTATGAGTCCCCTCAGGCAAGCAGAGGATCTCTCTCCGCAACTCTGCCAACTGATTTTTCACCATATTGATTTCTCCTTTAGAAGATCAGCTGCAGGCGTAAGTCTTTTATCTACTAGATAACATCAGTATTGATTACTTCTCAACTAGAAATCACACAATCTCATACAGCTATTCATTTAAACAAAAGGCTTGATACAGAAAGACAAAACGAACAATTTTTCAGTGCAATGGGGATACTTGTCTTCTGCTGCACCAGTGCTACAAGCTGTTCTTAAAACCATCCTAACAATCCTAACTATGCCTCATCCCACAGGTTTGGAGTGATGAGATATGCCCAATACAATGGACATTATGCAAGACCAGCCAGAAACAGGGGAAAAACAGAGTGGAAGTGATATGCTTGAAGGGTCCTCATTGGTGCTGGTTCTCGAGTACAGCATTAGTTCTTTAGGACTTCTGTGATTCCCTCCATATTACGTGAGAAACAGCTCTACATGAAGCAGCAGGACCAGGGGAACACAAGCACACTTTACAGTCCCGGAATCTGTATATGTCCCAGGTACTGGGAGTAAGGGAGCCACTACCAACCATTTTCTGAACCTAGTCTTTTTGACTGCAAAGCATTTCTTTTCCAAATAAAACAGAATAAAACATTTAATTTTTCCTGGGTGAATAGAATAAATCCTTTTGAATTTGTTTTAGCAGTTCTGTTTCAGAACTTACTGACATTTAATTTCAGATTTTTCTTTTCCACCAAATATTCCATCACAGCATTCTCATCTTTTCAGTAACAATCTTACTTTTTCATATGTAGTACCTTAAAATGAAGCCTTCTTTATGTGGAATTAGGCTTATTTGGAATCAGTTATTCCAAAATTGAGGAATTCAGCAAGGAAGAAGTAGACTGCAAAGCACCACATACAAGGCTGCACCTTTCAGGAAATGGTGATGTTGTCCTTGCAGTTCTATCCATTTCTCTGCCTCAGGAAAGAAGGTCTCAGCGAGAGATTTTAAATTTCAAACTCTAAGAAACTACACACAAGGAATGTCTTTAGGACATATTTTTTAATTAATGTCATTATTGATTAGCAACACTGCTGGACTTGGATATGATTTGCTCTACCTTAATAAGAGGATTGGACTGTATCATTTCCCAAAGTCACTTCCAGCCCCATCCTCTCAGACTGTAAAACGTGTTCCTGGGATCCATCCGTGGGCAAAAAAATCCAAACCACCACCATCATCCAAATCCTTAATTTTGTTAATATAACATCTACTAAAGATCACTGGCCCCTCTGACATCTCAGCTGGGGAATAGGAAGCTCATTGGGCAGGCTTACAGTGGTAGAATCATACAAAACAATATCCCAAAGCTGTAAGTCAAACTACTTTGTGAATACAGAGGGCAACTCATCAAGCAGATTACAGCCCATCCTTTTGCTTACCTTGGATAGAGAGATAGGGTCACTTTCAAGGAACTGCTTGCTTAAAGAAGGGTCTGTGCTTCCTGAAGAAGCCTTCCGTTCCAAAATATTAACACTCTAAAAAAATAAAATAAAAAAAAAGGTAACTAAAGAGTTAAAGATAACAACTTATCATTCAATGTTACTTTTAAAAATACACATTAACTAATGAATGACCTATCATTACATGCCTTATATAAACTATCAGGATTATGCTCAAAACATACCAAGTACTACCCATGCATGACGTAACTGCACAAATAGTTTGTCCTCTGAGGCAACACACCTCTCTTTCCCTCCTCTCTTCCTTTTTTTTTTTTTATTTTTTATTGTTACACTAACTAGTTTGTTCAGCCTAGAAATGACTGGGAACTAAAAAAAAGACAGGAAAGACAAGTAACACAGTTCTTACCTACAGAGATGCAAAGTGCTCCTAACCAGACCTATTGTGTTTTCTGCCCCAATACAGGACAGTGAGTGTACATATGCAGTCAGCACTGTCCTACATTGACTTCTGAAGCAAATCATCGCACATAAGATACTACTGCCTCTAAGACACTCATTATCACACCTTAGGATTTTGTTATTGGCTTCTCAACTAAGGTAAAGTAACTCATAACATGAGTGCTTTTAATAGATTATAGGTGTTCACAAGATCAGTTACAGAGCCTCAGGTGACAGGCTTGCTGGTGAACATTTATGGAACACAATGATCTTAAACCATTACAGCTGTTTTTACATATGACAATACTATAAAATTTTATATTCTCAAGGCATGGTACAAAAATATATACACTCATCCTGAAAAAAAATGCTGTTCTTAAAAGACACCTAAAAGTGTCTTCATATTTTCCAGAAATGTTTCACTCATATTTTTTAGAAGAAAAAGCAATTTTGCTACCGGAGAAAATAACCACGTTCTGCCTGCTTGGATTTGCATTTTGTTCTCTGGTGAAATTTTTCTACATCTCACATTATTATTTGCTAAGATTTCTACCACAACATGTCAGTAGTATCTCTTTGGCATGAAGTATAACTATTTTGTTTGCAGGACTTGTAGCACAATGGGTGCTGAGAAGGGTAAGTTTTTCTCAACTGAAATATGACAATTAAATTTTGTTCACAATTAAGCTTCTTTACATTCACTGAAGAATAGATTACACAGGTACAGAAACAATCAATCAGGGAGTATAAAACGCATTCAAACAGCAGAGTAAATGTTATTTATACAGATAACTAAGTACATAAGGACCACAACCAAACTAAACAAAAATAAACAAAGCTATTCATATAAACATATATAACACAGACCACATCTTGCTGCAGAGCAGCACACTGACCTCCATTGTTCGCTTTCAATTTGCAACTGTGAATGAGAATAGGAAAATATGGGGACTGTCTCTGTTGTCAGTGGAGATTAATAAGCATCCCTGCCACGATGCAACAATAATCAGCATTTATTTCAGTTACTTTTAATTTAATTTCACAGTGAAGAGTGTAGAAAAATAGCAGGATTATGTTACCTGCCACATTCCCCAGGGCCAACCAGCAACAGCTTTGTCATCTATACCTTCAAATCTGCTTTATCAAAGAAAGACCAATCTTATAGTCCAATGTCTATTACTAATCAGATGAGAAAAACACTTGTATTTGTGGCACAAGTTCCTACATTACATGTCAAATAATATAGTATGCCTGTTTGAGCTGAGCACCACAAGGTTACTAATGGTAAACTATTATGAAGTTTTCTCATTGAATAGATGAAATGCTACTTATACGCACAGTATCACATTTAAACAATATACAAGAAAACCTAAATCTGTTCCTCCAAAGAAGATTAAAATGATGCTAGACTAGCATAATCAGGACGATTCCCAACTTTCCTGCCAGTTTTGTTTGGCAGGCAGGAATCCCTCCATCTTGAAATGCCCAACAGAGATGTTCTGAAGGTCTCATGTGTAGCAGCCAGTGCAGTTTGTTGTTATATAACTGCAATTTCATTTTGCACAATATTTAGAGTGGAGTAACCCAACAGCCCTTCGCTTACCAGATTTCCAGTGACATTTTCAGTTGCATGATTTTAAGGCAAGGGGGTTTTATGCCTTTTTTTTTAATCAGCCCTCAGTCGTTACAGTTCCACTTCAGTTGAGAAACACATTATTAGCTAACAGCACTTCAATGAACACTGACTTATTCAATTCTTTGTTTGGAAATAAGAAAATGAACACTTTTAAAATAAAATTGCCTTCTTTACATTCCTTACGTCAAGAAGTGCTGTCTTGTTGTCTAAATATCTGCTTTCCAATGCTTTTCTGCCATGACCACCATTACACTGGCACAAAGTAACTTTGTTGAATCTATGACTTGTCTCTAGCATAGTATTAAGAGACATAGCTTGGTCAAAATGTTTTCCATTAATTTTGCAGAAAAATAACATGCATTACAGCTAGAAATTACACAATTATTTGACATTTTTAAAAGCTGCTATTTTCATAATGCAGGGGTTTAGTTATTTAGCATCACAGAAATAAAAATTATTTTGCTCTTAAAGTTATTATCAAGGGGTTTTTTTGCTTTAACAAGAAAAATAGAGTTGGTAAGGGAAGCAGTTAAAAAAAGTTGATGAGAAGAAAAGGAAGAAAGAGACAGATCAATACAGCTTCTGGGTTTTGTTTATAATCAAACAGAAAAATGAATAATCCATTAATCACGGTGTAGCAATCAACCTGCTACTGTCAATCCTCTCATCCCAAGAATATAGGCAGACAAAATCAATCTCTGCATTGCTCCATTCCAGACTTCCCTCATGCTTCAGGTTTACCTGTGCTCCATAGCTGGCTTGTCCTGGAAAAAAGAGCCAGGACCATCAAATTCTATGTGCTCTTGGAAATTAATTCAACAAGATTACAAGTTTAACTGAAATTGCTCTGTAATGTCATAGTTAAATCTTAGTCCTAACTACAATCCTTCAGCTTTAAGATTATTCACAACATACATTATATATGTGAGCAGACATTTGCCCCAAAATGTACCTAACATACATACACATGGGGAATACAAATGCTGATTCTGCCCTGCATTTTTTTCATATTGTTTCCCAAAGACATGTGAGGGAGAAGGAAGCTGATGGAAAGAATAACAATATAGTGGTGTTTCATATTCTCATCGTCTCTGGAGGGAAAGAATGGAAAGTGTATTTTACAACATGTTTCTATGTATCTTGCCAACTTCATTTCTCAGTTAAGAGTGCAGTGACCCATTCACCTCGTCCACCAGAACAAATACTACCACACGGAGCAGCTGGTCTCCACAGGCCTGAGGCTGAAGACCCAAATGTTTCTTAACTGAATCTAACTTCCCTGTTACAAAAAGACATTCCATGGTTTTCAAAGGGAAGGCAAGGAAAGAAAAGAGATATTGGCTAAGTAGAGATAGGAAATCCAGTGAAGGACAAGTCCGGTATTCATGCCTTCTCTTTCTGCTTCACTGCTTAATTACTTAATGGAATGAATTATATTTAACGCAATGAGTTCTCTGTAATTTATAATTTATTCATTTCCAGCAAAAAAACAAGCTGGTGAGGAATTTATCATTCACATTGGACATAGACTGCCTTTAGTTCAGAAATGTGCACAACACATGAGTAACAATAAAAAAGATTTGGTGGGTCATTTTGTTTGCTTGCAGCATTCAGCAGTCTTCAACACCCATAACCATGGGGGCCTAGACATACACTGTTCTACAACAGTAATTCAAAATAGACCTTTTCTCTCTGGGTTTTTTGTGTTGTTTGATCTTTATTTGTTTTGTTTTGGTTTTTTCCAATCCAAAGCATAACTAACGTATATTTTATTATTTGTTATTCACTGGCATTCTTTCTGCGACCTAGCTACTCCTGCACAGACCTATGTTCTTATTTGAATTCTGTTTAGTATGAAGTGAAATACTTAGTCACTTTCTCTTAATCATGTATTCTCTGGTTGTCTGAAATACAGCAGGAGTATTAAGGTAGACACGGACTTGACTGCAGACATACAACTTTTTACTACCTCTTAAAGAAAGCTGTAATGTATGCTGAGTTAATCTGCAATGTTACTTGCAAAGGGAATAACCTTGAAACTTGCTTTTATCTTAGGTTGCTTCTCAGTTAGCTCTGGCTTTTCCTCTGTTGATGAGAGTCTTTAATATCATTATGAGAGAAGGGTGAGAACAAAGCAAAACAGCCCTGCCTCCATCAATGTATTCTCCTTTCTTTCTTCTTGCACTTTTTTTTTTTTTTAATTTATATGAAGCAGTCATGGTCCTATTCTCATCCTCAGTCTCTCCTATTGATACCGCTCCATAGCTGTTTTCAACAACCTTGGCTACAAACCAACAGACAAAGAAACTTAACAATACTTTGTGAATAGCAGATGTAGTTAATCTTTTTTCTTCTTGTAACACATGCTCGTCTTGTACAGAAATGTGCTTAACAGCAATATTTCCACTTCGTAACCTTTTTACTGAAAGACAAGTATATCTCAGCAGCAGCTCTGTAACACATTAATAACATCCAGGTATGTACTCTACTTCTTTCCTGGGATATGCAAAATAAACACTTCTTGTGTTACAGAAATGTCAAGGATTTGTTAGCTCAGGAGCTCTCTGTCAGCCCTTTCTGGAACTCCAGCTTTGTATCGTACGTAGCACTTCACGTCAGTGCTTTTTGCTCTGGAAGCAAAGAAGCCTTTGCTTCTCAAGGTACTTTTTGACAAACTCTGAAGAGAAATAAGCTCTTGTTCCTCTGAAAAGCTTCTTGGAGGGAAGTATTAGGACAACTGGATAAAGAAGAAAAGATCTATCACTGTAACAGCAATCTTCTCTTTGCCAAAGCGGTGGTTTGGAATGACTACCATGTCACAGCCTGAGCCTTTAATGACAATCTTCTCCTTTCGCACTTTGGATTTTGACAAGCTTATCTCAAAACAGAGCAAACAGATAAATTGGCAATATCTGTCAGAGAGAATTCAAATGTTTGCTAATGATACAAAGCTTTTTTATGACTATTGAATAATCACAATTAAAAGGATTGATATTTCACTAAATAGTCTCAAGATTCATTTTATTAGTGCTGATATAGTTTTTAAAAAAGGAAGGAAAATAAAATTACATACATTAAAGAAAACCAGTCCTTGATATGCTAATTTGTTAATTAATGATGAAAGCTTTCTAGACACATTGAATGGCCTTCTTCAGAAAATATACGCAGTTTTCACTTTAATAAATGGTTGCAAGGGAGTCTAAGTTAACACAAATCATAGGCCAAAAAGTTCGACACTCACCTAAAAAGGTACATACATTCAAAAAAAGAAAGCCCCGTCTTCCTGGGGCTCTCTTTCACATCCTTATGTAAGCTACCCACTTAGACTTTCTCAATATACTTTAAATTTTAATATAAGTAGTAAAAAAATACAGGAACTAGGAAAAAAGGGAGTTTGAAAAATTTTTAATTTTTTTTTTTTTTTTTTTTTTTACATGAATCCTTTTAACTGGGGAAAAAAAATTTTTCACATCCTTATGTAAGCTACCCACTTAGACTTTCTCAATATACTTTAAATTTTAATATAAGTAGTAAAAAAATACAGGAACTAGGAAAAAAGGGAGTTTGAAAAATTTTTAATTTTTTTTTTTTTTTTTTTTTACATGAATCCTTATTCTACTGGGGAAAAAAAATTTTGGACATAACAGCTTCATTTTCAATTCCAGGATAAAGTATTTAATAAAAACAGAAAGAAAGAGATGTCAGAACAGCAAATATCTTTACTAAGGAACACATTTGTTCTGCCTAATATGCTTATATGTCTTGAATGCGGATAATCCAAATCACGAGTGACTGTCTTGAAAACAGAAGCCTTCATATCATACCTGCCATCACTCTCCCTCTTCTTTTCACTTTTAAGTCTTTCCTCTCCGCTGAGGAAATGAAAATGAAATCATGCTTCTCTTTCCACATTTGTTTCCCAGAAATCCTAAATGGCACTTCAGAAGTGCACTTCTTCCCTCTGAATTCATGTGTGTGTACACACACATTCCTCACTGATCCCAGACAGCTCATTTGGGATCAAGTTGCAGTTAGAAAATGAGTGCATATTAGGGTAGTATCAATGTTTGAGGACACTTGAACTGTATGAATATTCTTTTTTTTTTTTAAATGTACAAGTTGACCTTTTAGTTTATATTCAAGGAAAATGAGACATGCTCATGCAGGTATGGATGCTCATGCAGGTATGGATGTGCATGCATGGTAGAGGGGAAAAAATGAGACAGGAGGAATGTAAGAGCGACCATGTTCTGAAAATACCTCTTTAAATTACCTGCCATAATTTTAATGGGTAATTAAGCTTTTATGTAAACAATTTCCCAGGTTTTGTAATAGAAGATAGCTACATACACTATTTCTAATCAAACTGACACACTTTAAAAAAGGAAATCTTTCTTCATAGCACATATCTGAACTTCAACATTCTCCATGCAGTCTGTTAAGCACTCCTAGAGGTATGATAACTCAAATAGTAATGTTTATGAAGCTCAGAGAAAGTGTACACGTGGCCCCATGGGACAGCTTGGCATGCACACTGTCACTGTCAAGAACTGAACAAAGTCTCCTGCACAGCCTCTTTTTTCCTCACAGGTCTTTCGGACATTGTGCTGGCTTGCCTTATACACCAGTCTCTGTCTCTCTTTGACTGTTCCAGCCCATTTTACTTCAACAGCTTTAAGGACAAGTCTTTCTTAGAAAGAGACGGCATCTCTCTCTATTAATCTCCAGGACTGTACTCTGGGAGATCTTGTATCCAAACCACTGTAGATATTACCAAGGGCAGGGGTACTCATGATCCAAACATCTATTGATTGGAGAGGGCCCATCCAGTGCACTTGCACACAGATGTACTATTTGTGGTTACCATTTGTCTATCACGTAAATTCTAGGCAGAAATACAGGCACAAGATGAGGGACATCTGCTGTGTGCCTGCAGGCTGGCTTCATAACATACAGACAGCGAGACTGATGCATCCAGCCTGAACTGGCCTCCTGGACACGTGTTGCTGCCAACCTGTGCTGGCAGCCCTGTCCCTAAGGATTCCCAGTGCCAGAGCAGGAATGCCTCATACTTTCAATACACCAATCAACATGTCCTGCCTCATCCCTGGGGTCAATCAGCAGCAGTTCCCTCCAAGTCTCACTTACACGGGTTCCTACTCTGTCCCCGAACAAATCTGTACTCCAGAGAGATTCACTGTGAAAGTCTTTACCTTCTTCTGAAGGTCTGATTGTGCCACGTGTAGTTGTTCACTCATCAAGTAGGTCAGTGTTACCTAACAGGGCTGAGACTTAATATTTCATTTAGGGCACGTGCATTGAACTTAATGTAACATTCACATGGGTGTTCTACAGCTTCATAAGTTACATTGCTTCAGACATTTTTTCAGATACTGAAGTAAGACCCGCTACCTCCTGAAACTGAGGAACATTTTCAAACTCTATTAAAGGCACAGGAAAAAAAAAATGTTTTAGAGTAGCAGCAGCTAACCAATTTAAAGAATAATTGCATGTTTTTGTTAACAATTTTTCCACTTCATTCTTTGGCTCCCTCAGAACATTTGCTTGCTCCACTGAGTTGTTGCTTTTAAACTACTTATTTAACACTTCCTGCTCTAATGCTGCTTCAACTGTATTATATGAAGAGAGTTAATTAGGAAAGAGATCAAAAGAGAATTACATCAATGTAATAACAGTACTTGGCATTTAGTAGCATCTTCAGTTTGAAACTCTCAAAGAGATTAATAATTATTATTGAAATAATTCTCACAAACTACAGAGAAGTAAAAATGCTCTTAAAAGCCTACACTTTGCTACAGAGCAGAGCTAGGAATAAGGCTCGATGTCGTCAGGTCTGGACCATATCTACTAGACAACTGTCCATCTTACCTTCCTTTCTTTTAAAGCCACAGAGAGACAGGAACAAGTGAAATTTGCAGGTAACAATCAAGAACTTTTTCCCAGCTATCACATGAGGCTCACAGCAGTGAGCAAGCCTGTAGGTTGCTGCTGAATTTAAGAATAAAGAAGGGATATAAATGCACTCCAACTTCTCTTCCACATGGAATATATTACATTATATTTCATTGCAATCTTATATGAGCAACACTGTCTAAGACACACTGGACTGACAGGCAGGCAGAGTAAAAATGCCAGTCAATTATAATGTCATTGTTTATGAGACAGAAATCTATAATGAAGCCACAAATGCATCCTTGATATTGTGCCACTGATCATAACTGGAGGTAAACAAAGAAAAAGTTGAGTTCGAGCTATTTCAATATATTAAGATCAAAAACCAAAACTACAGGAGGATGTACACTCCCTCCTATCCTTTCACAAATTCTCACGTCTAATTTTTCTCAGTCTCCCAGAAAAAGTACTAAAAACGCTAAATGAAATAGGACAGCTAAAAGAGAGAGACCCTTCCAAAGGACTTTAATTTCCAGCAGGCAAGATGGATCTGTGTATGTGATGGACCTTACCCTGCCAACCTAGCCTACCAAGGGAAAAGCACTACTGGCTGAAACCCCATAGCTACTGCCACCACAGCTGCTCCCACCATGACCCTTCCCATTGCCACTGCTCCGCTACTTCCCATTGAGCTGCCAGGAAAGGTGTAGCAGCAGCAGGAGCCAAAGCAATAGCAACACCAGGTCTCATTATGAGCCCCAGCATTTTACATTAAGTAGCTTCAGTCTCAAATACTAGACCACTTTTTTATGGGACAGATAAAAAGGGAATCAGCTATTGCTTTAGAATAACCACACAAAAATATCTTAGAATTATCATAGAATCACAGAACACCTTCTACACATCAGCCAGACCTCCCAGATACTCCTTGTCACCAAAAAAAAAAAAAAAACCAATAAAAAAAATCACCTCTCCCTTTGCTTTCCTTCTCTCTACAATGCCCTTACTTTTTCAGATAGTTGTCCTCCCTACAAACCATTCCTTGCTTCTGTTTCACATCCTCCAACCTCACAAAGCATTTGGCCATGCAGTTCTCTCTTCCCTACCCACTTCTTTCACCTGTTTATTTCCTGACCAAGAATATCACTCTCTAAGTACCTACACTGCACAGCTGAGCACGCCACTCCTGACACTTCTTACTTCTCCTTCCTGCACCACCCGCTTGCTGTGGGTGGAACTCAGCTTCACAGAACCTGATGGTCCCTACAGTACATCTATGAAAAATGTACAGCTTGTTAGCTCCTGGGGAAAACTTGATGGCGGTTTTCTTAGCCAAGACACTTCCCTTCATTATTCTGCTTTTACTCTGCTTAATGTTAGCTGAAAGCATGAAACTCTAGAATTTACATAGAATCCATGATATTTTCCTATTATGCACATCTCCTCTCATTATGCTTAATCATTAGTTGATGACAGAGACAAGTCACCTCTCTCTTTTTCTGCACCCAGCCTGTCTTCTCATGTAATAAGCACTTTATGCTAGGGACTGCCTTTTATTACGTGCTTAATACAGTGCATAGCACTGTGAGGCCTAGATTTCTGCTGCATCGCTATATCCTAATAGCCATTATTAGTCCTTTCTTTCAGGCACCATACGTTTCACCCCCAGACTCACCTACTGCCATTAACTTCTTTATAGTCTTCCAGTTACTCTATAAATTAAGGTTTGGTTAAGGTTGCTGCAGACAAATGACTCAATCCTTTCGTCATGATTAAAGCCTTTATATCTACAAAATGGTGATAGTTGCCTTAGGAAATACTGCTTTCTGGAGAATACTTTTGACAATTAAAATACAGTGGTTATAAAAAGTTAACTAGGCATTTTCCAGCACAAACCTCTAGGCCTTGACTTTGGAATAGCTCTCTGCTCCCAAATTTCAAGGCCAGGTAAATATCTTCAGCCCAAATTTGGCCCTTTCTTCATCCTTTGAGTACAACCCTTCTCCTATTTGTCTGTATTGCTCTTACAGAACGAAAGGAGAAAAAAAACAAAAACAAAACAAAACAAACGAAAAAAACCACCACCCAGCCAAACAGACATTAAAATTAGAAAAACTGATGATTGCTGCTCTGGAAAATATTTTTTCTTTTTCCTTCAAAGCCCCTATCTTTCATTCTTTATATATGGCTGAAAGACAATAGTCATTTGAAACATGAAAGCTCTTCTAGTAGAAAGATGACCACTCAAAGCTAAATGCAATAGGACTAAAAAACTTTTCTCCTTTTGTGCTTGATGCGTGGGAAAAGAACCAAGGATTTGTTGAAACACTAATCTGACAAAGAGAAACAGAGAAGGAAAGAGGTAACACCTGATCATGCCTCCCCTCTAAAAGACCAAAAAGAAAATTGAGACACTAGAAGATAAATCCTCGCATTTAAAATAGTAGATATTGCTAAATCCACTTGATAGCATGTATTAGTTGCCCCTCAGATGGTGGTCAGAAAAGTCAAAATCTATCCTTTGCTCACAGTTTATTATTATTACTCTACTTCTGTATCACACCCTCTGTTTAATAGCCTGGGGTCAGGTCCCAACTTACCAAACTGCACATTGTTAACGTACAATGTATTTACTTCCTTCTGCCTTCTCAGCACAGTATTACTACCCGTGCATTGCAAAGGATAGATAACATATTACAGTCTGCAGTATGACTTAGTACTTAGTCAATAAATAAAATATGGAATATTTATAAAGATCTTACACCCATCCAACTGAACAAACAACATACAGTTTTATCATATTCTGCTGTACTTTAAAAAAAAAGCAGTGTTAGTTTTTCTCCTTTTTGTTGTACAACAAAATATGACTAAGCTTTTCATAGTTGCATGGGGAATTAAAAACAAGAATCTCCCTCCCCAGCATGGCCCACAAAAAAAGCTGTCAGACATGCAGTTTTTATGCTTACTTTTGTACGAGGAGTAAATTTTCTTGGGGAGATCCCCTGACAGTGGACACGACAGGGCTTCTATGCTGAACAGTAGGAAAAACTGCTGCTGCTCCATTCTAAATTATCCCTTACCAAGGACACCACAAGTGCCCTTCCACCTTGCTAAGCTCAGAGGCTAAACATAACAGGTTGGTCCTGGGCTGCCTTCTATCAAATAGTCCAAATTAATCATGACTTTGATGAAAATGAATGAAGTTCCTACAACAACGAAAACCTGAACCCAGTTTTTTGGTTATTGCTGGCTTCAGTAGTCTGTTCATTTATTAATTATTTAGTCATGGAGCCTGCAAATTGGCAATGTCACAGCTTTTGCTGACTGCTAATTCTCTTATGTGGTGTACATTGCACAAATAAGAAAGCTACATTAAAATGCCAGCATTATATACAGCACGACATTTTCCACTCTCCCTGAAATGATTTATCATAGTCATGTTCACAGTTATTCAGCCTCCTGTGCCATAATTTATTTGGAAACTGTTCCATAATTGCTGGCATGACTTTGACAAGAGTTATATGATGAGAAGATTTCAGTCATTAACCATCTAGAATCATCAAGTGTTATCCTCACATATGACAACGAAAGCTACATTGACACATTCATCCAGTCACATCACTTTCCATAGGCATACATATTACCCTTCAGGAAGGGTGCTTTTCTCCTAGCTGCTATGAAGAGACCAAGGAGACAGTAAGACAGAATTTTCAAACCTTTTCAAAGTAAAACCCAACAGCCCCCAAACCAAAATTCCCTACCCCCTAGCTATCATTGCATTTGGGGGAAAGCCTATGAAAACCAAAGTATATACAAATAATGCCACAAGCAAGGAAAGAAATTAGAAATACAATTGTTATTGTATTGACAGTAGGATGAAGCTGGTTGATTTACTGTGTCTACATGCACCAAGGAAATATATGTACATTTATTTTCCCTGGATATAGTACCATTGCAGCTCAATTTCACTGCAGAAGAAATTACCCATCCATTCATTTTCCTGGATATTTCTCTGCCTTTAACACTGAAAGCACTAAGGCAAAAAAATGAACGGCTAGCAGTAGCCTTTCCGATCCACATTTACATGCCTAAATATACCTGTTAAGCATCATCAGACATTATTGGATCCAAGAGAACTCTGGATGCATCACACCATCGACCCCTTCAGCATTATTTTAAAATCATGTTTCACATTTCAGTGACCAAATATGGCCTTAAAGTTAAGCATCCATTTCATTTTATGGTGACAGGTATACCTTGCTCTACCCTGTTACTATGGTAACAGATACAGTAGCCATTAAATTTATGGTAAAATGTATTCTCAAAAGGTAATTTTTTTTCATTCTCACTTGCCTGATCATACCAAACTACCTAATTACAGAAAGAACTCAAAGGATATGCTCTTAGCTGAGCTCAGCAGGTCCTACAAGTCTTGTATTCGCCTTCATTTGGTTTAAATGTGGGAAATAAAATATACTGATGCTTTAAACAAAAGATGTCAAAATTCATGCTCCAGGTGGAACTAATGAAGAGCTAAGAGGAGATCATACGCTAACCAGGACTTAACTGAGTACAGCTATACCAAATGCTGTACAGCATGCAAAGGAAAATATTTATCACCTTTGAGAACATCATTTTTGGCCTCACTGAAAAAAAATGGAACTGGTTAAAAAAATTCCAGACACTTCCTGCCTGTTATTGAACACACATCAGGATTCTTCTCTTGGTTTAACATTTTAAACATACCTTATGGTGAGACTATTTGCATTCAAAGCTGTATATGTTATAGTTTTCATCAAAACTCTCCGTTTTAAAAATTTTTAAGTCAGGTAAGGGGAAGAAACCTACTTCAGCAGCAGCTTTCCTTGTCAAGTTGAAAAGAAGCCAGTATTGCATTAATGAAGATATTTTCGCAATAATTAAAATTATACAGTTGCTATATTCTTACATTTTATAAATTTCTTTTCTAAACATGATGATGTTAAACTAACTCAGAAGCTCATTTAGCATTCAAGGTTTCCACAAATAAAAGTTTTAAAGTATGTTTCTGTTCTAATCGAATTTTCAGTATCAACCTTTGCATTTGTAAATATAAATGTAAGAACCTTTCTGAAATCTAGTGGGTAGCTCTGATACTTTCTGAAGTGCTCCCACTGATGCTAGGGCCAGACTGTACACTCAGCCCTCAAAAAAACCACAGGACTGCCAAAGTTGTTTTGAAGGGAAATAATACAGCCCTCATCTCAAAAAGATCCTGGAGAAAAGACATATTATATCCACACAGACAAGGGTCTCTTGAAAATGGAAGACTAACATAACTTGACTAGTACTATATGACAAGGGACAAACAATGTAAATTCCTAGTAAACCAAAAAATATTTAAAGTGTTAGGTGCTTCCATAAAGAATGAACAATATGATATTTAAATAGAATTGAAATGCCACCTTGTAAAAAGATAAGACATCTCTGTTGTTAAGATTAAGAAAAAAAAAAAAAGATTCACAGAGGACATGAAATAATCTGAAGAAACTGTAGGTTCATGCTGCCAAAAAAAACATTTCCCAAAAGACTTCAGAGCATGTTTCCTACTTGTCTATGTGGTTTTATCCTTCCCACTCCAGCGCTACACATGGTGTCCCACTTTAGAAAGTGTGGAAGAACTAATTTAAAAAACTCAACAGTTCTTGGCTATAGTGATATCATCCAGTGCTATAAGCAAGTTAATTTAGAGCTAGAGAGAACTAACAGCCACATTACAGAAATAAATGAATCATTTCAGCAGATGTTACAAATGCCAAGATCTTTTCCTTACCTGCTTCCTGTCCCTCTGAGACGATGATGAAGAGGAGGCACTTCTATGTGATGGAGTGGACGTTTTGTGAGCCGGAGATACACTCTTCTCCTCTGAACTCATCTTTGCAGCAAATTCTTAGTAATGATCTTGTGCTCTTATCACTCATGTACAAAAAGGCAAGGGATAGTCTTCTGCATCCTTCTGTTTCAGTTTATGGACAGCCAAAAAGGAATTCAATCTCAGCTGAACTGCACCTTAATAAAGAAAAGTGTGAGAGGAAGAGTGAATGAATATACCCTTGCTCCAAAGTAGCTCTGCAGCAAAAAAATCTGTTTGCAGTCACTATTTAATCCAACAGATCTCCCAGTTCTTTACTTCTCTTTCTAACAATTACCCAGTACAAATATAAATACAATTTTCTGCATTCTCACAGAAGATGAAAGTGGTATTACATTATTTCAAAAAACCCTAAGGAAAGGAAGGCTTAAGGAATTTACAGCAATTCTCAGGCAAAGTTTGTAAATCCCTGACAAGGGGTCATTATCACATCTTGCTTAATATCACATTATCAAGTAACTCCTTAGGACTTCCCATACAACACAAATACCACTGACCACCCCTTTATTATCAGTACTTCATAAAAATCCTGCAGTTAGATTAAGGACTCTGAAAGTTGCTTTTAAAAGCAGGTCCCTCTTTGAAAGAGGGTGGGCTCTCTGAAGGGGTGGACAACCCAGTTTCAAAAATCAGCACCTTTCAGATGGTGCAGAGCTCACCATACACTCACATCTTGCTCTCAAAGACAACTGAAACAAAAAGTTTTGACCTGAGAACGCTTTCAGCCACACGACTGTGGCCAGGGGTTATTTATCATTTCACCTGGACAAAAGCTTCAGCATATTTGTTGAATCCCAGGTACAAAAGAAATGTATTGATGAAGGTAGAAGCTATGCACTAACCACAAACACCACCACCGCCCATGCCACTCAGGGCAGGGGGAGACTAGAGGTGTCAGGAGCAGAGGACTGATTTTGAACCTGGGAAAAATGGGAGGAGAGGTGTTCTAATGTCTTTTATTTCTCACTACCCAAATCTATTTTAATTGGAAATAAATTAATTTTCCCTAAGCTGAGTTTTGACTGCAACAGTAATTGATAAGCCGTCTCCCTCTCTTTAACTCGACCCACGAGCTTTGTCATCCTATTTTCTCCCCCCATGCCACTGAGCCAGAGCAGACTGAGCAGCTGGGTGGGCATCTGGCTGGTGGCCAGGGTTAACCCACTACAGCTACAACAGCCGTTCTCTTTGCTGTTTACTCATCCACTGCTATGTGTATTACCTCTTTGTGAGTATCAGATGCTTTTTCTCACTTACTTCTCTCTACCCAAATTTTTAATTTCCACCCAAGAACAGAAAAATAGATACTTAGAGCAGCACAGAGGATATTTGTGCCAATAAACAGTCAAACACTACCAAAAATGTTGCAAGTTCATCACCAGTACATCATGACAGCTCAGGAACGGAGTTACAAGTCTCAATGCCAATAGATACTATGTCTGATCTTCCATTAACCTTAGACAAAATTGTTCCCTGAATGATGTCATCTGCTTGAAGCTAGCATCTGTCTTCTCTGCTACTTTCTCTCTAATTCTGAAATAGCGTCCTTCCACATACACTGTGATGACAGCACAAGGGTCAGCACACCACAGCTAGCTTTAGATGAGTGTGGAAAAAGGTGCTGCCCTGCACCATGTGAGATAATACCAGGACAAAAGTGCATTAACTAGCACTCATACATGACTGCAGGCTCAAGAAATTATGACACATTGAAGACAGAGCTCTAGCTTTTTCAATCTCAACAGATACTCATGCAAGAATATCATCCTGAACCCAGATACTCACACAGAGGGAGCTAAATAATTAATTGCATTGTGCCTTGCAGCTATCAGCTTCCAAATACTGCACCCTAATAAACACCTTCCTACTGGAGCTGAGACCTGTGATGACTCACAAGTGACAGACACCTTTTCTACTTGCTGTACTATGGAAAGCAGAATTACTTCATTTTATTAGTTATCAGCACTTTTGCAAGTATGAATCTCATGCATATCTAACGGATGAGATTTCATGTCCATCAAGGAGCCTCCCATAGAATTACAGATCCCACATGATATTCACAGAGCCCACATAGCATCCCAGAGACTGGGAAGACTTGGCTGTTCCACCAGCAAAAGATGTCCCTATAGCCTGGACATCTTGGCAAATTCTCTGTTCTTTTTAGGATGACAAGTTCCTGCTAGAAGAAGCCTAAGAAGATGCATTGTGCTGGAGCTGCTAGAGCCAGCTCCAACAAAACAGAGGTTGCAGGAAGAAAGACAGGCTGTACAGCACATTAGTTTCAGAACTTCAGAGAGAAAACATCATGAAGTTGCACCCAAAGAGAGGTTTTTCCTTCTACCCTAGCATACCAGGGACTGCTGATCTAGTTTAACAGTATTTTCGTATCCTAGAAATGCATTAGGCAAATTTTAGCCAGAGGTGTACCAACAGCGATATCTCAAAGTCTATACAATCAAAAATCAAATTACAAAAACTAGAATACAAAAATTATAATTCTAGTTCACAAAGCTAAGCAGAACAGTTGAGTTATTTAACAGCTAAAAGGACAAATTTTCAGTCACTTTCAGCTATGAGGTCACTGAAAATTTTTTAGCAGAGCAGTCTTTGGGCAAATGAAAATTAAACTCTTTTTAAAACATCTGATCTTGACTCAGTTGACTCATATGGGAAAATTTATATTTAGTATTGGCACAGGAGGACAGTGATCTGGCACTTCAAGAGTGCTTTTAAGGCTCTCGGGAAGTGTAGGTGCTGTTGTAAGAAGCAAACACAATGCTATCAAGTGGTACACAAGAGAAGCAGTTCTGTAAATAGTTGCCAGGTTTGACATTCTGTGAAGTATGAGCTTTTTCTTTTGAAAGGTATTTTTAAAAAAAAATTAAAAATGGCTTACACCTGAGCCAGACTCCACAGTGCTTCTGTGGCATTGGCCAAGCATTAAGAGCCGAACCTATCTAACAACTTGCTGAAACCACACTGGTTTATTGATAGCTGTCTCCCAAAAAAGATATGTAAAACTAAACCATCCCACTTCACACTACAAGAAGCAAACATTTCTTCTTGCCCTATTTAACAGCAACAACTTCAATATAAAATTGCTATTATTTATACATAGAATTTTCTGACAGAGGAACAGCTCAGGGTTAAAAGTCAAAAGAAAAGCAAGTGAGATATTTGAGAAAACATGCCTGTAAGCACAAAAAATTTTAATGCAAACTAGCAAGATCTAGCATTAAGCTTTTTGTTATTTTATTTGCACATTGAATTTGGATTTTGTTTCTCTATATTGCTAAAAGCTTATTTTCCAATTTTGCCTTCAAATTTGGGTAATACATCTTTTTAGAGCATGTTAGAAGGAATAAATGTAGTGAAATTGATGTAAAGAGACACCAGTCTCTCTATAACTAAGACTGAAGCAAACAATTATAAATCTAATTTTTTGGCCAACAAATTCAATTTACCAAAATGAAACCAATGCTTTTGAGACATTTTTCACGGCCTTTTTCTATCAGTCACTGGCAATTTTGATATTGACTTCAGTGGGAACACAAGCCCTGTACCACTGTAGAATATTTCTAAAAAATAATAGAAAATTTAAAAACACATTCCAAAACTATGATGTTGGTGTTTGGGTGGGTGAGGGAGTGTCCCCCTAGTAATTGGGCCTTTGTTCTGATACCGTTTTCTGACATAGACCAAAACATCTGACTCATTGTACAAGGCCAATTTTATCAGACCTTTACTTCACAGCAAATGTGTTCAACCTGAAAGTATTTTAATGATTTCAGTTGGACAACTCAAAAAGAATGGCATTTGGGGTTGGACTAGATAATCTCCAGAGGTCCCTTCCAACCCCTTATCATTCTGTGATTCTGTAATAGTGTTGGTAATTGCTGCTTATCCAAATGTCATTGACTTGTAGGCTGCATTTTGCACCACACCAACTAAATTCCTCATGAACTGCTCAAAACAACCTGTCAGTTTAGGACCATAAGTTGATTCAGCCCATCAAATGTGATAGTGCATTGGCTTGCCAAAAAGCTGCTTTGCCATGAGTTCCCAAGGCAGGAAATGTAGCTATTGCTCCCAGCATAGAAGAAGAGACAGACTTCCTGGAACATGAAAACCAGACACTGCAAAAAGATTTTGGTCATCCCAAGTATCAATCGCCCAGCTGGGAGTTTTCTCTTCAACTTTTCTCATTGGCATCTCAATTATTTTGTATTTAAAACATCATTTGAAATTTAGTAATCATAAAAATTATTTACTGGTGCTTCAGTACATTCTCTTCTAAGGTATTTACTTACTTTTTATGTAAGGTGGTGTATATAGAAAGGCAAGATGCTCTGCCCAAAGTCAAGGAGAGAGCAAGTCTTATGAACAGAACACGTAGTGAGGTCTTTTAACTCTGATGCGTAAGGAAAAATACCATGTGCCACAATTGTAACATCCTCCAGATAAGGCAAAACATCTATATCTAATCCTATTCATAAAGGAATACAAAATTACTGTACAGAAACTATAATAAAAATTATTTAAGAACTATACTAAAGATTCTTTACTGAGTAGTTAAGAAATTGTTTACTCTTTCTTAAACATTTAGTGCTGAATACTACTTTTATGAATGAGAACTATTCCACCACATTCTTGCAGTTCACTCCCACTATGGTTATTTTTTAAGTTAGTCTTTGAATTCAAGGTGGGGTTTTCCCAATAATGTTATTGTGCTTGATCTCAATTGTTACAGTTTGTCTAAGCCTAAAAAAAAAAAAAACAACAAAACCTCGGGATTCCCCATTCTTTCTCTACTTCAATCACAGATTTGAACATATTTTACTACACAATTAGTTTTTCCTTATTTATTCTTAGTTCATTAGTATTGTGGGTTGGTTTGTTTCTCCCCACCCCCCCTTCCCAGCCCCGGTGTCTTAAATCAAGTATTAAATAGGTCTTAAAAACAAAGTCATTCTTCATTTTCTTTCCATCCACAAAGGGTTACTGTCTCTTTTGGTCTCTTTCTGTATAAATAAATAAATGTAAATTACATGCTTTATTTCTCATATCAAAACCCACTGGTTTTTACACTATATATTATGTTAACCCAGAAACCCTGCCTTCTGTTTTAGATGCATCAAAATAAATGACCGATCCAGTACCAGGATATAGTGTGATTATATTTTATATCAATGTTACACTAAATAGTTTGGAGAACAAGAAAGCACTGAGAGCTACTTACTGATTTATCTTCACCTTCTATCCCAAGTTACATTAATATGTTTGATTAATCTCTTAAAAGTATTTCCTTGGAGTTCTGTAGACGGGACTATTCAGTAGTATAAAACACTGAAGATGACGCTGACTTTCCATATAAAAATTGATTACTCTTAGTTTTATTCACTGAATAAAATACATTGTATCTAGAGTTATACAACTTTTCATTATTTGAAATTTCATTTTAAAATTGAGTATTTTTATGTTACTGGCTAAAATTAAAAAAAA
>KZ505689.1:846034-887902 GCA_002844005.1 Limosa lapponica baueri | reverse complement strand
GTTAGTAGGTTTTAAAGGTCCGAGTGAGATCCATACTCGAGGAGTGAAATAAGACAATACACCAGGGAGCAAACTGGCCAAAGACTTGGGAAACAAGCTGTATAAACTGCACAAAATAAATGAGTGACACGGAGGAGATAAGGAGCCTGTGGAAATTAATATTAGCAATATCAGAGGGTATTGCTGTTAACGTCGCTTTACAAACTGCCACCAGGCGGTAAATCCATCGACACTGCTTAGGCAATCTTTGTCCTCTCCCAAAATCTGAAGATGTTCCACCAAGAGTGGGCAACTGCATCAAGTGCAGCATGGTTTGTGAAAAAGCTATTAGTAGAAGCGGCAAAAACGTACAAATACATGACTAGCGTGAATCTGGAGTTATAAATAAACCTGCATGTCATATAATAGATAAATGAAAGCTCTCAGCGGGTAACTCCAAATGAAGTCTGGATTCAAATAACATTTATGACAGACATTTGTTATGTTGTTTCTCACTCTGAGTTTTTTCTTCAAGAATGCCCAGAATGCTTTATAGATTGTTTAATATCTTGTGTAGTATTGGAATAATTTGAGAAGACAATTTAGGGTGCAGAACTGAGCCTCTAGACATAAATGAACCAAGAATAGGCGACTGGCACTGGCACTATTTCAAGCAAAGCATCTCCACACTGATCTGTCAATATGTTTTCATTGGGAGGGAAGAGGTTTTCTGTGGCGTTCTGCAGCTGTATAACACGGTCATTCTATATTCAAGCACTCAGTGGAGGCCAATCTTTGTTCTCACATTATGAGGAGTATGTAAGTGCCTGTTCCCTCCTTTACTGCTGACCTTCTGTGCAGGAAGATCAGAACCATGCTTTTCTACAGTACATCAATGCTGCAAACATAAGGATATAATGGAAATAAATCATCTCAGTGTGACAGCAACACTGTGGTGATTTAATAGATCGCTTATGGGAAATAAGCAATTTCTCTTTTTTTTTTTTAATAAACAAGTGAACCAATCCCTTTAGAGCCACTATTTGAGAATCAGACACATCATCTTAGTAAAACATCAACTTTTTAGGAAACGGCCTTAATCAATGCATTTTAAGATTTTTTTTTATTTGTAGGTCCTGTCAGAAATAATAAAGGGCCAACTCCACATTCAGGAAAATTACTGATTACCTTTGGCATGTTGACAATCAGGAAAAACATTGAGCAATCTTTTATTTTTAATTCAAAAAACAGTAATTCCCATCAGGAAAATCAATTTCCCACAGTTTTCTAGCACAGTTTTAATAGCAAAATTGCTCCAGTAACAACTCTCAAGGCTAATATCTAGAGCAGTCATCAATCCTAGATAGATACCAAAACAACACTGTTGATTCTAAGGGCACTACTGATGATTTTCAGGTCCAATATTTATGACTAGGAATAAATAAGGTGCTACAGGAAAGCTGGAAAATCTTACTAGCACTAGATGGTTTTTAAGGTAGAAGATATTAGAATTCATATGATTGTGTTACCATTTCCCCTTTCAAGTATTTTAAAAGCTGCATATGCAAAGTTTCATAACAAATGTATATGTCTAATTGCAGGCATTCATAACAACACTGGCATACACAAATTCTCAATCTGATACTATATATAGCAATACATAAAGTGCTTAAATACTGCCCTAAATCACTCTTTATCCCATATTCAGGAGGATCTAGAACTTCGAAATGAAGAAATTTTTCTGCCTGAAACTACCTGAAAGGAGGTTTCAGTGAGATGGAGGCTGGCTTCTTTTCCCAAGTAACAAACAGTAGGACAAGAGGAACCTGCCTCAAGTTGCACCAGGGGAATTTTAGACTGGATATTAGGAAAAATGTCTTCACTGAAAGGGTTATCAAGCACTCGAACAGGCTGCCCAGGGAAGTGGTGGAATCACCATCCCTGGAGGTATTTAGAAGATGAGTAGATGTGACACTCAGGGACATGTTTTAGTGGTGGACTTGGCAGTGTTAGGTTTATGGCTGGACTCGATGATCTTAAAGGTCTTTTCCAACTTAAATGATTCTATGATTATGGAAACTGCAAATTGTGCAAGTGCAGCAGTGATGATGACCTGCCTGAGATCACGCTGTCGACCAGCAGCCTCTCTGCTATGGGGTGATTGGGGCACATGCTCAGCCTCTCTCCTGTAGCCACTCCACTGCTGGGCTTCACCAAAACTCTGAGATCTCATGTTTGCTTACAAGGCTTAATGCATGGTTGGAAGTGGGCACTTATCTCCTTCACCTCATTGACTACTTTAGCTAATTCAGCTAAATATATAACCACATGTACATTGTAGCAATGCAACCACTAAACTCAATTGATAAAAAAAAACCCAAAGCCTTGCTATTTTATCTTATTTCATATGAAGATAGACAAAAGCAGTATTTACCCATTTTACACACACAATTTCTTGTAAACTCTTTCAAAATTAGATAATTAATTGGCTAAGACTCAATGTTTACCTTAATATGTTAATATGTTTATGTTAATGTTAATAAGAGCAAAGTTTAAACCTATATCACTACTTTTAATTAGGCATCATTATTCTTAATTAGGCTACCACTTCTCCTTGACTGAAAAAAGCAACAAAAGTAATGGAAGAAAGAATATACATTTCATAGCAGTCATGTTTTACAGCCCCACATTTGAAAACCTGACACAACAAGCATTTGTTGGAAGAATTATCAAAGAAATTAAAATTAATTAACATAATGTTTCCTAAAATTACAAAGTTTATTAAATGCAGTGGTTTTTAAAGTCCTTTGGCTTTGCTTTGGTGGTTTGTTTGGTTGGGTTTGGTTTCGGTTTTGTTTTTTGTTGGGGGGATGGGGAAAGAAGGGAGGAAAGAGCAGCAGTGGAATCTTGCATGTTTTTTGCTTTTAAGAAGGTCTAATTCTATACACATAGTCTCTACACCTTAAACAGCGTCTTCCACAGGAGACTGCAGATCAGCAAACATCACTGAGACACTCCTATTTTCATGTCATCCTTAAAAGAACACAGTGCTCTCCAACATTTTACACCTGGTATGATTTCTTTAACACTGAGATATCTTGTGTGTTTTTTTCCTGAGTGGCTAGTCCAAGTATGTCTCAATAACTTAAAAAGTAAAAATAATATTAAAAAAAATTACTTGTGGGGGCATATTTGTCTATAAAACACACAATTATGACAGACATCATCCAATAGATGGATGAGGTCAAAAAACAGATAATCAGATTCAGACAAGAAGAGGTCAGTACAACATCTGCCTTTCCTATTTTCTGCTTGCCTAAACAATTAAGCAGTTTTCTGCCCTTCCAGAAGCCCTGAAGCATACATGGTAATCAGTGGAGTTCCAGTAAGTCCAAACCTCCAGTTTAGATGATAATTTCAAAATAAGCCCTCAATTTATTTGCATTCTCTAAGGATTGCTTCAATAGTTGAAGGGACCCTAGGATTTTCATTAGGATGCCTTTGCTGCTCCACACTCCTCAGGCTATCATAGTAATAGAATACTATTGATTTGCATGACATGGAGATTTTTTTACGTACTACAGAGACAGCATATCGACCTGTGTTATATGCATTTGTAACACATTGCTGTGAGTAGAGGGTTACACATGTATACATATTTTAAAATACATTAATATAAATATGCAATATATACCATATATAAACAGTATATATGCAACATATACTATTCCACCCCATTTTCTATTTTACTATTCCTCCACCCCATTTTAAAACTAAAAACATTACTGTAGAATTTTTGTTTCCATCAAAATTTTTTTCAAAGAATCAAATTTTTCAATTCTTGAAAGAAAAAGCCATAAAGAGATTTAAAATTTTAATCAAAACTCAGGAAATGCTTAAAGAATTAAAGAGTTTCATGTGTCCTGATCTTTTTAATGGAAAAGTCCCTCACAATTTTCAACAAGCTCTTAAAAAAAAAGCTGCCACTTTTTTCCTTGTTTTAGTAATGAATCTTTTCTTTACCACTGGGCAACTTGGACAAAGGAAAAATAGATTAGAATCCTAAAGACTCTTAAATTGCTTTATAATTATAACCTCAGCCGGGTAGTGATGTAAAGCAAACAAGTTAATTACCCTTATAAAAGGGCTACAAAATGTTTTCAGAAAAATGGTATTGATCTTCCAAAGTGCAGGAGCCTAAAAGGTGCTTGTGGCCCTTGAAATCCATGTCTGGCTGTATTTTACTGCCCTTCTTTTATTAACCTATCTCTTGTTTGTCTGTATGTTTTACTTCTACTACCTCACAAACATTATATTTTTGCTATATGTTCCAAACCTACCAAGTAAAACTTTGATTCAGAGCAAATTAAGAACTGCCTATGTTAAAAATTTTGAATTTTGAACAGCATATCAACAAATACTTGTAGGGAGGATGCCACAAAAATTCATTGCTGTCTCATTATAAATGCAATGTATTTATGGGAGCAAATGCAAGACTGTATCTGATGGAGTTTGCTCAGGTCACGGAGAGGGGAGACACAAAACTGGCATATTAGCCAGAGCTTCCACTGAACCTGTTTTTTGGGGTGCCAAATGGAAGGTCACATCCAAGAACAAAAAACGGGATGCAATTTTATTCTTGGAAGTAATTAGCTTGACAAACACTAAGTGTCATGGTGGATCACAGCTGCACAGGATAAAATAGTTAATGGTTTATATATAATCTGGGAAATATCAAGAAGGAATAGGAAGGCTGCATTACCTCTGTGACTGCTACTAAATCACTATGTCCAGTTCTGCTGCCAACATTTCAAAGACATTCACAAATGGGTTCAAGAGAGAACCATGAGCATGACGACAAGATTGAAAAACATCACTACTAATAAAAGATTTATAGAGGTCAATCTATTCAGTTTGTCAAAGAGAAGATTGAAGGCTCACTGGATGACAATCGTATAGCCCATTACATGGGGGGAAAGGAATTTACTATTAGAAATCTAACAGGACAAAAAGAAGAAATAAATATATGCAGGTTAGCAATAAGGCACAGATTTATAATGGTGAAGATAATTAAACACTGATAAAATACACTGAGGATTACAATGGGTGTTTGTAGGGTATGAGAAGACATTTTCAGATTAAGACTGGAATTTTTAATTTATTTTTTAAAAAAATATATTCCTAAAATCAGCCATCACTGCTGATTTGGAAGCAAGAATTTATCTAGGGCAGTCTAATGGCACATTCCATAGTAAAAGTTCAGTCTAGATCACAATGCAGCCTCTCCCTCCCCCTTCCCACAATTGAAACCAACTAACCAACAAAAAAACCAAATCAGCCCAGAATCAGAGGGATAAACTAAAAGGAATAAAAGTCTTTTTTTCTTAATCCTGATCTTTGGTGCACCCATTAATCTCTCCACTTGAGGTTCTCCCATTTTACCCTTATATGTCACTAAGCATTTATTAAGACTGATCTTTTGTATGAAATAATGTTAAGTGCTCTCTGAGTCTAGAGAAATATATATTCTAATCACTGCTAATATTTGTTTTTCTTACTGCTTTAAAGAAATCTGTCTTACTGGCACATATGTTTAAAACATAAGTTTCCATGGAAGAGCAGGAACACATCATAAAGTCATTTTTTATCTCATTACTACCTGCATTTTTTTGCAATTCCTTGTGTGATGGTTTCATTAGAAAGACAGAAAAGAAAAATAGATTATTACTGTTCATGTCAAGGAAGTACCAAAATGTCTCGAGCACTTTACAAAAGCATTAGGAGTCACAGGTATGGCTGAAAAGACCATGAGATGGAATAATCACTTTTCAAGCTTCTCCAAAGTTTAAGATACGTTGACTGGAATTAAAATGAGCACAAAAATGGGTGAGTTGCTCAAAAGTAGTTTCCTGACAGTACAAATCAGTGACAAAAAAACCCCATACAACTAAAAAAAAACCCTTTTCTCTCAAATCACAGCTGGTTATCTTGACTCTCTTGCATGAGGGAAATACATACTATTTCCTCTGATCACACTAAGTCCTGCACACATCAGCAGCTAGATATGTTTAGTCCTTCCTACTTTTGAAATACTAATTAATCAACATTCAGCTGCACTGACAAAAGAACTGTGTAAAAACACTCAAAACTGTTTCTCATTTGCCATAGAAGGAACTTTCCACTTCCAATACTGCTAATAATTTCAGCTGAAATTACACTACACTAAATTCCCTCTGCCTGTGCACAAAGCATGATCTAACAGAAAAGAAATTCCCTCAGGCACCTTTCACATTAAAAAAAAAAAATTCTGAGCAGTCCTAGAATATTCTCATCATTGAAAAGCTGTATGTTCTCCATCAGCCATTGATTTCCAAACATATTATAGACAGAAAATTACTCCTAATATGTATTGATTTTTATACATAAACAGATTATAAAACAGAAGAGAGTACTGTGATCATCTAACATAAAAATGACCAAGGAAATTTTCCAGCTTAATTCCTGTTTGAAATAAACCATATAATTTAGCAAATCATGCAACACCAATGCAAAAGCGTCTAGAGGTGCAAAGTGACCACAAACCCTGATAAGATCTTGTAAACATTAATTTCCCTGTGTTTTTAAGAATGTGTGTGCTATTTCTCCATCAAGTGTGTCTAACCTCAATCCTTAGCCAAGGACCCTTGTTAAACCTTTGCCTACTACACAGAAGAGCTCTCTTCAAGTGCAAAATTTGCTAGAGCACAAATACATTGTATTTAGTATTGATACAAGACTTTAGGCATCTAATGTCAGTTTTAAGCTTTTTAAAAGACTTTTAACATTTATAAAGTTTAGAGAAGAATTGTCATAATTAAAGAATTGACACACATTTTAAAGTCAGTTGTGCAGAAAGGTCTATATTTAGTTAATTAAGAGGAGGGCTGAAAGGTTTCTTGAGCGCAATGGTAACTTTCCTAGTTCTGACTGCAACGCACTTACTTGTTCATATACTTGAAGACTTCAGGATGCTGCTTACCCACATTGCACACAGTAGCAGATGTGATGTGCTTTGACAGTATACTGGTTAGATGTATGCCTGAGCAATTATTCCAAGCAGAGATGAATTTCAAAATAGCCAAACACATACCTGTTCATAACAACCAACACTACACTCTTCCATCAGCTTTACCAAAACTGGTGCAAGCTATGCAGGGCACTGGTTCCCAAAGATCCGCACTTTGAAAGGCTGTGGGAAGCTTCACAAATTATAACAAAAACTCTGAGGGATGAAGGAAGGATCAAACTATAAGAACATGAAAAAAAAACCCAACCAAAAAAACCCAAACAAACAACAAAAGCCTTTGGACACAATTAACAATTGTATATCCATAACTTAGCAACACAGTAAAAATGCCAGCTGGTGAGCAATACTCTTTACTATTTCTTTGTGTGCTGGGAAACAACCACCCTTCCCTCCTAACAAACATTGCTGGTCTCTTTGAACATAATATACAGAAATTCTACTTACACTTCCCCATAAGTAGGGACAGGACACTTATATTTAGTACCGTTTGGTGTCTTATAGAAAGCACCAAGGTGAGTAATGCCTAGCTGAGAATCCTGTTTCATCTCTCTTTAAAAACAACTTGCCTTTTAACACTTCAGTGAGTGATGATCATTATTGCATGACCTGCTGCATTAGCACCACTTGCAAGACATTAAATTAGTTTTCCTCTACTTGACACACGATAAACCACAATGTGGCAGTGAAGAATAAGACTGAGAGATTCAGATGGAGCTATGCAATCCAGAAATAGGGTGCATCGAGCTTAGTCAATCAACTGAAAAATGGGTTAATTTTCCACAGGCCAGAGAGGAGGGCTATTCTGTGCTAGTGATCAACATTCACACCAGCCATCCTTGAGAGGTACTTGCAAGCCATTTGATGCTTAATAACGTCTCCATATCCCCCAAGTGGCATATGAATAACCTGTGATAACCAGCACGGAAGACTTGTAGGGATAACAGAGCAGCGGAAACACAAATCCCTAAAATGCCACTATATATTACAAACACCTTAACTTTTTACTACGCATTTTTCCTAACTGTTCGTGATCTTGCATCTCCCTAGATTCCCATAAGTACTCTGTGTCCTGCAGACCCATCCCCCTCAAAGCCCAACCTCGCTGCCCCCAATCCAGTATTTTTCATTTTTCCTCTCCCTCATCCTGCAGCCACGAAGTACGCACTAACTCCCTACAGACCCAGTTACTCCTTTATATTTCATAACCGTGCAAGGTTCTTCTTCCTCTTTCTTTGTTCATGTTTCTCCCACAAATTGCACACAACCACAATCCTTTGAATTTTTCTTTCTTTTTCTAATCCAAGCTCTATACATGCCCCACTTCTTTATGTTACACAGCACAGCCTTGAAGGTTGGCTCACAGCAACAAATTCTTTAGAAACAATTTAAAACATTGTGTATTTGCAAAAAAACTGGTCGTCATGGGAGAGGCCACAGCTGCGGATTCCAGTTATTAAAAGAAATAAACAAACGAAGAGAACGTACAATTAGAATTAAAAGACCTGATCGTCTGCGTCCTGCCACTTTGCAATACACAGGTTTATGCCCCAGCCTTTCTCTTTCTAGGACTGAGATATGAGAAAGTTTTTCTTCAGGTTGATCTGAACAAAAATCAAGTGGTGTAGCAACAAGCAAAAGATGTCTTATTTCAAAACTGCTAAACCTGCAGTACACTATCATTTTATCACAAGTTATTTGTAATTTTCTTTGCAAAACAGTTTGTAATGAAGGGGCTTAAAGTGATGCCAGCAACAACATCGGCACTTAGTGTTTTTCAGCTGTAATTCTCAAAAACATTTTAAGAAGAAGGAGTTTAATTTTAGCATAGAGTCAAGTCAGTCACAGCAGACGCGCAGTTTGCGAGTTGCAATCAATTCTCACAAAGTTCTTATTAATGAGCTGAAATAACAGTTCTATTCAAACTCTAAATGGCAAGTGGCTGCCAGTTATGCACAACGCTGTTTGTCATTGTGCTTTAGGAGAATATTTACCAGGAACTAATACATTTTCTTTTGTGCCCAAATGCAAAATTCCCAAACTGATATCAAGGGAAAATGCCAAACTGCCTAATTTCAATCTGACTTTAAAGAGACTCAGAATAATTCCTCAATTTCACCAGTAAGAAACAACTTGTCAGTTTTTGACAAATAAAATCATGTTTTAAGGTTGCAACTAATTTGCCAATGTTGTCAGCAAATAATTGTTACCTAATATTACCAACAAATATGGGTAACCTGGTATATTTATCAACATTTAGTACATGTTGTTAATTAAAATCACCACACAAATACACTATCTCTTGTTCAGTTACATACTTTTGAAACTTTTATTTAGTGGTCTATTAACTCAATAAAAGAAATAAAATCCTTTCTTTTAAAAAATATTTTAATTTCAAAAACTCAAGATCATACAGGAAATCAAACTTCTTAATTTCAATTTAATTTTTTTAAGTTTCCCAATCATGCTATATTTACAAGGTACTTAATTTTTTTTCTTTCTAGCTGCACTGATAAGAATAAAAAAAACCCAAGTTTTAAGAGCCCTCTGATTATTTAAGGTGAATTTAAAACTTTTTTAAAATAGGTAACATATAAAATGATACATTGCTCTTCTATCTGTAAATGCCACAGTTTCACATTTGGTATTTGTAGTAGACATCATTAGAGAGGTGCCATTTGGAGAGCTTCTCAGAGTAACAGTGAGGCAGACTAAAAACAAAACCTGCAGCAAGCTTTGACACACATCACAGAACTTTGAAGATGAAAAATTGAGATTTCTTTTAAGGTGAGAGAGAAGGCAAAAGGATATTGGGGGGAGGAGGGGGGAACAAACAGTTTCCTCCTTTTCCTGAGCAAGCACAAGTGCCTCGAGTTGGCCAGCTGCTTAGCAAATACAAGCAGCCAAATGTGAGGTTCAGTTCTGAAAGCAACACTGAAGCATTTTGCTGTCTGATATAAGTTAACAGCAAAGCAAATAGCAAATGCTGCAACTGCAAAGAACAGCCAAAAGGCAAAGCTATCATCTGGCCTGTGCTGGCCAGAGGCAGTGACTCAGCTACGGTGACAGCGCATAGTAAGAGATGGAAGGAAAATCTAGTGGTCAATAGAATTGCTACTCGAGTACAGAAAACTGATGAAGTTAACAAGTACAGCAAGAAAAGGGTTGTTCTGCAGTCTTGACTATTTCCACACTGGTCAGCTGGACAGGATGAATCATCAGTCACAAGCACCAAGTGATGACTTTTCATGAATAGCGACCTTGCTTAATGCATAAAGGAAACATAAGATTACTTTCTCTAATACATTCAGTTAAAAGTAACATCAGTTAAGCATGAATTTAGATTGTTCTGTCTGAACTCAAATAACTGAAAAACCTCATGTCATCTAAAATTACATCTTGCCCTTTAACGCTTATAAACATGAATGAAATAACAGAAAGCCTTGACTGTGTTTCCTATTTTAGAGCACAGTTAACATTATATCAAATGTATGAAGAAGTCTAAAAAAGCCATGCAATATACCAGTGAACTACATGGCTTTTTTACTAACTCAGAAAACATAGTCTTTCATGCACATGAGGTAACACAAGATTGACCACGAGTAACTGAACTGCAGCACAGGCCTAAACTTGTTGCCATTTCAGCTCATGGAAAGATCAACAGTGCAGGAACAAGCCTGAAAAAGAAAACAAAAAAAAATTTGGAATTGTTCCTGCCTTGTGCTACTGCAAGAATTCAAAAAGGCTTCTTTTTTTGGATTATTGTGGTAGAAGTACTATCATCTCTTTATCAAAAAAACAGGAATAGCAGTGGAAAGTTAGTTATATATTATGAATATATATTATGAATTATAGAAATTGTCACTGTTTGAACCAGGATTATGACTAATTTTTCATAATTAAGTTTTTATACACACATGCTTTATAGAAAAGAAAAAAAGCAGTAAAAATACTTTTAAAATCCTGGAATATTTCATTAAAGTTAAAAGTTGAAATATTTGTTTATTTACTGCTCTTCAGTTGTTTGACTGATTAATTATTAACTTACAGTCTCCTCATTTGTATGGTAACTATTCAAAAGACCAACCAAGAACATGAGCACTTCAGTGAAAGCATTTCCTCAAACAAATACACTTTCCTGAATAGAATAAAAGAAGGACTCTTTCACCCACACATCCTGGCTGACACCACTGGTCCCAACTACAAGTGTTGGTATTGTTTCACCTTTGTATGTATATTTCCATATGCCATTTTGCTATATATGGCCCATAAAAATTTTCTACCCCTCTTTTCACTACTAAATCATTTTACCATACTTGAAATAGAAATCAGAATAGCAACACAATTCTTACATACTTTTAACTCAATGAAATCTAACCAAAATACAGACTTTTCCATCTAGGTATGAGTAGGACAAACAACGAAACAAGATGCTGCTTCACATCTCTTCCAGTTCACTCCACCCAGAAAGTGTCCAAATCCCAGAGGGACTGAAGGACTAAGTACCAGTATCAGACAGTAGCAGGGATGGTCACATCCTCACTTGTTTAGGTCATCCCTGCCTCCGATGGTAACGCTGCACCTGTGTTTTCTGCACAGCATCAGACAAGTTAGAATGAGGGTTCATACAAAGTATTCCCCTGCCTGAACAGGTTCTAAGGGGTACTTAGAACTTTTTACTCTTATTAGTTGCAGTTTGTCAACACTAAGAAGTCAGATTAGCAACACAACTTTTCTATACGAGTAGCCTTCACACCAACTTGGTCCACAAACATGGCATGTAAATGAAAGGAAGTTCACTTCCAAAACATAATTCAGAAGAGCCTATTTTTAAAATTTAACTTAATGAGTAATTTACAAAAACTGATTTTCAAATCCAAAGCAAACTGTAAGAGACCTTACTTTTGATTCAAAAACAGACAAGCAAAACTGTCTTATCTAAATTTAGTAAGCAGCAAATAACCATAAATTAGACCTCTGCATTCAGAACAGTGAGTGAGTGCAAACCACGCTGTATCTGCAAACGCAATAAAGTCAGTATGACTTTGCAGTATTTTACCCTTCTTTAGTAATTCCTGAGATTCAGGGCTGTCTAGTCAAGAGGAAAGTGCTTGTTTCTTTTATGATGGGATTTTAATGAAAAGATATACTGAGAAGTATTTCAGAGGTATTAAATTTTTAAGTACTGGAAAAAGCACCAAAGAAAATAATCTATTAGCATGTACCTACTGTCCCAAATCATCTGAATGAAATGCTTGCTGTGCTCTACACACAGGATAGTGTGTGCAACAGTACCCAAAGACATGGCTGTAAAAGTGCCAAGCACTCTCAGCACAGTGCCAAGCGGCTTGCAGTATTTTGTCCTAAACAAAAATAGAATATGGCCATTAACAGTTTTCTCAAGTTTGCAGCAATCCATCAGAAGCTTTTAAAATCTGAAAGTGTTAACGACACTATACAAAGCAGTGGCTTTACACTCAAGTCCACAAATTCCTAGCAACAATGTGAAGCATTTTCAATTTGTGTCAATAGAGACAGACATGAAAAAAAAAAGAAAAAAAAATTTTCTATGACCCTACAGCAACTGCTGAAAATGTTTCTTTAAAAGAATGCCCTCTTTCATTGAAAGAATCCAGTGCTGATACACGTCTGGTTTCAAAATGACCAGTTACATCATTGGTATTTGTGCTTCCACTGCCTGAATAAAATCCTGCTACCTAACTTCTCAAGTTCACAAAGAGGCTCTACATCACGCATATCTACGATTTAACAGTCCCTCATCTTCAGAAAATGTCTCATAACCAACAAAACCCAACAATTTTTTATATTGTCCCTCCAGTTTCCTCTGCTTGCTTTTCCTCTGGTACTTCTGCCTCAATCCTCCCGAGAAGTTTCACAGCTGGCAGTGCAAAAGCATTACAATCCACATCCATCCCTTGTTTTCTGGAGTACGGTCTGGTCTATGGTTGTTTCATTTACTCTCCACTACCTATCTAGTCTCCACTGAAAGGATACACGCAGGACAACTGAACCAATGTATATATATACACGTTGTGCTACAGGAGTTGTTACTTACATTGCAACGTTTATATTAATATATATCACAGGACTCAACCAAAACCAGTGGCTCTTAAGGTATGACCAATTAAAGGCTAAGAATCTTTGCAACTAGTATGTTGCAAAACCAAAACTGATTGATGACTCCAAACATCTCAGTTATTATTCATTCTTGACTGGTGAGGCTATTGTAGGAACCTTCTACCTCAAAACTGGCATCTACAAATTTTCAGAAGCACAGTCCCAACGTGTTTTAATTTGGGGGAGTAGGGAGAAGACTTGTGGAATATAAACTGTAGAGAGATCCATTAAATCTGTCATGGTTTTTTTGCATAATTGTGTCCCATTTCAGATGGTTATTTCCCTGACGTACTATATACCACAGATTAGAGATGATGGTGCTAATGGACCATTCCTAAATATGGACTGCCTGCTGCAGCACAGGGATGTAAAAACAGAGTGTACACCAGAGCTATCTCCACAAGCCAACACTGAAGTGAAAAGATTTTTGTCAGCATCTGGGAAATCATAGCTGGATACTAAAGCTTTGTCATGGCCTAAAAATGTGTTTCTATAACTTTTTTTGCCCACTTTTTAAGTGTCATTCTTTACACTAAGAAACTAGTAACAGATTGTGTTTGTCAACATGATCTCTAAAAAAAAAACATTTTTTCTCACACTCCACAATAAAATGCTGCTGTGTTTGAAATGCTGGTTTTGGCATAAGGTGTTAAGCCGAGTTCTGCCCCCAGCCTCCAGAGAATGGGTCAGCAGGAGATAGCTCCCCAAACCATTTCTACAGACAGGACGAGCCTGCTTTCCCAGACTGTGTTTTCACATAGAGGTTTAAATAAAAATCCTATTTCATTATTTATAATGATTATTTCTAATTCATTGTAATGAATCCAAAAAGGAAGTTATAGAAAACTAAAGAGCTTTTATATTAATTAACAAAGTAATTATATCTTGTGGTTATTTCCTTAAACCAGCTATTTCAGCCTACAGTGGTTACCCTTTGGAACCTGTGGTAGCCGAGTACCGATACCACAATATTTGCCATACACTGTAGTAATCCACATGCCAAAAAAATCAAAGCCAAAGCATGTCACAGAGGCCACAGCAATATATATTTTACCTGCTAATGGTGTCAGCTTTTATAATCACATCTGTTAGATTTAGAGAGAACCTAAAGTACAAAGAAATGGCCCAGCAAGAAGTTAGAGAGCTGCAGCAACTATATGAGAGTATGAACTGCTGTACGGAAAGAAATCCAAGGGAAGTTTTCAGTGGTCATAAACATTTTGGGTCAGAGAATTTTCCAACATACACAGAAATTTGAATCCAGCACCATAAAGGATAGTAAACACCTGAGGAAAGGTAATCTATGATCAAAGGCAGCAACACCCATAGGATCAACATTGTGTTGAGGCCTCCTTTACAGCCTCAGCATAGCAAAACAGAATTATGAATTGCTGATGTGACAGATCATGTTCTTGAGATGCGACTTCTAGCACAGCTGGCTCCTTTCCACACTGAGGGGGGAGCAACTAGAACATAAAGCAGCAGCAAGTAGAAATAAAAGCCCCTAGAATTAATGGGGTTCTGCTCCTTCAAATAGGAATTTTTTTTTTTTTTTTGGTACTTCTAAGATGAGGTAATGATGCCTTCAGCTTGACAGGAGACAAAAATCCAAATAATAAAAGGATTTCCCAGGAATTGTAACATAAGATTAAGACTGCAATATTAACAAATGCAGGATGATTCAGCACAGAAAACAGTAAGAGAAGGATGCATTATAAGCTGCCTTTAAATTGTCTTGAAATTTGATTCAACCAAATACAACAATTAACCCAGCCCATCCTCTAAATGGTGAAGTTGTGTAAGAAAGCACAAGTGAGAGAAATACCAAGTAAAATGCTCCCAGTTCACATTTTTCTGTGTATATCTAGCAAATATTCAGCTATTGCCCTTGACTTTAAAATATAAAGTGAAAACAAATAGCTAGCATACAATGTAGAAGTCTAATATTGTTTGATTTTATTAAAATGTTTGCAAGTTTTCTCAAACCCTTTATAAAGCTACGTAAATTTGTCCATCACAAATACACATCCTTCTTATCTTCGTCTCTCCTCCCCTGCCTCCTGTTGCTCCTAGTGCTCTGAGGGCGTCATCAAACTAGAGCTGGCACTTCAGTAGGTCCCTTTTCAGAGAGAAAAAACACTGATCTGTGAATGGCATGTGACTGCTGGCAAGACCAAGTCAACAGCAAACGTAGAATATAACTCTATCTAGCACACAAAGGACTCAACAGTGGCACTGATCTTGGGCGTTTTCTGTAAGGCCTCACTCAGAAGAGGATAAGGGACAAGGAACAAGGCCTGCTACTTCTCTGTCAAAAAGACCACAAGGTCTTCACTTTTCTATGGTCTATGCATCCAAACAAAAGGGTTATCACTTACATTTCTGTTGCTTTCCCCTTCCTCTACCACCACCTTTACATATTTGTGTAGCAACCATCACCTCATTATCCTGAGTGAAGTAAACTGAAAGCTAACAGTTCAAAGAATTTAGCACAAAAGAAAGAGAAACCAGTCATGTATTGCACTTCCTTAAGTCAACTGCTGTTGGTTTGTCCCACTTTGAGGTAAAACAGAACCAACTTTCTATTCAGTAATTTTACATCTTAGCTAGGCCTCTTCTAACTCTCTGAAATTAACAGCATACTGTGGAGAAAATTGCTCATTCTCAGAGTGATAAGACCAATGTTTGTGCTACATGCCAAGGAACGGTGTGCAGAGAGGCTCTTGCTTATACTTATTGCTATAACAACCAAGGTCAGCCAATTTCTTTATTTGTCCCATTGGAGGGTTGGAAACAGAAAAAGCGTAGAGGGATCCCACCTGTGGGGAGAAGCAGACAGGACAAGTGACCCAAATCCGACCAACAGGGATATTCCATCCTGTCTGCCCCGTGCTCAATACAAAAGCTGAGGGATCAAAGGGTCAGTCTCTTTCTTCAATGGCCGACGTCCGAAGAGGACTCTGTCTGTTCATCTGCCTTTGATCCCAATGCATGTGTTCCTGACTCCAGAGCTGGCATCCAGTTCCCATCCATCATTGAGTCCAGTCTGAGACTTCCCCGCTGCCAGCTGGTGACGTCATCTTGGGAGCTTGATACGGTTTTGTATATATTGTATCTATTTCATTATTTCCTTTTTAATTTTAATATTGCTACTTCATTAAAGTAGTTTAGTTCATTCTAAACTTATAAATCTCCTTATCTATTCCTCTCCTCTCTTTTTTGGGGGGAAAGGGGTTGAGGGGGAAGGGCCATCTGTCATTCTGATTGGCCAATTTGGCCTAAACCACGACATAGTTATACAACAAGAAGAACTATTTCAAGAACATTTAATTAAATCATTTGTTCTATTACCAGATTGACAGTAGCTTGCATTAAATGGAGATAGATTTTTCAAGCAAGGTTTTCTCCATTTCATCCACTAGACAAATAAAAGCATACAAAATGGAGATGCTAGAGAATTTCATATCCAGATTTCCAACATTCCATATTTTAATTCTGTCCTGGCTGTCAGTCTCATTTCAAAGCTTGGTTTCTTTATAGATTGATTTTTTTTCCTTTGCCTGAGTTGGAAATGACTCATCACCTAAGTTATGATGAAATGTTCCAGTGATGGTACATTCCATCAAATCAAATAGAGCCAAAGTCTCGACATACCCTTTCCTTAAAGCATCTTCCAACTATAAATACGTTATCTGTTCCAGATAGGCATAAGTTGAAGTTACTACTCTTTCCTTTAAAACCTCCAATGATGACCTCACTACATAAAATAAAGGAAGGGATGATAACCAACCTGCCTACACTGAATGTTCTAGTCCCACCCCATGAACTAAAATACTCTTACTTTTTCCTACACAATGTTGGGATAAGATTTTTATTTAGAAATCAAAACAAAAATGTCACCTCAACTAATGTCATGTAAAAGTCTGCCCCATAAAGAAGCTCCAATATAGGGTCAGTTACCTAGATATCTCTCTTTGCAATTTTGAAGCTGAAAATAGTGCAAGACAAGAAGGACTGCAATAAAAGTTCCAATTCCTTATTTTGTCCTGAATCCAATACATCCTGAATAAACAATATTCACAAATTTTAAACGAAATCTACTATACTTTACTATGAAGACGCTTGTCTATAAATGGAATTTTCCAGGCAGTTCACACCTATCTGTCAGTTCAACTCTCTTTTTGATCTAACTGCTGTGTCTGTTGTACAGCACCATCTCCAAAATCCTCTACAGTAGATTTAGCCATCATGTAGACCTGCTTGAACAAGCTGACAACAGAAGTGGTATTTAAAATGCCTGTCACTGACCATCAGGGAGACAAGTCTCCCCTTTTTCCAAGGGGAACTGTAAAGTGCAACTGCCACTTCCAGTCAAAACAGGTTTTGTGAAATCAGGGAGCTCAAAGCAGCATGCTAGAAAATAGAGAACAGAAGAAGGTAGTCATCAGGCCGGTATTCATCATCTTCACACAGCTCATTGCAATTGAATAATTAACTCAGTAGTTCCCCTTAAAAAAACCCAACACAACCACACCCCAAGATACTAACTACTGCGCCAAGAGAAACAAAAATTGCATGCAATTACAGTTCTCTCTATTGACAGAATTACTAAACATGGGAGGTGATTAAAACATAAAACCAAAGTGACATTCTACAGCTAACAAACAGGATAGAAACAAATAATAGCTACATCATGCAGTATTTTCCCTACAGACCTGTGTCTGTTTAATCGTATTTTAATAGTGGAAGAATGTTGAGATAGCTCTCTTTTGACCTGTTGTTTCAGTGTAATAGGGGTAGTGGTTTGCACTTACCTAGCACTTGGAGAAAATGGCATAATACCATGCCAGGAAAAAAAAAAAAAAAAAGAAAAGCTCTTTTCATTTTTTTTTCATATGTTTGGAAAGAAAGGAGAAATAAAAGGCAGAACAATTAGAGTAGTGTGGGATACTTTGTAAGAGTTCCTAAATTTGTATGTTTTAGCGTGCTTCCGTATCAGAACAAACCCAAGATTCACCATTTCATTTTTGAAAGGAATCTTAGTAATTTCCTGTCTGGCTGGGCTGGCACACCCATGTCAAATACCAGAGCCGTAATTCAAAACTCAGTAACAGTCAGAGACCACCAGGTCACATTTTCAAAGCAGGCTGACAGCAACCAAATCTTACTGTTCACTAACACTAGCTAGTGGTCTACCATATCCAAAAAGACAATGGTCTTACTGATGCAATCAATAAAAACTTTCCCATCACGAAAGCCACTGTGAATACTGCCACTCTGCCTTGCCTGAAAGCCCCTGGAGAGAAGCCAGGGCTAAGGAATGCCGAGTTTGCATTATCTGCCCTCCCGAAGCCAGTTAAGACAGAAGAGTGTGTATGACTCACTGCCCACACTCCACACTGCGGATACCGGGAATACTCTGCAGTGTCCTAAGCTCTACAGTCACACAAAAAAATTAGGATTTTTAGTCACAGTGACACTAAGTATTGTAATTTGAAATATCTTACTTATCCTGAAATAAGAATGTTTTAGATTTTGACCATTTGCCTGTCTCGTGGGCTGAATGGCCACAAGAGCCAATTATTACAGAAATACTTTTGCTCTAATATACCATAACAAAATACCTAAGACTTTGATTCTGTAATATGAAAAACTGCAATCTAATTGAAATGATTTAATAAATGCTTTAAAACAAAAATGTTGACAAAACTTTAAAAGAAGGGAAAAACCCCACCACATACATATTGGGACACGTCGTCTTTCTGAACTACAACTAAAGTCTGCAGTTTGCATGGAGCTACAGGAATGAGGCTACTCTCCAGGAATAAACTAGCACCATCAGAAATGCCAGCACTTCCCTAAAACCTGCAAGTATCACCTGACCGTTACCATATAAATACCATTTCTATGCATGACAACTGTCATCATAGAACTTTAGGATAATTCATCTAAGTAGCATATTTTTCATAAGACAAAGAAGCTGAGAGGAATCCTGGATGTTTTGCATTCTTCAGAGAAAGACAACTCTAGTGTATCTTGGTGTACAAGATCACCTTGGAAAACCGGGGGGAAAAAAAGTCTATGTATTAGTATAGGCAGTTCAAAGATATTACACATGTACGTCTTTGTCACAAAAAGAGGGTCATTGAAATCAACCCTGTGATTTAACAGGTCGCATTCCTTACTCCAAGAGATACATGTAAAATACACAAATCCTTTTCTCTCTGTGATCTACCACACAAGAAAACCAGATTGCTTCCTAAGGAACGTATCACATCATACCCACCAAGGAGAAAATAGTGCCATTGAGTACTTGGTCATTGGAAGAAACTGACACACTTATGAAGATTGATGGTGCTGCAAAGCTGCTGCAAAGCTGCAGATGCTGCTTGCATTGCCTTTTTTGAACCAGAAGAGCCACTATTAGAGCCAGGACAAACAGAGCACACAATGACCAAATACATCATCTTTACACCTGCAATACTACGAACCAAATTGTTGAAGCCACATGAGAGATGAGGGTGCAGCAGTTCCACACTAAGGCAAAATACAAATTACCTGAAGAGCACCCTCAAACTTGCCACACAAAAATTATAAAAGAAAAAGAAAGTCAAAATTATGATCCCATTGCTATATTGTTACTTCTTCAGGAAAGCATTTCTGTTGCAATTATTCAACGTGTGCAATTATTTCCAGAATGGAAAATGAAGTATTTTAAATCTCACAAGAAATGGCTTTCTTTTAGTATAGACAGTCAGATTACTGTTCTTTAACAGCCCATACCATGCTCATATCTGCTTACCAACTTTGTCGCATTATTCAGTTATTTGTCATTCAGAATTCAGAAAGAAACAAAGTATTTGCATTTTCAATTTAAAAAGTTAAATCCTTCAGCACCAAGTTTGCCTGCAGTATACCAACTGAAATGCACAGATTTTAATACTGCGCAGATATCTTATTAGAGTATCAATAAAACTAATACTCAAAATCAAATTCTCTCAAAAGGCAGATCAGCGGTAGTAGTGTGAGAATCCACAGCTGACTCATTAAAACAATTATTTTTACTAGATCTTGTATTGTACATAATCCTTTTTGTTTACTTCACATTTGAATATAAACTTGTTTATGAATTGCCATTACCCTGGAAAATATGATAACCTGAAATTATGACAAAATCTATTCTTTAATCCAGCATATCATAAATTAATGCTACAACAGCATGATGTATCTTGGAAAGCTGTCTGCTGTTTAAGCAAAGAAACCCAACCCTAGACCAATAAAGATGATGCATATAAGATTCACCACTAACCATAGCACATTGAACTTCTGCATTACCATTCTGGCCATCACAGTTAGTAAGTGTTATCAGTGGAAATTCTCATATCACCTGGCTGCCCTTCCTTGTCTCTCTCTTCCCACCAGCTCACCAAACCCATCTTCTTAGTGGGCTTTGCAACCTTTCCTTTCTCCAGCCTCAAAAATGTGAAGAAAAACTTTCCTACTCTTATTAGACAATGTATATTAAAAAAACCAACTCACAAAAAACATCAAATTTAATAAGAGTTCATATAGTAAAATAATTTCTAACCTTTTTTTTGCCTTAGATTTGACCCAATCAATTGCAATTACAGCTTTTCAAAAGTGCTGTTGTTTTCTTTCTCGTTGCACGCACTTAACATGCAGCACATGTTTACCCTAGTCACCAGTGTTCATACTTAGTGCAATTTACAAAGTCTTGGAATTCAGCCTGCTCTAAATCCAGAGCTTTGGAGACAGAAACAAAGCACTGTTTTCAAGTTGAAGCTAACATGTTAATACTAGAAATAAAGTACACATTTTCAAGCAGGACAATTGGAACAACTTGATTTGTGTTCAGTTTGTCAGGTTTTGCGGAAATGGGAAGACAACAGACATTGCTGGAAGGTGTGTTGATCAACACTGGGTTTGCTGTTTCTTTTTTCTTAATTGAGTCAGATCACATTCTACCATTGGTCCCAGCAGTCTGTGCACACCAGAAAGTGCCCTATTCCTCCCACATTTCCAGAGAGATCCTGAACCACCAAAGATTTACAGAAGACACAGGTCTGGTACCAAGCAGGAAGCACCAATGATCCTAATGGCAATGAGAAGCTTCTCAAGAGCCTGCATACTTCCAGAGTTAATCTGATTACCAGACCAAGATGAAGAGCAAGCTTTTCCTCTAGGTCAAACTGCCAGGACTTACAGGGAGACAGCAAGAAAGAAAGGAGCGTGATGTGACGTGTGAGTATGAACACATTGCTGGGGACATATCAATACCTCCAAGTCATTGGAGTACCTCAAGACATGGAAATAGTTTTGCTCTCCTGGTAATGCAATTCATGTTTTTATATCTGGGTTGTTGATACGATAGGACTTACAATGCTGGGCATGTTTCTGACTTCTGGCCCCAGCGGGTACTTTTACAGACCACTTTATTGCCCACGCATGCGATGCTCTAGGCAGAATTCAATATTTCAGGTGGTTTTTCCTGCTTCTGTATTTTTATGTTTCTAAATTGAGTTGATATAAGCAAAGAGCAGGATTATTGCTTAAAAAAAATATAGTAGAGATCAACTGGATTGTTGCAGGAATTCTAAGTGGATGTTTTGTGTTATGTAGCAGGCCAAGCAAGACAAGCATTATCTCTTCCTATACTCTTAAAAACTCCCTAATGCATATACAAGTGCAGACCTGTTCTGAAAGTTGCCTGTAAAAAAGTGGTATGTTGATTGATTTCAAATATAAAAACTCTTTATGTGGTTATTAAAAAAAAATTGGAAGTATCAGTCCCAGAAGTGTATCTTGACCTGTACTGCACACAAAAATTCTGCAACTGGAATTCAGCTAGTACCTTTTGGTTGTGAGGATGCTATTCCATCTTATTTTGTTCTGTATCTGTACTACATCTGCTGCAGTGACAAAATTTTAAGAAATAGTAGGACTATATCAGTGAAGTCAAGAGAGATGACTCATTACCAGTGACCATATATCTCTGAAGAGTTGAGTAAGACGGCGGGGGGGAGTGACTGTAAACTGACTTTAACATCACAGTGACTCACCAATCCACTTGACTTGCATAAGTATTTATGACAAGGCACACCAACATATCAACACAAGCAAATAATAAATAAAACAGCCCAGAGAGTCCCTTCCCAATCCCGTTAATAGCAATGATACAGAAAACATTTCAGGAATTCTATTTTAATCTACTTAAAACTAATAATAATACATAGTGATCTCCTGGGAAATATGGGGTCAGAAGAATAGAAATGAAGAAGATTACACAGCCTGCAGGTAAAGGACATAAATGGAAAGAAAAAAAAAGGTCTACAATAATAGAATGGTCATTTTCTTTTTTTTTAAAGGCAATTATGATGATTAGAAGTACTTTAAGTATTATCATGAATGTATTGTTTAAAATACAAGAAATTGTAGATACCTCAGTCAGAATTTACTTAACAACCTATGAAAGATACAGCTTTGCAAAGTACAAAGTAACCAATTTTTGTATTGAAGAGTAAATAAACATTTTTCTGTCTTTTTTTTTTTTTGTATGTTAGTCAATAGACAAAAACTATGAATCTCTATATACATATGCCACAAAAGACACTTTGACTCTAAGGCAGAAACTAAAAACACTTCAGTAAAATTTATTCTATTCCCTAAATGTTAGGGAAATTAAGCTACGTCTCTCTGCTCATTATTTACAGCATTCATACAACAACTGGAAGAATTTTATCTGCAACTACATTGCAAAAATGTACTATATCATCTAAAATAAATAAAGAAAAAGCTCTATTTATATAAACAGAGATGCTTTATCCTGAGGACAGTGTACTCAAAAATGTCATCTTTTCATTTCAGTTAGCTTTACCTTAGACATAAGAGTCAATTATTTTTATTGTTTTTTAACAAAGGAGATCCTAAAATTACCACCCTAAATCTGTATTTAGACTTGAAATTTGAATAAAACAAAAATTCCCAATAGCAGAAACAATAACAAGAAATCTGCTCAAATTCCCATAGTGGGTTGACTATTTTACATGCCAAGCTACTGCAATTGCTTCAAGTTTATAAACGTTTTAGCAAAAACGAAACTCAAATCAAGTGCAAGCTCTCTAAAAGAAAAAGACAAGTCCTTTGAAGTGGAATGCTCTGAAGACTGAATTTAGAGGGACAGGACAGGACAACCTGTGTCGATACTTTTATGTAGCAGGTTCACTATGTTCTGCTACTTTGGTAACTGACGTTTGTATAAGAAGCAGACTAGACAATCAGAACTTTACCTTGCTATCAAAACGTCACGCGGTAACATGAGGAAATGTTGGTCGGATTATAATATAAACAGGACGTGAACAGAAGCAGACCCTGTGAAAGTATCAAGTAAATTCTTGTCACCTATTAAGCAGTCCAGGAAGGGAAATGAGTTTTGCTGTAGCCAGCATTATAACTCGGGAACCTATAAGCCACTGCACCCCAATTGCTAAACCCAATTCTGCAGGCATGAATCCTCTGTAATAATGGTGACTGTCGGCAGTAGCAGCTACATTAGAAGTAGCTGACAGAGCAGGGTACTGCAATGACCAGCGAAAATTAGATTTTCATACACTAGGACACACATCAACATAACAGATTTTTTTGATCCAATCAAACCATCCTACTGGAGAAAAAAAAAAAAAGCCTTAAAGCTGACATCATCCATGATTAAATTACATAGCAGAACAGCAGTTAAAGGAGAACACAAACACCTCTGGACTAACAAGGAATGTCTTTCTGTAAGAACTGAAGAAACTAGCACCTAAGTGGCACCATAAACAGGCTCTTAATGAGACCTGAGGTAACAAACAAACAAACACATACACCTCTCTAGAAAAACACTGAAAGAAGATATTTGTTTTTTCCCATTTATTTTGTTGTTGCTCTCTTCTTGTGCCTTAGCTTTTATTTTGAATTCTTTACTGGCTAAAGAAAATAGCCAAGATCTAAACCTCTGAATTGCTCTGATTTTATTATAAAGCTCAAATGCTTGGAACAGATGGAACAATACTTCTTACAGTATATGAGCTACCCCAGAATTCACAGACTATATGTGTACAAAACAAGGAAAATTAGGTGAGTTAACAGCAGGAAAGTATCTGCAGCATCCTGCTATAGAAGCAGTGATGTGAGTGCGAGCCCTTTGTCTGGATGGGTGCCAAGGCCTCCCTGCAGTTATCCTAGCTGAAAATAGGTAGCTCTTCATTCAAGCCAAGAAGAAAAAAGGCAGACAGATGTGACACTACCAATATTGCTCCCTTGTGTGCTGTTGGCTGCAAAATACAAGCGTGCCTTAACCACACAAGACCGATAAGCCGCCTGCACCCAGAAGGCAGATTTTGTATTAGCGAAACAAACCCTAGTATCAAAGCATCAGTAAGTCTGTTTGTTTCTTTTTCATTTAAAAAAAAAACACAAAACACCAAACAAACAAAAAAAACCCCACAACCCACTGAAATACAGATTTTTCAGCAGACAAAAAACTGTACCTCCCATAAAGAAATACAGTTTTAACATGAGTTACTAGATGCTTAAAGCAAGACATTTCCCATGTTTACCCCTTTACACTGCTCCTTCAGCTTTTCCCATGTTTTCTCCCTCTTTCTTTTTCTAAATAGCTTTATTCTGTTTAAACGCTTCTTCCAAATTGACACTGTTTTCCGTTTGATTTTTCCCATTGCTTTGTTCCTGCATCCAAAATGCAGAGCATCCCCACCTCCCTTTCCCACAGGATTCCTTTCCTTGTTCATACTGCTTTTTAACGTTTTGGGGGGTTTTTTTCTACTCCTCTGTTTAGTCTGTGCCTTTGTTTATTTTCCACCACTTCAGCAGAAAAGAGTCCAAGCAAAGACAAAAAGCAAATGGGAAGCAACAACATTCCTTCGCTACTCCACTCTTTTGCCTATGGAAGCATGCCACTTCTGTCAGAACAGTCCAACTGGCCTCACAGCAACTCCTGTGATATTTGACAAGGATGTTATGTTGCTTGGGCAACCATTCCTAATTGTCTTTTGGGATGCTGAGCAAACAAGATGGGTTTTTTTCTGGTCTGTATGAAGGTCGCATTAGGACGGTGGCAGCGAACACAGGTCACTGCTATAGCAAGGGAGGCACTGAAAAAAAATAGCTGAGTCAGCCCTGTATGCAATAACATGTCAATTACATATAAAACCCAATCTATTCTGCAACTACAGTCATGTAAGATAACGTGTACAACAGTTGTCCTACAAGACTACAACAACTATTATGCCAGAGACGTTAATGTTATTCTAGACTCATGCTGTAAGCAAATCTGAATGTTTCTCCTGGCTTGAAAAATTAAATATATCTTTTAAAGCTATTTATATATAATAGCATCCTACAAGAAATAGATTGTCAACAACAGTTTGGCAGGACACTATTAACATCTTTTAGAGATTGGGAAGAAAAATTTTCAGAAATTAAATCTCTGCTGAAGCAAATAAAGGCAGCAGCTCTAAGAGCAGGAGCTATTGCCTCAAAGCTCCTCCAGAAGGTTTGTCTCAGTATATGAATATTTTGCATCTTAAAAGAAACACACCATATGCTGGGATGGCTTTTCTTAACTAGTCAAGTGTGCTTTATATTTTTGGAACAGCCAAGTTTTTCCTTGGGCATGTTTATTGACATGTTTCATAAACCTCAGATCCTTAACTGAAATAAGAATGGCTGTATCAATAGTGGATTTTTTTTTAGTTCAGAGACCAAAAAGCGGAAGAAAGGAGAAATTTCAAATAACCTGGGGGAAAAAGTCCATTTCAACACCAAGACACACCAAAATGATCACTTCATTGCAAACATATTCAAATGAAATGCCAGCTTTTCAATTTTTTCTCCATTTTTCCTTTTATGGAAACTATTTGCTAAATTTAATCCAATTTCACTAACAAAGGTACAAAACTGCAACTTTTTTTCAGAGTATAATGAACCAATAAACTGCACTTCCTAACCTAACAGAATCAAGAATCCTCTTCCGTGGATCCAAGTACTGCCTCTCTATTTTCTGCCTGGCCCACAGAGGTTCAGATCCACCGAACCTCTCGAGTTTTCGTGGTCCCTGAAGAGCCATGTGACAGATGCCACGTAGAAACTTACAGTGGATCCTTTAAGACCCCACCCAAATTTTCCTTTTAATTGTGTTTACTCTGTTGTCACTGTAGTCTCTGCCCTGTGACACAGGTATCTCCAGCCTATGCTAACCAGCCCACATTACTGGATGCAATGTTTGTCTTCCCTGAGCTTCTTCAAACCTACATGCACTGTAGCGCACTATAATGAGCACATCTACATACCAAATTTAAGGTCTAGGAAGTGATTGGGCCAACTAGGGAGGGCAAGATGTATCTCGAGCTAACTGAGACGCTTCCCAGTGTGACAGGACTCAGGGAAGCACCACCGAGAGCAGCGTGTAGTACTCCCAGCTGGGAGTTACTGCCACAGACAGGACACAGGGCTCAGCAGACCTAACTTGCCACAGCCATCCTGTGCTCATTTTTGACGCAGAGGAAAGGAAAAAAGGGAACAAAAAAAAATATTTTCAAAGCAGTTCTTTTCTAAGGATTCTGTCTTAGCTATAGCCCTTTTTTTTTCCCCCACGGATCATCTCATTTCCCAAAGCTTGAGAATAGCTCCCACTACACAGAGTAAGAGATATAACTTTGCAGTTTCTGGTGGACTTATTTAGCCACAAATGGTCAGTAAGCTCCATTATGGTGTTTGTTTAGCTAGATTTGCAAGCACTTGTAACTATTTTTGGCCAAAAAACATTCTTGGCCTCTATTACTTCCAAAATGGGTGGTTCTTTCTTACAAGTGTTTTACATTTTCAGTCATTTTTCCCTGTCCAAAGAAAGAACTCCAGTTCTCTAATATAAGAAAGCAGATTTTACCACTGAGAACACTCGAACAATAAGACCATCTGAGAGGCCGAGGTCACAGATAACTGACTATCAAGATGTTCCGCATCCTGAAACGCTACCACTAGGACTTAATACAACAACAAGGTCAGTGATACCCTGCCATTATCGCTCAGGGGCTTTCAACTCTCATAAAACGTACTCAGAGGCATTTTCAATTTCATAATGGTGCTTTAACATACATAATATAAATAGATATGAAAAGACATTTTCTTTCCATGCCTGGAAGAAGAGACAACAGCAGTGATGTTTCTCTATTGTAAATTATTGTGCATTCTGAAATGTTAATAAAACAAGCAACAGTGGCAGACTGCATTCAGGAGACAAATAACAGGAAAATTAAAGTCAGACTTGTCCTTACAACTACTACTATCGACAGGCTTAATTTTCTGATGAACTAACACGGCGAGTTAAAACATCCCTTGCATTATTTGATGTTATGAAGAAAAAAAAAAAAAAAAACAAAACAACTTAATGTGTTTTTTTGTATTTGCCTTCTGCTTTCAATTTTGAGCTAATTTTTGGAAGACACTTTTGCTTGTACAGCTATTTATGTGCAGGCCCTGGAGTTTACTGCACACATAGCCCTTCATCTATTCCAGTGGGGCTCCAGGAAGACACTATTTAAGCATTTCAAATCGCAGGGCAAAGATATCGCAGATTCACAGACTCTTGCTGCACTTGCATATCCACACTGATCTTCAATAAAACAAATAATTTTTAAGAACTTGGTACTATACTTAGAAGTAGGAGGATAAGAGGATACCCAAAACAAACAAACAAATAAATTAACACACAGCATAAACTATAAAATAATTTTAAAAGCCATATTTTTTTCATATCAAAGATTAGAAGCTGAAATTTCATACAGTACACTGGCACCAAAATCAACAGCGTTCTCTGGACATTCTGTACTCATGGTCTCTTTTACTTAGATTAAAGGGTGACCTAAGTTATTGCTGGGTTAAAGATAACCAAAAGACCTCCAGCAGTAAGCAGTTGAGCATAAATCTGGTTATTTCAATTACTGTTGTCGTGACTTCTCAGAAGCATGAAGCACAATATTCACCTGCAATTCTATTAGGACTGATTCTCAACCTGAAGAGGAGGCATTTATTACCTTTAGGTAATAATACACTCATGCTCAAGACAGGACACTAAACATTCTCTTTCATGTTGACGTCAGACTTCCTTCTTGTATCATTAGGCTCCCCAGTTGCCAGGATCCTATCCACACCTCCCCCCCTTGTGTTAGCAACCCTGTAAGATTTTATCTTTATCTTCTTGGCCAGAGCCAAGAAGATGCGCTGGCTATCACAGGCTCTGAAAAAACAGCCTTCATTAAGTGTTCCTCCTCTCACTGCTCACTGACTTTGACAAATCAGGAAGCACTGTCCCCACTCTGAGAGCTTCTTATTCTCACGTGAGATGCTGATAAATCTGGATTTTCCAGGGCAAGATTTAACAAAATATGGACAGGATTCTAATGATATATTTGTGTCAATAAAACTGGTGACCAAAATACAAGAGGAATCACATATGTTTATGAAACAGAATAGCTACGTACCACGTATGAAGCATAAAAGGAGGTAGAGGTGTTCACTTCACATTTTGCTGGCCATGAAGACCTACACACTTTGTGTCAGAAATTGCTACTCAAGCCATCAGGTTTTTCTGAACTTCTAATGCCATACAACCCATGGTTTGAAGTTCATCATCTCCTTTTTAAGCTTCTCTTACTGCTGTCTACTGATTTCATAGCTACTGAGAAATCTCCTAACGTTGTCCAACAGCAACCTCTAGGCGTAAGAACAGTCCTGAAAAGTGTATTGCATGCAAGAGTAATGCCAAAAGTATAAATGATAAAATGCTACTATATTAAAAACCATAAAAAATACAGCAAAAATAGAAATACAGGTAAAATTTCTCCCTCTGCTCCTTGTTACCATTCACAAACTATAAACTCAAGTTATATGCAGGGCAACTCAGTACTTGTAAATTCACTGGAATAAAACTGTTGAACTGCATTGCCTCTGAGCCATCTATCATCTAGACAGTGAAAATATATTGTGAGACATTTATTTATACATAAACATTATCTCAAAAAAAAAATTATGTATTACCAGTCATAATACTGTCATTTTTACAAACAAATATACCTCCGGAAAGTTACACTGAAGGACTGAATTACAGAGGAGCATCCAAGTCCTACTCAAAAGTGAGACCTGGCCAGTGTTTTTCAACTGAAACTTTTCATTGATGTGTATATTGCCACTGAACGAACACAGATACTCAACTTACCCACTTTTTTTTTTTTTTTTAAAGGCACTTTAGGACAATTTAATACACATCATCATAAAATGTTTTGTTAACCTTGACGTTTATTTTATCTCAGTATCAACTTTCAAGCTCTGTTACAAATTTTTTTTCTTCCTTTGGAGGAGACATCAGTCCAACTGTAAGAACAACAGTAATTTTCTTCAGTACCTCATTTTATCTTTACAACATTCCTTAGTCCTTGACAAGAGCTGGTAAGTCAGCATGTAGCCAAATATGTGTCAGCAACCTCAGCCAAGATGCCCATAGCCATTTACACAGAAGAGAAGATCCCCTGTTGTATGCAATACCTGTTCCAAAATTAATCAACATCAGAAAATAGCAGTATAATAATTCTTGAAAGACTACCAAGCGAATACGCTAAGGAACTAAAAAGGACTGGTAAGGTTAATTGTACTAATGCTACATAGTGACACCTAACAAATAAGTGTTTTGGGATAGCTTCTCAATTATAAAAATGCTAAAAGGCAGTTTAACTAGGAGAGAGGGGGAAAACAAAAGCACTTTAGATATTTGGTTGGCAATTGCAGTGTTCTGGAAGGAAAATGTCATATTCAGTCTTATTTTCTCCGATTTTTAACAAGCATTCTGCAGCAGGAAAATTGCATCTATTCTACCAAGCAGGGCTTGGTCCATGCATTTTTATTAAAAAAAAAAAAACAAAAACCAAAAACCACAAAATAAAACTCTCTCTGCTACACCACTCCAGTCAGACCCTCAGCAAGACAACAGGCAACTGTGACAAATGTCTACTGTGAGTTTGAAATCTACCACCCATTCCTTTTAAATATTTACATTTTAGTCTTTGAAACTATTCATAAAACATCATATTTTCTCTTAAACCTAGTAATAGCACTGGAAATGCTTAATTTTGACTCTCTACCTTTTACTTTCTCCTTCATGCATTTCTCTTTACCACTGACTTTGCCTCTTATAGCTAGATAGTTTTATAACAAAGACAGGAAAACATGGGTTTGTGTGCAGAAAGAACTGGAACGTGGTACGAAATGTACTGAAGCATGTGAAATGTTAATTACAATGAAAAATAATGAAATATGTTGCTCAGCTCGCCGCAAGATTGCTAACCAAAGTATCGGCAAGCCTCTGTAGCCATACACAGCATGGGCAGAGCCGTTGCCCGAAGCGGCTGATGCCTGGTGGCCCGGCCTGCGCTTCTGCTGCGGCCGAACAAGGGACGCAGGTTTATAAACTCATTCAGAGCTCTCCATTGCGGTGGGGCATAACCCAAAGGGGAAAATATTCTGTCTCTGCTTAAAGTTTCTGAGTTCTGAACAATAGAGCCCATTTGCTAAATGGTGTTTTCCTCATGCCCTTTTTCTGAGATACACATTCCCCATTTTTATTTATGTAGGTCTTTCACAGATCATCAAGTGAAACTGCATGGGAGGTTGCTCTTAGGTTCAGGCAAACTTTGCAGCAACAGTAAAAGCAAACATCATGGGAGGAACTTTAGCAAAATTCTCATACCATTATGTGCAAGATCCATCTCCTCCTAGAACGAGCACCATTGACCTGAAGCACTTTATTTCTCTGCTTCTCATCTGGCAGAGTAAATGTTGTTGCCTCCTGCTCATATGCACACACACCCTCATTAGCAGAACAGAAATAATGAGCAAAACCTCAACTTTGACATTTGCTATCTTTCACTTTTGACCCGTTGTGTTGCCTTTGATCACACCACTCTTTTGCTACTCTTAATCAATCTATGGAAATAGAAATGCAAAGTGCATATTGGCTTCAGATAATAATAAAAAAAAATTCTCCAATTCAAATCTACAGTATTTTCAAAAGATGTGTATAGGGGTATCTAGAAGATCATTAAAGCAACAAACAAAATGAAAATGTTTAATGCTTTTGGCTTGCTGCAAACATATTAATAGGAAACCTTTGTTCAGGTATCTATAAATTATAACATTTCAGTTCATAAAAGTTAAACTGAAGAACAAATGCTCCACAGTACCAACACTTAAACACTGACAAATTTCAGCAACTACAAAGATAAGACAAGCCATCACGTTACTGAGTGAACAGAAAACTAACCCATGATAGGGATCATTTTCAGTTTCTTATGAAGTTTAATTTCCTCAAAACATTCACCCTCTTAACTTGAGGTACTTGAACAAAGGCTTTAAAAATGCACCACAGTTCCCTCATTATTTGAGTATTTAACTTGTAAACACAAGCAAGGGTTGGCAATGAAAATAAAATGACAAGCACTAAGTACACATTATACAAAATATAAAGATAAATAAAGATTAGCTGTCTCGGAAGCGCATAGAAGCCAGAGAAGCCTAGAAGCCTCATGCTTCCTCATACATCCTTTAATGGAAAAAATTGACATTAGCAGAAAAAGTATTGATTTTCCATGCTGCAATCTGTGGGAGCCTAAAGAATTGAAAGTCGTTTTTGCAGCATACTAGATTGTTTAAAAAGAAGAACTTTGGAGAGGTCTGATTGAATTACTTTCTGGATCTCACAATACACATACACATTTATTTCTGTTCAGGCTTCTCCTTCTAAATGAGAAACTCACATTTGGAAGTTGTACCGTCAAGTTTAAATCCGCTTCAGCATGGTTGAAATGTATAACCCACCTCGACAGAATCACCAACATAAAGCGCAAAAATATTTCACTTTCTGCCATTAGCAAGTGGCACCTTACGCTGCTACTAGGCGTAAGGCCCGTTAGGAAGATAACGGTTTTCCCATGGCATGGTTAACACTGGCAGTGCCCAGGCATTTTGTTCTCCGAGGTTTTTTTCCTTTCATACTCCGCAGTCCCTGACAGCCCCCACCGAGGATCTCCTGAGGTGGCAAAGGACCCTCAGGAGAAGCACAGAAGACTGCATCCACCAGGATGCACAAGGGGCAGCTGGAAAGGAGAGGCACAGAGCACCGGCAGCCTGGACAAGTGGACATCTCTGTGTCCCCAGGGGGGATCAGTGAGCCTGGGCACAGGGCCGAAATTCAGAAAGGGGCGTGTGAACAGGTAGGGAGTGACCTGTGGAGGACAGGCTGATAAAGAGGGCAAGAGCTGAGAAAGCACATCTTGGTGCTGGAAACCTAGAGAAGTAATGAACACACCCCTGGTGCATTTGTCTTTAAAAAAATTAGTTTCTAAATATAGTTTGTACTCATTACATTTCTTTATAAGAAACTAAACTTCATCTATAAACGGATTTCTCTAACACTGGTGGTTTTTTCAGTGTTATATCACACAGCTATGACACATTTTTCATGGCAAACTACCCAAGAACCAGCCAAGAAAGCAGAACTACACGTTCCTCAAGATATCTGCGGCCTAAAGAGCACTTTGTTTCCATCAGCTTTCAACCTGGGAATGTTGCCAGAGATGTTAAAGCAGGAAATGAAGAAGGCTGCCATGCCCTCCACAAGCATGTTCTGCATTTCTCAGCACTAAGCACAGCGTCCACAACCAGACGAAGCAGGAGGACAGGAGAAAGAAAAAAGGTACAGAGCTTACCATTGAACACATGCAGTGGCATCAAGAAATAAAACTTCTTTGTTATGAGGTACTGACCCTTTTCTAGAGAGTGATATTAGCCTAATTTACATTAATCTGAGCTTAAATTGTTCTGGTTTACTGTACTTAAAATCCCATCAACTGATGTAAATTAGAATACTTCTGTTGCCCTCAAGGGAACATCACCACATTTATGAAGTCCATATTGTTAGTCTCTACCTACTTTTTACAAAGCATTATCTTTTACTACATCTTTAAAATTATTTTTACTGACTTACTACAAATAACAGAAGTGAAAAAGAATGAAGAAAATGTAGAAAATGCTGAAGTCAATATATTTAAACTTTACAAAAGAATGCTATGTAACTTAAAAATAATTCAAATAGTAAATAGCATATAGAATGGTAAAGAGATACAGCACAGGTTTATGACTGACATTATTTGACAGCATTATGCAAAATGATTGAGTTAATGTGCTCACAAAGTTAAGATCAAAGCATAAAAATTTGCCAATACTGAATAAATCTCTCAAAATTCTAAAGAACACTGAGGGGGAAATCTAACAATGAATATATCAGAAAGGAAATATATCAGAAATAGCATAAGGTGGCAGGGGCTAATAATACCACAGTGTATTTGCACCACAGGCTGGCAGCCGAGGGCCAGTACAGCTCTGGGCTGGACAGTCAGCAGGTATCAGGGCTGAAGGCAACGAATCCTTGCCCCACCTCACCATGCACAGCCCTGGTACAGTGCATTAACAGTTTAAATAACATTTCAACTATTAGGAAGTGCACACATCATAAAGGACAAGTACATATTTGGATCTATAAAGGTGCTTCAGTTAGGAGAAAAATGAGGCAATCAAGAAGGCACAAAATGTCGGGAGAATTATGAATGGCAATCTGTTATACGGCCTCTGGGGAACTGGTCTGGGCATTTCAAGTGGGAAACCTAAAACCTAAGAGTATTAAGAAAAATATCACAGCTTTAGGAAAGGCCAAGTGATTACAATATGGCTATTTTACCACCTCTTCTATCTGGACTTACTCTTTATAAGTTCATGTTACATTGATTTGGCCAAAATACTATGAAAAACAAAAGAAAAATATGAATTGGAATTTGTAAATTTTAAGGGCAAAAGATCTGCCACTCTCGCTCCTCTTTCTTAGTGTAGCTCACAAAATTTTATTTAAATTTTTAGCACATTTTCTCTTCTTTAGGCAGATGGACACATAGCAGCTATTAAGGAAAGAGTAAGAGCTACGAACCCAAGCTGCCACATTCATTATTACATTTAAGAGCAACCAACTACTTTTCAAATCCAACAGCAACCTTTGCAATGCCAGAGATAGAAATTAAAAAGCATACCACAGATTACTTTTGAAACTGCTTCTATTCCTTAAACTGACAGATTCTGCATAATCACATGGAGCTATTGAAGAGTCCTATAAGGGTCTGTGGGTTAGTGAGTTTGGCTAATTCTAATCCTCATACTCTGACTGGTTTGAGGCCTACCCCATTAGTCCTCTACTCACATTTCAGAAGAAAACACAACCATTATTGTATTAATTAGAGACAGAAGCCACTCTAATTATTAATTGTAAGCTCTGACATATAGCAGTATTTATGGTGACAAAGGGGACAGAGTGTACAGCAACTAAAGAAAACACCTTCTAAGTCTGTAAGGTTTTTTTTAAGATTATTTTGCATTGCATGGCACTCTGAATCATATACTGCAAACCAACCACAGGTTTTATATGTAGGCTACGCTACCAGTCCTAGGACGGACTGAGAGAAGCCTGCACAGTGGACGACCACATATTTTACATTTAGCTTCCCATAGCATCTTGCACACCCACACAAATACAGGTCACAGTTAAGGAGAGTTATAAATTTTTATATTTTTTTTTGGTCAGAGAATGGGTTATTTTTGCCCATGATTATGTCAAATAATAACATTAAATCAGGTAGCAACTATGATCTGGGCATTGTTACCAGAAGTTACATGCACAATAAAGCACAGTTGCCAGGTGCAAGTGAACTTGCATTTAGCTGACACGAACAAGGGAAAAAGAAGATGGATTTTACACATCAACAACCATTAGAATGAAAGATACAGGATTTGTATGGCTACTGAGCTAACCTTCCAGTACCAGGGGCATACCAATACTTTACATCCAGACTCATCCTCTGAGTACCCTATAGCTCCATTTCATATCATTCCTATCCTACGGTTTTCTGTGAACATCTTCTGAAGAAAGCTTGTTTTCCAGAAACAGTGTAAAAACAAGAAACCCAGACTTTAAACACCAAAGAGACATAATTACTTCCCAGAGGGATGCGTATGTCATGCTTATATTTGGGTCAGAGGGACCCCAAGATGACTCAACATCAACAGCCAATTTCAGATCTCAACAAGCTGTTTTATTTTGAACTTTTTCCTTTTAACCAAGTATCATTTCCACCATCAGCCACCACCTTCTCACCCAGCTGATACACTCCACTCTGAAAGAAACATTTGTCACTAAACTAACCATTCCAGCTTCCCATTTACAAGCTAAAAGTCCCTTTATCTGGGACATTTGTTGCCATTTTTGTAGTTCTCCATCAATGATTTTGCCTTTCCAGTTTCCCCAGAAGATTCATCCTTACTAGGTGGGAATACAGCTAACCAGCACCCTAAACATAAAGGCATAAAATAAGGTGTCCCCCACTACTTTCCTAAAAGTTTTCCCACTCTAGAAAATAATTTAATTGAAGAAATTTTTATCTTGTGGCCAAAATCTCAAAAATCATAATCTGAGAAGATGAGCCACAGTCTATGTGGATTCATTTCTCTCCCACTTCTCAAATCACAGTGCCATTTCTTTCCAAACAAGACTGAATTTTCTGAGTAGATCGTGCAAAAAAAAAAATATTCATACAGTAGAAGTGTACAAGAGTCCATCTGCAGTCCCACTGCTGAAGCAGGTTGACCATACATGCGAGAGAGAAGGTGAAGGCCGAGGTGAAACAGAAAGAGGAATCATCAGCTTGGAATTGTTCCTGTAAGATGCTCACAGAAACTTATCTTGATCCAAATTCTGTTTAACATCACCTAATCTGCGTTGGGTTTGTCACAGGGGAATGGGGTGGGGTGGTTGCAAGAACAGAAAGACACCATCCTGTGTCACATAATCTAGCCATGTTTTATTAAGCAGGATAGGTGCGGCGTTTCTGTTCCAGCTTATCTAGTCTATGACACACACAAATCAAGGTCCAGGTGACACTGCCACCAGAGACCCTGGAGAACAAATGCTCACCCCAACTGTCTAATGTCCAAGTACTGGCCAGCTTTTCCACTCCAGCTCAGTCTTCCAAGTGTCAGAGGTATGTGCATGTCCCATGTCATGCTCCCTCATCTCCTACACCTGGGGCTACTGCTTTAATTATTTATTGCTTTTAAACTGTCAGCATGAGCCATCAAAGGCCTCACCAATTCCACAGTCCATATCTAAGGTCAATTAACAGCTGCCACTAAGGTTTCTGTAACTTTTTGGTCTCCCAAATGTCTTACAGGAAGCGTGAAGTTAGCAACAGTTACAGAACAAAGTTCTTCTATTGTTTTTTTTTCATTTTCCAGGGTTAACCAGGTCAGATAGGGGTTGACAGATGTAGCCAAGGTCTCCTCTGTCTCAGCAGCTAGCCTTCAACCCATGGCACAAGTTTCATTTCTCTTTGGGCAACCTGAGCTTAATCCATTTCTCAACAGAAAGCTTTCCAGTTCATCATCTGAAAAAGGACATCACAGTCCAAGATAAGGTATGTTGAAATTGACCTATAGACCATTCTTACACAAATGTTACTTACTTGGGGTTTAGTTGTTTTGTAACAAAGCAATCCTAGATATATGCTCTACTGTACTGATGTAAAGGATCTAATACATTATTTTAATACCTTTGAATCCTTCACAAACATAACTCACTGACTCAATTGGAAACAATATACGTTATAGAAAAGTTTTGTCCCAACAGAATGGCATTTACATTAGAGGGGGAAGTTACATTCAATACCATACGCAGCCAGATTAATCCAGTCTTTTAAGTAAATAATCCATAAATTCCTTAACATCTCTGCTTGGATAACATGCTAAACATGCAAATCAACAGAGACCAAGCATAGCTTTTGTGATTTTTTTAAATTTTACAATTTTCACATGAACTGAAAAGTATGGGGACACAGGGGTTTTATATAGTTTATAGGCTATAAGCATTTCAATCTCTCAGTTTCCACTGTAAAACAGGGAAAATAAAACCCTTATTTTAGCAGAGTTATGAATGCAAGCAGCCAGATTGCACTGTGAGATTGCACTGAGAGGGGGGTGGAGCTTAAATTCCACAAGTGTGAAATATTTGATTGAGAAACACAGAACCTTTAAGACGTGCCCAGGGACCTCTGTATTTCTCTGCTAGAAATACAGATACCAACCTCCAGCAAGAAGACGGCAAGAAAATCAAGTTTCTGGGAAGGAGATTGATTTTTTGGTAGAAAACTCCATCTTTGAATCTAATGCAATACGACACCTGCTACTTGAAGTTCTTGCAACTCTATATTAAGCTCACAATCAACTAGAGATTTCTTTTCTTTACACCTCAAGTTAATGTATCCATTATTTCCTTTAAGAGAAGCAGTCTCAACTAGTATCAAAATATATTCACTTTTAATGAGCTCAAAAAAACTCTGTAAGGAAATTATTTAACTTGGTTTCAAAAAGCAGCTGTTCTTTCTGCTGCTGTGAGGCATTTCTAAGCATCATTATAAAGCTTTCCTAATCTTTAGGACATTACAACTGCCATACGTCCCAGATCCATCCTCTTACTCTTCTTCAACTTCCAACTTCCTCCTCCTCCGTCACAGCTTCTTTTTTTTAAAATTATAGGTAACAAAGTAGTGAGATACAATCTTTTTTGGTTTCTGAGTTGGTGATGGAGGGACTCACGTTGAAACCATTAAACAACCGATCTGTAGGTTTCTCAGAAAGACAAGCCTGGAAATTCAGCAGCTCCCTCCCTGCTGAATCTCCACCACTCATAACCATATATAACCCTCAGCACATACTGACACATTTTACATGCAGCCAGCTCCTACTAGCTGAAAATTCTATAGGATTAATACACATACTGCCAAAAAAATAATTCAGAGTTTCTATGGACCATCTATTTTTCATTGTAAATAGAAAACAGCAGTGTCTGGGGTTGGCCTTTAACACCAAAACAGTTAGAATTATAGAATAATTTAGCTTGGAAAGAACCTCTGGATGTCACCTGGTCCAACCCCCCTTAAATAAAGAAAAGCACACACCAAAAAAAACTCACTTCTACCCTGTTTTTTCCTCTTTCAACAGTTGCCTCTAGTATTTTTGTATTATTAACTTTTTTCCTTCTTTAATGTCTTAGTGAGTCTATTCAGCCCAGAAGTTCCCCTAAAAGACATGAGTTTGACTGTCTATACACAATAACTCCCATGGTCTTCTCCTATCTTCCATGTTTCACACTTAGCTGTCCTCCCTTTGACCCACTTATCAGCTGTCAGCACCAAAAAGTTCTTCCATCATTTTTCAGCTCTTCTGAAAGGAGTAATCCCAGAAGAGCGATATGATAGAAACACAATTCACTGGGATGTATACAGCGGTAGCACCATTTAAAGAAAGCTTTTGACTGCCCTCATGTCTGTATTTCGACTTACGGGAAATAGCTGAAAGCTGTAGGCTTGTATTTGCAGCTCAGAAAACCTAGATATGGAGATAGTGAAATTAATTACAAGCATACATAAACAGCACCATTCATAGCATGAACATTACTATAATTTCATGTTCCTTAGTATTTCACAATATTAAAACCAAATTCAGTTCACGGTACCTGGCACCTCATAATGCAACTTCCTCCCCGTTGGACTTCTTACAGCTGCAGAGTTTCCCTGCCTGTCACCAAAGGCATGTTTTGAATCTGCCAAAAATCCAACATCCCTTACAAGACCTGAGCATGTTTATTTTCATTTGTATATAGTACCTGTTGTTGCTTTCTTCAAATCTAGAACTGTGATATTGCAAATTCAACTAAAAAAAAAAAAAAAAAAAGTAAGCATTTACTTTAGTATTCCACTGGGAAGGTGTTTTTTTTTTTTAAATCTCATTAAACTCAGCTTAAGAAAGAAACACAAGCCTGAAGGAGATTCTTGGAGAAATTTCTTTTAGAAGTACAGTCACCCAGAGTAACATTTCCCATGAAAATTATCTACAGAAACTGCTGCCTTTTCCCGTGCCAGCATAGTCAAAAGCTTCAAAACCAGCAAGCATTTTGTAACCAGGAAATAAAGCTGAAAAATGAAGCCTCCCAGTTTTTAATCATCACGTACACCAGAAATCTCTGGAAAGTGTTTGAATGGTTCAGTGTTTTAAAAAAATATTAGAAAAGGGTAACGGACAATTATTATTCTACCCTATATATGAGGCATAAGGACATTAGGACACGCTTACTGTATACATACACAAACATTAAAAATATAGACACACACATCCCTTCAGCAGTGAATCACTGGCAGTTCCCTTCCCATCCCCCACTGCAAATACCAGTATCAGTGGGTTCTCCAGGACAGCACAGAAGGGCTGACCTGGAGAACTAACGTTCCTTAAGAAATACAACTCTCCTGAGACAAAGCTGTGTGGTACTCAAAGCATAAGTTCTCAGGAATCTGAAGAAAGTATATGCAAAAAAAAAAAAAAAAAAAATCCCCAGAGAAAACCCATGCTGCTCTCTCATGTATTTGGCAAAACAAGAGCAAAAACATTCGCTTCTCCCACACTCAGAAACCCAGTGGTAGACAGTACCTCAGAAGCAATGTGAAACACCAAGAGGTAGACACATAGACACGCTGAAGGACTGAAGGAAAATGAAGCAGTACCAGGAACACCCCCTGCCTTCATCTCCAGCATGGATTGAAGCAAGAAGTGCCAAAGGAGAGCAGCCCCCCTTCTCCAGCAGCACTTGCAATAGAGCAAGAGGTGGGGGACTTCTCTACTGAGGGAGTCACAAGGCTTTATCTTTCCATAGCCATGGGGACTTTGCAGTAAGGTCTGAATGGCTGCTCAGTTAGCATCCATGAGCAAAGTTATGGTTTTGATAGTTGTATATAAAACATACCCAAACACATAAATATACAGAGAGAGTACAGCCCTTCAACACCAGCACTTGAAAAAATCCCACTTGTTCCTACAAGTTGGTGAACCAATGTTTTGTTATTCCTGGGTGGAACTGACGCAAAATAAAGACTAGAAAAGCAGCAATAGAAACTTGGAGCATCCCAGAGATTTATGAATAAACTGCCAGAATGGGCTAAGAATAAAAAAGGGCCAGCAATTATAAAGGCTGCTAACAAGCACTATGGAGCAGTGTAACAGCAAACTAACAGGAAATGGAAGAAGGGAGCTTGAGGAATTACAGTACAACAAAAGGTACCTCTTCACCCCTCAGTAAATGTTTACAAAGTCTTCAGTCACAAATACTGCAATTATTTTTTTTCCAGATTTACATCCTGCCATTTATTTGTGCGGAAAAAGTAGTTTAAATATAAAACTCATCGGGGTATTTTAAATGATAAATGTTGCACACGTCTGTTAATTTATCTAAAATTGAAAGAACAGATGAAGTAGTCCTCTTGTGTAGTTTTTAAACAAAATTTAAAGAAAACTCTATTTATTATACATACATGAAAAATAAATGTTTTATTAAACATATAAGAAATTGTGATCCATACCAACCACAGCTACTTAACCTCTAAAGGTCAAGGTCATGCCATTTACACCAAGATTAAAAAAAATTTAATTATAGTATCTACAGCTATATAGATGGAGGATGGTTATTAGAAAAGAACTATTATAAACCAAACACAATTATATTGTACAGAAACCATTAGATATTTGATGAGATTTTAATCTTTGAGCTGGTATCATTCTGCAAGTTAATCATCTGGAGAACAGAAAATCTGTTAAGAATGCAATTAAATGTACTAGTTCCATTAAAATTCAGCTGATATAGTTAATTGTAGTCCTAAAATAGCTATTTCCTCACACCTTCACTAAGCATTTTTTTTTCATCTACTGAATAAGAGTCTATTTAAGGCACACTTTTCACTTAAACTCTCTAATAAGATTTGTGAATACTTTTGTTCTGTTAGGTTACCCCATACAAGTTGCACTGCAGTTTGCTGTTCGACCTTGGATTCCTAATTCACTCCGATAAGTACAGCAAGGTCTTTTGTTTCAGTTACTATTAGTCTATAGTATCTGCATTGCTGAAGCTTTTGGGAAGAGTATCAACAATGTAGCCTTGCAGCACACTAAAGCAGTTATAAAATACAATGAAAAGATGGACCAATGGCAAAACCGACGTCAGACGGGTCATTATAAGCACCAGCACTTCTGTGAGGCAGGTGATTTCCAAACAACTGTTTTAATGAATCCATACATATTCTAAGTACTCACAAGGGGGTTGCAGCATTGCTAGCAAATTGAGAATACAGGCCATTCCTGCCTTTTTTTTTTCCACGAGAGACAGAGAATGAAAACAAAAAGGTGCCCTAAGAGTGTATCAACTTGGGAATACCCGATCTACAATTCATTCTCACAGACCGGGCAGTTTACTGGGGCATTTTAAATTGCTCTACAAGGAGGCGGGGGGGGAAGAAAGGGGGGCGAAATGCGACTTCGGGGAGCGACCATCGAGCCGCCGGGCTGGGGCTGACACCAGCGCATCTCGCTACGCGGATGCAGTTACGTAAGCCCAAGCCCGTCCCCATCCCCGTCCCCGTGTCCCCCCC
>KZ505689.1:807761-845568 GCA_002844005.1 Limosa lapponica baueri | reverse complement strand
CCACCGGCCGGGCCCGGTGACAGGTACCGGCGGCGCCGGGCCGGGCCGGGCTGTGCGGAGCGGAGCGGAGGGGGCAGGCGGCGCCGGGATGCTCCTGCCGAGCGCGGCTGCGGCACCTCGCAGCCGGCCCCGGTGCGCGAAGCAAAAGCCGGAGTCCAGTTGATGCCGGCGCGTCGGAGGCGGGGGGCAGCGGCGGGGAGCGAGTAACGGGCTTCGGTCATGAGATCAGGTCTAAAATTAAGCGGGGAGGCACGTGGCAGCAGCGAGGATGTGCTCAAGGAAGAGGGACCTCGGTGCCACGGGTGGGAGGGCGGTGTCAGACAAAGGGATGCCGTGGAGGGACCCGGGCGTGCGAGCGGAGCAGGGCTGGCAGCGGCCGCCGTGAGGGCCTTTCCCCACGCTGGCCTGGTAACGCACGCCACGGTACCCGACATTGCACTGTCACCCTCCCCGCAGCTCTCATTGCGTTGGCTGGTTTGGTCTTTGTCATCCAACAGTGGGAGGTCATTGAAAAAAGCACATTACATACTCTTGAAATTACTCCCTTAGTTTAATCTATATTACCTTTCTCTTTTTTTCTGTAGATCCCCCATCACAGCTTTCATGACATCCTTGATGGCTTAGACACCCCTTCAGATATGGGAAGCTGGACTGTCATGTGTAGAGAAGCTACTGACTGGCACAGGTCACCCTGCTGTGGAGGAGACAGGTTGCAGACTCACCTGTCTGGTTAATGAGTTGCCTCTGGCACCCTGGTCCTTCTGCTAGAGCCTGGTCACTCCTTGTCCCCAGGACTGGCACACCATCCTGTCCTCAGGAGATGGCTCTGAGGCCTCTCTTAGCAAACTGGACTCCTCCTGGCTGTCCTATTTAAATCCTCCAGCTTAGCTCTCCTGCCTGGTTCATAGTAACAAAATGGGAAATACATTTTGTCATCCAAGAAAATCAATTGAAATCCCAGGAGAACTAGATGCCACTGCCCAGCAAATTTCAATAAGAGAAGGAGGGAAATGGCAAAATCCTTGGAAAAAGTAGAGAGATTTACAGGATTCTAGAAATCCGATTATTGAGCCTACAGTATTCATTAAGCAAAGGCTGTGTGATGCTGGTTTATTTTTTCCCCATTTCTGGAACAGGCAGTTCCAAATATGGCAGCATCGTTGTGCAGCAAAGGACCATTTTGTGGAGCTTGGCATACAACAAGCCATGGCTGTTATCCTCCCGAAGCAGAGACCTCCAGAGAAGGTTCCCTTCACACAGTATTTTTAGTGTATTTTCCAGTATACTCAGGTCCACCTAGAGCAGGTTGCAGAGGAACATGCCCAGGTGGGTTTTGAATGTCTCCAGAGACGGAGACTCCACCACCTCTCTGGGCAGCCTGTTCCAGGGCTCTGCCACCCTCAAAGTAAAGAAGTTCCTCCTCATGTTTAGATGGAACTTCTTATGTTCAAGAAAGAATAAGTAATAGAAATACCATAGATCCATAGAAAAGATAGATGCATAGAAAGATTAAGTAACAAGCCGCATACATTATGGAAAGCTTAATAATATCAAAAATGTAGTCACTTATTTTTCTCTTAAAAGAAACAAGTAACAGGGCAAGGAGATAAAGGACACAACTCCTAATAGTGTCTTAAGGACACCATTCAACAACACCATTATTCATTTCAGTCAAAAGGGCACTCAACATCTGCAGCCTGAGAAAGCAAACCATGGAGAGAAAGAAACATAAAGAATATAAACACAGGAAAGAAGCTATATTCTATTTTGTCCATCCAAGAACTTCACCTGTTCTCCTCAAGTTTACTCTCATTAACAATGGGGAGGCATGTTCTCCAAAAAGAAAACTGCAAAACATAGTTCAATTCTCCATGCAAAGATAAAACCTCCACAGCTTAAACTACAGAATTCTTTCCACAATTCATGGCAACACACAAATACCTCTAAAATGTCCCATTCTTTAATTCAAGAAGCAGTGAAGTTTACTAAATATAACAAGAAATGTTCGCTTACCACCCATATGCTGAAGATAAGCAGATCTATGGGCCTTGAAAATATTTACTTACAGAATCTTATGAAAAGATTTTTTTTTAATCCCATAATAGAAACATTGTTGTTTCTTTGCTGTCATTTATTTTTAGGGTTTGTGTGTGTTTGGCAAAACGGTACCTGTAGGCAAGGCATAGGTAGAAGACACATGTTTTTATTAAAGATTTTTGCATATTACACCTTGTCTTTTTCGCAAATTAATTCGAATTATGCAAAACTGTGAGAGTACAGCAGTAGTAACCGGTGAACTGGAAATGCTTTGAAGAATGAGCATGAAGTAGAGCACCAAAGAGCATTAAAGAGTGTCTGACAATAAAACAAATTAGGCAGAGGAAGAATTCAGGAGGCAGCAGGAGGCTCATAGCAGGCACATGCGGTAAAGGCAGCAAAAGGCAAGTGCCAGCAAGATGGAAAAAACGTGCCCTAGAGTACAGGAGCACCAGAAGACTGAAGAGCCATCTCCAAGAATTGGAAAGCACAGCTGCCATCAGGACTGACATCAGGCAACTCCATTCTGAGTAGGAAACCAGATAAATGTCCTCTTTCTTTCACAGATACTGACCACCCAACACAGTATTATTTACTTTCTTCTGTGGGTCCTCCTTAGGGCTGAATCACCTAGAATACTTCTGGCCAAAAGCTGTTGCACTGAAATAGGCTAAAACGACTTGTATGAGGACCAAGGATCTTCATGGTTTCCCAATGATGTGAAATTACTCACGGTAAGCAAAACGAAAGCTGACTCTGAGCAGTTGCAGAAGGATCTGACAATAGTGAGTGATAGGGCACCAAGACAGCAGCTGAAAGTCTATGTCAATAACTGCAAACCAATGTAAACAGTAATGAAAATAACCCTAACTAAGCATACATAATAATAGGCTCTAAATTAGCCTTTCTCATTTGGAGCCATTGTGAGTAGTTTTTCGCAAACACTAGCTTGCTGCTCAGCAGTAGTCCAAAAGGCAATCAATGTTAGAAATTACTCCAAAAGAAGCCAAGAACAAAGCAGAAGAGCTCATTACATCCCTATGTAAATCTCTTGTGCACTTGAGTGCTATGTACAGTTCTGGTTCCTTCATACGAAAATATGGAACTAGAAAATGCATGTACATGCCTAAAATAATATATGCAGAGGTATGGGAATACATCTGTATAGGGAGATAATTTCTATCTGGAGAACAGACTGAGAAAGAGTTGTCTTCTGATCTATAAAATCCAGAATTATACATAGTAGGCCGACAGGAAATATCGCATGCTATTTTGCATCACACAAGACTTCAGGAAGACTCAGTGAATGATCAGGCAGCTGGTTTAAAACAACAACTGGTAAGAACTTTTCCATACAAAGTGCTATTAAATTGGATGGCTTGCTGCTGTACAATGCTATGGAGTTGAAGAGACTCTAGGTGTGAAAGCACACTCCTGCCTTTCCCTGTCTTGATCTTCCCATTTGGGTGTTTTTCCATTCCCTTGAAGAGAATTTGGAAAAGCTGGTTTTATCTTCTCAACATTTTTCTCTTCAGTTTCAGAAGTGATAATCTACATGCATTGGAGTATTCACTTCAGCACCATATATTGTTCTCCTTTATACAAGATTGGGGCAGTACATAGCAAGAGAAGTTCTGAAGCGTAACATCAAAAAAAATGCATAGAACATAATTAAAATACTTCCCATGTTCATAGAACATCACAGGAATAAAATCTAAACCATTCTTAGATGTCTTGAAAGAGAAAGGGGTAGTGATTTATTCTCATCAAAGAAACTGGAAGGAAAAATAGAACCACCCAGAGATGCTTTAAAACTCAAATAACAGGTAAACATCTTACATAGATAGTCTCAATTTATAAGAATTCTACTAAGAATATCCCTATTAAATACAAGAAACTAGAAATCTGAAAAGCAAATCTCAAATGCAGTTTGGCAGAAATCCAAGAATCCCTGAAGACAAACATATGATAAATCAGCTGGAGTGGTTAAACCTCATATAAACAAAATCTGTATGGTTGATACTCTGTATAGCTAGTTATCTCCACTCACATATAAGAAAAAGAGTTTGTTTTATACTTGATTTTGGCAATGGCTAGTAGTCCCACAGCCTCATCTTCAGCAGAATGCATAGAACTAGTTTACATGTAGACTGCGAAACCAAAGCAGTATGAACACTTTAAACTACGCATTTTAAACAACAACAAAAAGAAGAAAGAAATCTCTGGTTGTTACTACAACTCTTATAGCCCTGCTAGCTATTACCAGTGCTCTAGTTTCTGTTTTAGACTAAATTCTCTAAAACTTCAATGTTCAAAAAACTTTTCTCTCAATGTCTCCCCTACAATAGGTTTAAAGAGGGTCACAGTGGTACAGTTTCTTCTGTGGTCTCTGAGAACTAAGTAATTTACTTTTCCAAAGCCACAACAGAGATTACCCAGTTTCAGATTGTCTCCAGGATAAAATTCCAAGAATGATGTTATACACAGGCATTGAGGCCACCTTTGTATCCTTGTCCTTTAAACAGGCAAAGGATAAACCTACTGTGATACCTATGTATGCATAACCTGTGGCCAAAATTCTGGCAATAATTTTAAGTAGCTAAGCTGGTATGTAGTCATGGAGAAGAAAGGCAGCAAATTTTCATGTCCCTCATTATTATTTTAATAAAAATTAACCCTGAACAGAAGTGCATTCTGTGGAATTGTTTAAAAGTTAAATGCATCAGTGGGTCAAGACATATAATGTATGTTTTCACGTGCCATTGCCTTTGATTTTGTGTTGCTGATTAAATATAACTTCACTCCAGCTATCCTTAGATGTAACAGACACATTAGGAGGGGGGATTTAGTGTGCCCAGGATGGGGACAATAAAAATTCTGATACTTAAAATAACTTTCAGCAATCTTGCAATTTTGTTTGTGAAGATGCCTGTAATTTCAATTTCAGAAAATATTTCCAGCATATATTTGCATTTCCAATAGAGTTTTGATGTCCACATAATTGAATACGCTCTGTTATCATTGTCCTGGATTTCTTAAAATGACATCAGAAAAAAGTTACTCATTAGCACTTTCCAAAGACAGAACTCGGTCAGAAGAGTTGGAAGAATTCCCAGGGTATCTTCTGTACTCCTGTGCTCAAGATTTGTAAACACTTTCTCTAAATATAGAGTAGGGTCTGGTCAGCAGTTAACTCTTAAGTCTTAGTAAGGTTATATTTGAACACTTCACACTGGGTGAAGCGCCACCTTCCCAAACCCCACAGTGTTTGCAGACTTTGAAGAAAAATTTGTAAGAAGAGAATTAAGATTTGGGAGCAGGCAGATGCATATTGCTAAAGTAGATTAAATAAAAGTCTTATATCAACATTTAATTAACCTGAAAGTGCCATGTATAGTTCAAAACAACACCCCTGCCATCTATGAGATATGTGGGTTGTACAGTACTGAAGTGTTATTTTCAAGCTGTGATTTATGATGTTTACAGAGTACCAAGGGCATAAAGGCCATCATGCCTCCAAGCAACTCCTCCTTAAAGCTTCCTTTAAAGCATCTGTAACCATGCAGAGCGAGCAGCTGAACCATGGTTTATATTACACCCAGCTGCACATTTCTCTTCGCTCTGGTACCCAGCAGTCGCCTGACACAGAGCTGCCTCCTTTTGTCTCCACAGCTTCAGCTACCAGAGCTGTCTGAAGCGTCTGGAACCACCTGGAGTTTTCTGAATGCGATACAGCATCGGGCTGGCTGCAGGAGGCCTGATCCCGCCTGTAACCCAACCTTCTGCTGCTGGGCTCATCCCTGCCAAAAGCAGAGGCTGTGGATGAGCAATGCAATGAGAATTCGTGCTGCAAGTTGTTCACTGAACTCAAGACAGCTGCAGCTGGAGTTGGGCTGTCAGCACAAGGAGGAGTAACAGAACCACCACACACCAGAGGGATGAAGGAGAAATTGCCCAACAACATAAAGGAGCTCAACAGAAAGCACAGGCTTCTGAGTAACATATATTGCTTTAAAAGTAATCCTGGTGCCATAATATTCATTATGTGCATATGAAATGTGCAACGGTGCACGACAATCAGTGTACTGCAAAACAAAGGAGAAATAAGACACAAAAGACTGACATAAGGGCTGCTGCGGTCCATTGGTGATAGACATCCATCCAAAGGACTCCAAATCCCTACACCCAACCTAACCTTAAAGCATTTGGCTTCCAGAGCACCACAGTGCCCTCCATATTTTCTGTCTTAAGGTATGAATCATTTGTATTATTCTGCTTTTCTCAATATCTGAATTGACTTGCCTTCAGGAACACCTCCCATCCCTTACCTTAGACTGTTTCCTATTCTGTTGTCTCAAAATCAGAACTGCTTTTTTACTATCTTCCTTATTTTTCCTTTGTTTTGTCCATCTTTCCTCTAGTTTTCTTCCTAGTTCCTGCTCATTATCTCACTCAATCTTTTACAGAGAAATTGCAAAAATGCCAAAAAATGGTATGAATAGGTGTTCTGTATGTGGTGTTTTCGGGTGTCTCACAGAAAATTTTCATACTGGGCATGATAATTTTAAAACTATTTGGCTAATCCTGCATTTTCAAAACTATGAAAAGCCTCTGAAACAGCAAGAAAAAAATCATAAATAGACATGTGAGGCTTGTGCAAGCAAAAATAGACCATTTGCTTTTCAAAACTAAGAGGCTAAAAAGAAGTTAATGGTTAAAAAAAATAATTCAGAGAAAAGATGCAAGCTAAACTAGGATTGTGTCTTCTCTCAATTACTTTTAAATTACTTATTTAATTACTTTGTTTTAATTATTATTAAGTAATAATTATTACATTAACATATCTTAAATTATGTGTTTGAAATTGATACATCTTGAGATAATTCTTTATCTGTAAAAAAAAGAAAAAACCACATAACCTTTCGGTTAAGAAATTCTATACGTAGGTTGATTACCTTAGAAGCGGGTTAAGATTTTCAAAAGCAATGTCAATTTTGAGTTGCAGCCTCCATCTGCACATCCAGGAGACCAGTGACCTCTGCTGGAAGAGGGGGGATTGCCTCGTAATGCTGCGGGCTCCAGCATCACCTTCGTCCCTCTGCTATCATAACGTTAAGATAATATGGCATAGTCAACCCTCCTTCTTTCATTTCTAATTGTTTCTCCGGTTTATTTTGAAGAAAGTTTACCAGTCCAACCGCAGTTCAAATCTGATACTTTTTGAAACACTTGAGCAGAACCTTTGGCAAAATTTTAAGTGAATGTTTAACAAATTGAGATGGAAAGTTTAGAAAAATGGTACAGTGAGAATATGAAATGAGTAGTTTTCCTGAACTGGAGCTGTGCACATAATTGCATGCTGTTTTCACCTTCAACAGCTTCCACTTACATACAATTATTCCTTCTTCTGTCTCTCACTTACTGCTACAGTAATTGAAAGAGCGGAGGTGCCTGGCACTGCAGACATTAGATGGTACCTCTGTAAACAGAGCAGAAATAACATGGCAGAGTACCCTGGGTCAGAAAAAGGATCATTAACAGGAAGGAAGAGGTAGAAGGTGAAAGAAATCCATTTCCACTGTGCATTGCAAACCTGGGTTCTGCCCCTACGTGAGGTACTCCAGTAGTCATCTGTACCATCAAAGAAAAAGGTCTCAGGTAGGAGCCCCAAGACCACTGAAGGGAACTAATTGCAATCATTGACTCACAGATCACATTTGGAATGCACAGCCCTCTTGAGAACAGGCTTTTTTCACTTAATGATCAGAAATACTCTAATGTAGACATTCAGGCAACATAAGCAAATTACTATCTTTCTCCAGTTACACAAACAAAAAGGCTCCTCTGCTGACCAAGCAGTTATGACTCACTAAATAGATAAAATAATTTCTACTGGATGTCATTAAGCATAATGCATGAAATCTGTATTATTATTTTCAAAAGGTACAGAAGCCCTGTTCACTGCCAACAGAAACTATGGCTGACGAGCACAGCTAAAATCCAAGTCACTTACAGATAAGCATACTAAATTCTATTTACCAACATTAAAGCACTATTACTGCAAAACAGCACACAAAAACCCCCATGTGGGTTTAGCCAATTCTCTAATCACCAGCAAAAAGAATAAACATGACAGTTTTTTTTTCCAGTATGGGATCCTAATGCTCATCCTCTCAGCAGAGTTTTTTCTTACCAGTGAAATGACACAGAAAACAGCACACCAGCTACTTACCAGTAGCACTATATAACAATTTAATCAGGGAGTGATGAATATCATATCCAATCAAAAATGCTGGGGAACTTCAGCAAAATGCATGCAACTGGTATTTCGCTGGAGAAGACTAGTACATCCGTGCTTTTGGGAAATATGTTGAACTTTAAGGAGGGCAAGTACTGATTTTTCTTTTGAAGATCTTCTAAAAAACATTACCAGTACACTACAATTGACTCCACCTGAGCCACCTATAGACTGATTCAATGACTACAAAGGAAAGATACTGTCTGCTTGCAAAGCTGCTTCATAGGGTATCTTGAAGTCTCAGTACTGAAAAGAGGGGAAATTCTTTCTTCTGAGTACCAGCCCAAATTCTCTTTAGTTCAAGACCTGAACAAACAGGCAGGGAAAAGAGCTCTGTAGCCCAAAGCAGGACTACATACAGAGAACACTGATCTTCCATGCCCAGGGGAGTGCAGTGGCCCACTATTTCCACAGACATGCAATAATAGAAACAGGATTGAGAACAATTGGGAAACGGCACTGTTCTCTCTACTTTGTTACCCTTTACAACTTGAACCAATGTATCTTTTAACCCTCTGTTAATGCTGAATGCTCCCTCAAGAAGCTGTAAGGATCACTCTAATAGATGATTCTTCTTTCCCACCTTGGATGGCCAAGATCAGACACCAGTCATTTCATTTTCGAGTGTTTACATCACCTAAACGCACAGGCATCCATCCACCTTCAGTGCCACATCAGACTGGGAATTGTGACAGAAGAGACTCAGCAAAAAGGCCGATTTGAGCACATAAATGAAGTTTTTCTTTTTTCAGCTGACCATACAGAGATTCTCAGCATTTCACCTGGCACCTAAATAACATACCCACCATCATCATATACTTCAAAGCACTCTCCAGCAAAGACAAACAAAGATGGTAAAGATCTGCACATACACTGAAAAGATGCTTGCATTGGCAGAGTACCGCACCCCTGGTAAGCTGTGTTTTAGCTTACTCCTAACAGGCAGATACACCGCACCATACATGTTCAGCAGCACGTGTCAGACACGCTGTACGAGCATCTCTGTCCTGTTTGCACCGTAGGACTGATGCTTTCTAAAAATATTGGACTCACTGCACATGTACACTGTACAGTTAAGGCTGCAAAGGCGCTGCTTGATGGTTCTGGATCTATGGCAAACTGTCAGAAATATTTCTCCTGAACAAATATAGGAAAGCCCCAGATTCTACTCAAAAACTATGGTGAGGGGAAAAAAAACACAAAACCAAAACCCCAAACCCACGCATTTAAAAAAACCACACTCAAAACAACCCCAAACAGGACTTTTCCAGAGGAACCCCAGAGAAATGGCAACCCCTCTCACAAACAATCTCTGGGACAGCGTCAGAGAGAAGATCCCATTCTCCAGGCTCAACTATAAGTGTGTTTTATTCACTACGTAATTTCTAACATCTACAACAAATTAAGCAGGAATTTTACAGCCTGCTTTAACTGTGCAGCCCTGATTTGATTTTGTTCTTCGTGCTGAATGAACAACTGCTCTTGGGGAAAAATGCTGGTGAGTCATCAAGGGCTGCATCGTAACACACATATGAGGGGAATAGAGAGAAGCAAAAGGAGGTTTCTTAGGCAACCTTTATTCTGCAGCTTCCTAATGTTTGAGCATTTGAATTTAATATTCTTTTAACATAAGAAATAACACTGCTTTGTGGCTTTTTAAATACATAATTTCTGTCAGTTAAAAATTTAAACCTCTGAACCTATTGCAAGGACAGCGCTCGTTCTCATATACCCTGTTTTACTGATACTTCTTTTTATAAGGAGCAGGAAATAAAAACTAGTTGAATGTGGCTGTATCTTGTATTAGAGACCAATATACTAAATGTTTTAAAAATATGTGCTGCATAAGAAGTGTTATGTCCTTTGCATGCAAATATTCTTCTAATTACATTAATTTGATAGTTGGTGAAGTCACAAGACATTACTAGATGGCTAATCTAGGTTTGTATTCTTACAGTATTTTAAGACTGCTGACTGTAAACCACTGAATGGCAAAGCTGCAAGTTTTAAGTAGGCTTATGTTCCAGTTAAAAGATTGTATCAAAGGCTCTGCTCTTCTGCTCCCTCCTCGTCCGCGCTCCAGCCCCAACCAGGGGCATTGCTTAAATTGGTGCGTGACTTTTGCTGTTGTAAAACAATGGAGAAGAGTTAAAAAGGGTTACACCCGCAGCTTTCAGCTACTTATAACTGGAGGTATTTCCCAATTTCTTGTTTCCTCCTTCTCTTTGAAAACCAAATAAACAACACAAGAAACATGCTCTAAGCAATCCTGCTTCAGCAGGGGAGTTGGACTAGATGATCTATATGGTCCCTTCCAACTCTAAAAAAATTCAGTGAAATTCAGTGAAAAGAAGGCCACCTGTTGTAGGTAAAAACATAGCTTAAATTAATAGAGACAACAAGACAAAGACACCAATTCGAAGGTGCTGTGCTTCTGCACATTCACTACTGAGACTAGGAAAGTCAGGGGCTTGGAGCACCAGAAAGGAAGCTGCAAGGAAGGTTTCTGACAAGAAATAGCATTCTTAGAAAGGATAAGGGGCTGGAAAAGCAAAAGGTAAGAATCATGGAAGGGGGGTGGCTCGGGTGTTGGTGATCAGCTTGCTGAGCTGCATAGAAACAAATGCCAAAGGCTGCCCAGGGACACCGGCCAGCGGGACCCAAGGCTGGTGGCTGCGAGCAGCTGCACAACACAAACACAACTTTGTGCCCAACCCTCCTGACGGTAGCAAATTTCCCTGCTGGGTGGGGAATCCAAGGCTATGGGAACCTAACACTGCTGGTGGGGAGGGGAGAGAAGCAGGTAAGTGCATGACAGTATAAGCAAGAATAAAAGCTCAAATCTTGTTGGTTCTTAACTAAACCCCACTATCCAGATCTACAATGCGTTGTCATACACTCTGTCTCCCCTGTGACCCAACCTCCCCCATCACATTAAAATTGTGTATGCTTGCTGTACCTACTCTGAAACCCAGTTCACTATCCCTGGTGCCTGGTACCTAAGGGACTAAGACCTGCATTCTCACTCCTGCTTCCCTGCAGGCTGGGGCTTTCTCGGAAGGAAATCTTTCTGAAAGTGCTCAGAGCCAGAAGAAGTTACAGGATGCTCCATTGTCTCTCCCCACACCGATGATCAAGGGACCAGGACTGGAGATGCTGGGAAGCAGGATGCACTGGAGAGCATGCTTGTCCTCTACTGTGCATACAACTGGAATTTATCAATTTTGTCTGTATAAATTATTTCAATAACCAGGATATTTTCAATTCAACAAATAGAATTCAGGAATACACAGAAACACATTTGGCATTTGAAAAGTATCTGTGTAAATACTTATTTGAACTATCTTCATTTACCCTTCATCAGTGCTGAAATCCTCTTCATCCTGCTGAAATACACTGTTGCCCAATTCTTAAACAACATATACACTGAAAGCTTCTTCAAAAAAAAAATAATAAAAAAAAAAGACCTAAAAACCCTCCAACTCCCCAAAACAAAAAAAACACACCCAAACTCCATACTTTCCCCACAGTTATAACCAAAAGACCTCAGGATAAGAAAAGATAAACGTAAACAGCTCTGGTAGCCTGACCCACAGTCAAATGTCCTTCTCACTAAACAGCATACAAAGAATAATGAATACTTTTGGCCCAAATTAACAAAATACTTAAGAATGTAATTTTCTTGATTACAGCTATTTTCTTAAATCTAGCTTCATACTGTCAGATTCATTAGCAGTTTTTGAAACAGTTATTTAATTTTCTTTGAATTTACTGCTGTACTTCAGTTTTCAATGCAATTTGGATCACGAGAAATATTGTCTATTAACAGTTATAATATGAATCATTATCAATTAACCAGTCAAGCCACAAAATGCTGACTCCTTTATTTCCCCCATCATTGTAATTTCAATCTTAGAGGAGGAATTCAGTTAAACACAAGAGAATATTTCTGTAATACAAGACTATAGACTACTACAAGAACAACCACCAGTTTACAATTTTTAATGCCTAGATAATTTTCAAAACTGCATGCCTGCATTTCCAAACCCAGAAAGTACCACATATATATAGAGAGAGATCAACTAAGTAACAATTTAAAAAAAAAAAAAAAAAAGCTGTCACTGTCCACAGGAACCATGTCTAGTCACGTTTTCAGTCAGTCAGTCAGCTAGCTGAGGGTCATGTCATTATTTAGTTTCTGTAGAAAAAACACAAGTACAAAAATAGTATCAAAAAGCAACATACCTATTTTTAAATATATATATTAAAACTTAATCGCTACGGCATATAAATAAGGCTTTTAATCTATTTAAAGAATCATATTAAAATTTTATACATGCTTCCCTAGCATTTAAAGAAATACCTTTTTCTGAGCCGTGTGTGAAAACCAGCACTTTTTCTGCAGTATACTGTTGATACAAAATATAGTTAATTTTTTGCTTTTATTTCAACTATGATACAATTCCTTTTTTAAAAATATTTTTAGAATGAAATAAATCATTATAAATATATATGCTAATATATGTTAAACTTCAGGATTTTAGTAAAGTTTTAACCAAAAAAAATGAATGCAAAATCAAATCAGTGATACAGGACTTTTTCAGAAGGATCATAAAAATACAACAATAACCAAATAATTCATGACAGAATAAGAGTTTGGGGGTTTGGTGTTTGTTGGGGTTGGTTTGTTTGTGGGATGGGTTTTTTTGGGGGGTGGAGGGGGGTAGCATTATTTAAATAGAACTACTACGTTGCAATTAAGAGATTAATCAGAATTCCACAACACATTCTTCTGAAAGACATCAAATTCTTTCCTTCCTCCTTCCAGTATCTGAAGGGTGCCTACAGAAAAGTTGGGGAGGGACTCTTTATCAGGGAGTGTAGCAATAGGATGAGGGGTAATGGTTTTAAACTGAAAGAGGAGAGATTTAGATCAGGTATTAGGAAGAAATTCTTTACTGTGAGGGTGCTGAGACACTGGAACAGGTTGCCCAGAGAAGCTGTGGATGCCCCATCCCTGGAGGTGTTCAAGACCAGGCTGAATGGGGCTATGAGTAATCTGGTCTAGTGGAAGGTGTCCCTGGCCATAGCAGGGGGGTTGGAACTAGATGATCTCTAGGGTCCCTTCCAATCCAAACCTTTCTACGATTCTATGATTTTTGAATGATGTAATTTACACAACAGGCGTAAGACAATTGCAGTGAGGTTCTCATGAAATACTTAAAGCAATGCAAAAACCTGAATAGAGAGCACAAGCTGGTCAACGCTAAGAACATTAAGACAGCTTCTGCTTTTAACAACTGCCTAGAAGTAGACATTGTAGTTTTCTTCTCAAGCTTACACCAACTCAAAGAAAGATGGTTTAAAGTGATTATTTCCACCATTAATACTTACTTAGCAGAAGAGGGGAGAACCTCACCCAAAAAAAACCCAAACTTACATTAGAACTTAGAGTAGTTACAGACCAATAAGGTTCTCTTATTTCCATCATTTCTCTGCTACTTTTAACTACGCATATAAACAATTGAATTTTCATTGGCTTGCAGGAGACCCAGAGCCTGCAAAATTCATTAGATGGGTTAGTTTAGAATATTAATATACATGTATTCAAATTCTCCTGATAAACAAAGGTTATTGCAAGATCATAGACTATTCTTGTGATCAGAAGTTTATATTGCAAGAGCATTACATAGTATACCATTGCCATAAATCATTTTTAAGAAATAATTTTGTAAATTGTATTTAAAAAGATGATTAGATAAGAAAAATATTCTTGGGAGGAAACTTCAAAAAGCCCAGTAAAAACTGTTGAAATAATAAATATTTCTTTAAATTGAACTATTCAACTGAATTAAATTTATTTTCATACAGATTCAATTGAATTCACAGATCTTATCAGGGATTTTAATCATAGAATTTGTATAGAAAAGGCTATTGCAGAAATCCAGTCATCATGTTAGAGATAAGAGGCAAGCAATACACCAGGACTTTAGAAATTATTTATTTTTTTAAGAGGCAACGACTTCCTTAAGTGAAAACTCACAGCTAAAATTCAAAAAGAACAAAAGTTGATATTCTCACATCTTAAAAAAAAAAAAAGAAAAAGGTACTATTTCAGATGTGGAGAAAATTCTATCCCCTTCCACATGCATAATTTAAAGCTTTAACTGAAAGCAAAATATAAGTCTCTAAACTACTGCAAAACTTGTTTGTCAGTCAGTCCAATGCAGAGTCACACAGTGGTAAGCTTGATTTAAATGAGCAAGCCCTTTTAAAAAGGAGCACAGATGGAATTTTTCTTTTTATGTACCATTTCATTTGAATTTCAGAAACTGGCTAAAGGACAAATAGAGAGCAAGTAATTTTGTCTGTCTATCCTAAGAAGAGATAGATACTACGACAACCTGCTAAGACACTCAGAATCAGGAACCTGATGTACAGGATGTAACAAGATATAACACAATAAATGTAGGAAACTCTTCTACCTCCGTTACTGTACGGCAGATGAAAGGCTACCCAAAGGGGAAACACTCAGCAGTCACTTACACCAGAATTACAGACAAGCTGTCCAAGACAGATTTAGGGTGCCCATCTTAGAACAAACTAAAACTAGTACTCTCTACTATTTGAAAATTTACAGAAATGTAAAAACCTAGGAAAAGGACACAAAGCTTTGCTGTAATTTTGCATGTGCAAAAACATTATTCTTCAAACATGACCTCCAGATTTTTGATTAGGTAAAATGGCAAAACAGCAAATGCGTATGCCCTACCCTCAACTTAAAAGAGAGTTCAGGTTTCCAAGTAGTCAATAATAAGTATATACTAGAATTTTTGAACATAATTTGAAATATAAAGTAAGTTTTAGCCTTTTGAAAATCCTATTGGTGACCAACTGCACCTTTTGTCAGCTGGAGACCTTAAAGAATCTTCTCAAAAATCACACTGGAAAAAAGTATGCTTGCACGTCTGCACATGTGTGTGTGTGAATAAAAAAATCAGTTTTAGGTTGACAATCAGAAAAGAACCTCCCAGTCTTCTCTCTCTTGTCTGTCTTAAAAACACAGAAAGAAAAAGTAAGGATAAATCACCTTTCTAATTTTGGATGCATATTGTATCTACACTTTTCTAGTAAAAAGTAGTCAAGGCAGACCTGGTATTACATTACACTTTACATTATAGTTTTTCCTGTAGTGATCAAGAGGGTGGCCTTTTATTATTTGAAGTAAAAGTCACATTAAAAACAAATAAAACCTTTGTACAAAGATAAGAGCACAGGTACAAGTTACTTAAAATTGGTTTCAACAGAGCCAATGATTAAAAAAAAGTTTAGAGAGAGTTTTAGTTGCAATTCAATGCAGGAAAAGAATGCTAGAAATCCATTGTTTTAAAAAAGCAAGTTGTATATAAAGATTAAGGCCACCTTTAGTAACTGCTGCTTATCAAAAGAACAACAATAACGCCCTTAGGAAAAAAAGGAGGAAAAGTACACTGTGAGCAAAATCTTTTTTTGTCTTGGCATCCCTAGGGCCACAAAGAGTATCTACACAAAGAAAGGTACGAGGAGTGAAGCTTAGAAGTAAAATATTGATGCGAATAGAGTCAGGATTTCATGTGATGTTTTCTGAATGAGTTAAAGCAAAACTGCATGTCCCCAGTGAAGATAAGGAAGCCTCTGAAATTATTTGGAAGCTACAATAATATTTGGGAGTTACTTTGTAGAAAACAGGGCTTACCCTTTCCTCCACCAACTATATTTCTCTTTCAGTAATAGTCCTAATGTTAAAAAAAAAAAAAAAGAAATTTGATATAATTTGAATCAAAACCAATGTTTTAAAAGAACACGTGAATTTTGGTCCCTGAAGTCTATAAAACCTCTCTAGGAGCTCAGCCAACTTTCATAGGTCATAAACATCAACTAATGCATTCTCAATCTAATTATCTTAAACATACAACTCAATTCCAGCACAACAGGCTCTGCAATATTTTCTTCACTTTCACACATTCCAGCAACACCTGATTTCTGAGTATCCAGATGACCCAAATATCCCAAATCTTCAGTTTCACTTGGCAACCTGCCCTGCCTTTCCCATGTCCTTTTTTTATTTACACCTTCCTTCCTCTACCCTTCAAGGACTAAACTCTGCATCTTTACCCAACACCACTGTGAGGGCATGGGTTTTTAATGAAAAAAAGACACACACAAGCTGATTTCAGTTCCAATGTTTATTTTTGCATATTCTTTTCAATGTTAACTGATACTCTTATATACACAAAGTGATTATTTCTATGAACATCCAGATTGACGTTAATCAACCGGTTCATATTTGTTTAAACATTATAAAAATAGATTTTTACTAAAAGTGTATGTGTGCATATATAAGCATACACACACCCATATATACATATATATGTATACAGACACATATATCACAAACTAAATTTCAAGTTGTTAGATAAAAATAGATTTAAAGTTACATGTTCATATCTAACTTCAAACACTTTGCCTATCACTATTTTCAAGAAGTTGATCATCAGTTTAAGTAAGAGCTCAGATTGGGTACTCACCTGCTCAGTAAGTTCTCTGTCGTTTGTTAGATTCTTCTGTAGGTGAGTCTGCCAACCTTACTTTAAGTCTGACACCATTTACAATCTTGCCATGTAACGCAGTTATGGCATCACTGGCACTTGCTCTGTCTGCAAATTTTGCATAGCCCACATTTTTTCCAGCCACAAGATAAACTTTTATCAAGTGTCCAAAACGACTGGAGAAAAAACAGAAAAAAGATAATTTACATGTTTTGCTGCAACATAGATACTTATTATCCAATATGAAGTATATATGATTTAGCAGCTGCAAAAACTATATTCTCATGCATACGCTATATTTTCTTGTGCTGCCCTCTTCCAAAAATCCCAATTTTCATACTCCCTTCTCTAGAATTCCAGGCAGGCACAGGAATAAAACCAAAAGTCTGCAGGCAATGTTTTCTATGGATATTACAACAGAACCACAAGCACCAGTGATTTATCTCTTATTTAAAAGACTTTGTAAAGCTCATCAATACTGTAGTCCCCAAACACTAAATGCCACTCAAAAAACCCCACAAAAACAAAACAAAAAACCCCAAACAAACCAGAAAGAACACACACACAGGCAAACCAGCAGATAATTCAGAGGCTAAACTTGCATTGCACTTAAATGTTCAGTTGTGATTCATCTTTGAAAAGGTCTCCCTGAAATTACTCAGATATCAAGCGCCAAAGCTTTACGGAAAAATCCAGATTTCCAAGTCCTCAGGAGATTCCTAGACAGTTCCTTAAAAAAACATTTAAAAAAAAAAAAGTCTGCTTGTTTCATACTGAAGTTATACAAGTGTCAAGACTAGGGTGCACAGCCTTTTTTTCCTCCAGCATCTGATTAAGATAATCCAGTATATCAAAAAGGCACAGTTTTCAATTCCACAAAAGGGCACGTTGTTTCTTTTCTTCTCCCAGTGCTGTGAAAATAGTTTAGCTTTCCAAAGATTTATTGCAAATGCCAGCTATTAGAAAAGGGAAATGTCTTTTTCTTCAAGAGTATGATAAAAATAAGTAATATAAAATACTGGAGAACAGCTGAACCATAGATTTGTTTTTAAGATGGTAAAAATTGTCTCTCAAGTCTTTGCTCCTCATAGGGAGGTAGTGTGAAAAGAGGGTTGAAATAGTGTCAATAAGATGCAAATGATCAAAATGCCTCAAGATATAACAGAAAAAACCCCTACTTACTCTCCCCCTACTTACTCTCCTAAGTTACTGTGGAAATTTATCAAAATAATTACATTCCTTAAAGAAGTATGTATAAGAAAATACCAAATAAAGTAGGCTATAAGGACCTGAAGTACCACATTTTTTGGCTAAAAAAAAAAAAAAAAATGTTAAAAGACTAGAAATTTGACTTCAGATTACATTAATCAACAATAAAGCTGCTCTACTGATGTCACTGCATCTATTCTTCAAGGTGAATTCCATTACACCCTTGTCTAAAAAAGCAACTGTTATCTATTCATCATTTATTACTTATTGATCACTGTGCACTATCTTTTCTGGAAAGAGTTTTCATGATGACAATCTTTTTTATTTTCAACATTTATTTTAAATATTTCATAGTGGTTGTTTTTTTCGTTAGAGAAGGCTTGTTTGTAAATGGAGTCTTACCAGAACACATCCTCCAAGACATGTACGGGTAAAGGATGGGGATGAAAAAGTATGAAAAGCCTTTCCTTCACAGAAGTGTCGGGCGGAACTTTTTTCTTGTGTGGTGGAAGTATGGCATCTGTTTGGGGCTGAAGTAACTGTGAGCCAGAAGTTCCTCCAAATGACTGATGAAATGGGAAAAAATGCAAGTACAAGTTAACCAACAAGGGGGTGAAAGTCATTTTACTTTATTTATAATTTTTGTTCCTATCACAGGACATAAATAGGCTCTACCAGTTCTCATTTTAATTAATTTGTTCACTTTGGTTATTTCATTAAATTGGACAATAATCCACATAAGGTCAGACACCTTTATGAGGAATAAAAATGTACAAACCAACCAGAGGTACATCTTAAAAATGTAGCATCTAGAACAGTTACAGAAGAAACTGAGCAGTGTTCTTCATTGGCATATCTGAAGTTTCTTACAACAATTCAGGAGAATATTAACAGTATCCATTGTATTAACTTACAGGAGGTGTCCTATACTGCTGAACAATTGTATTGTTATTCCGCAACACCGATGACACATGTGCTGTTACCAGCTGTGTGGCCATTTTTCTGATGAGTCTGCAACAAGAAATCATAATAAACTATTTTAAAGAAAGAGCTAAGTTATGGTAATCCTAAATTCAGCAAGAGAAAATAAGTTTTAATGCATATCTGAAAGTATCTCTGGAAATCCGTAGACTCATCTAGATAATGAAAATCAAGTCAGGTTTTCATGACACTCTAGACATGATACAAAAGTATGCATGCTAGCTGCCACGCACTGAAAATACTCATACATTTATACATATAGAGATACAAAACCTCTTCACTTTTTTTAATGCTCTGGGGGAAAAAAAAAAACAAAAACAAAACATTAACCCTACAGAGCCCACTACAATTTGTGAAAGGTGCCTAAAAGGCAGAGGGGACAGAAAAATTTCATCTGTTTCAATAAAGAACACAGAGATTCAATTCAGAAGTCAGAATGCTATTACATAAAGTGTACTTTCAGCTCTCATTTTCCAGTGATTTTTCTTTGTTCTGTCGCAAACTAAGAAAAAGCAATTGCACTTTTTGCATAGATTCACAGCCCATGTTGTAGGACCATGAAATAGTAAGAATTATTGAAGAATGAAGGAAATTGTTTGCAAGAAGGATGGTTGCAATTAATTTTTTTTTTTTTTTTTAGTTTAGAACCAACATGCGCTTCTGAAGTGAACCTTTCCATTATCTCCCCTTACTATTTTCATTCATATCCCAGTATAGGTTTGACATGAACAAGATTCCTTTAGGATGAAACTAAGCCAAAATATTAACTTCAGGAGCGTACCTAGGCTGCTCCAACTTGTAACGGGCATTCAAATCACAGCAACAGATTAGAGGTGGGCAAAGTAAAACCTGGTGATCCCCATACAGTGGGGATATCAGATCCTCAGCACCAAACAGTTTTACTCTACATATGTGCTTCACAAGGCTACCATTTGCAGTACTGGAAACACAACCAAGAGATCCAGTAGGTAAATCTGGTTTTAATACAAAAAAATTAATCAAAAAACACATTGCAGCCTTGCTAGATATTACAGAGACATTTACAAAAATTCTTGCCAAATCCAAGATTTTACAATGTATCTTAAGAATATATATTTTAATTTACTATCTACAAATATAAAACATGATGACAGTGACATTGCTGTTACTTTTTATGTTAAAATTTTATTTAACTTTTTCTCTCCAAAGCCCAACTTACAACTTTCTATCTCTATGTATTGATACTTACTCTGAGCTATCACTCCCATCTTCTAAGAAAATGACAGTTAATCGATTTCCAGGAGGATACTCAAAACCATGTAATTTATACTTGGCATATATTGCTGAGGCAGCAGTACTGTACTGAATCACAGCGTACCCTACAAATACAGTGCACACAGTTTCAGTATGATATGGGTAAATCCTAAAAACAAACTACACTCATATAAGGCAATAGGATTAAATTCCACATTAGTCATGGCTGATACAAAATCCTTAAGTCTTTTTACCATACATTACTTAATAGCAACATCAGTAGTATTTGTAAAGAAAACTTCAGTGGAATTAACTAGTGACAGTTCAGCTTTATTTATGCTAACTTGACAAGATGCTAATTAAGCAACACAAGTGAAAACATGCCTTCTTCCCTAACCCTGGATTAGAAACAAAAACATACATAGTTTCATTTTACATTGCAATTATCCCACCAACAGTGAATCTGAAGTGCTCTAAAGTTACATTTTAATTCTCTAAATTATTTCCATTTCAAGCTTCTTGGAAAAGTGACCTCTTCCACATTTTTCTCAGCAATAGCAAAACAACAAGAAGACTAAACCAAAACAATCCTTCCAATACAAAACATGATTTGTTTTGGAAGGGTTTAGTCCAGTTTACTTCTGTCAGTTTTTACACACAGACACACCATCACTCCATTTCAAGATGAAAACTCAAAAGATCTGTTTAGAGAACACTTAATCTAGATGTCTAATAATTTTTGAAACTTTTTCTCTATTTATTTTGCCCAAAACTATAAACTCAATTTGACCAAAACACACTTCTCGTGGTTTTGATTCTGTCCTTCTTGACATTTTATTACCTGAAAATAAAGGTATTTAAGGCTATATGTAAACAGGCATTCAAAGAAAACAGCAACAATTGATACACAGAACATTAATTATTTCCAACAAATGTACTGTATTTTGCAATACAAATGAAGTAACATTAAAAGACATTCCCCTTCACAGAAAAAAAAAACAAAACAACTTTTTGTACTTACCACTATTGGTATGAGGATCTCGCTGAACATCACAATATTCCAGTCCTGGGACTAGATCAAAGAGGGCGAACAACTGCTCTTGGATAAAGGGAAGCCGCGACACCACTGACAGACGTTTGGAGACTGACTCTTGAATTCTGCTCTCATTTTTTTCAAAACTACAAAACTCGGGCTGCCCACCTCAAGAATCAACATAAAAATAAGTAATTTGAGTCATCACACTAGCATGCCTGTATTGCATACATATTTTTCATTCAACTTTTAAAAGTAATCTAAGCTAATTATATATTAAAGGTAGTGTGTTTATTTCACCAATGCAAGTCACAAAATAATTGACCAACTAGAGGAAATCAAGCTATAAAAATATAGAAATGAAATGCCTGGCGTGTTTCTAACTTCAACAACCAATCTACTATTTAAGTGTTGACCTAAGCCTCCATTAGCTTCCCTTCTTCCAGACTGCATTCTTAGTTGGTGACCATACTCAAGACTACAAATCATTTTTAGTATAAAGAACTGTGACTTACAAAATGGAAGCGTATTTCCTCTTGGTTCTTGTCTTGTGTTATTACTATAATAATCGTGCTCAAGAGACTCAGATGACTTATTTTTAGGTTCAGCCAAAATTGCCCTGTAGCCTGAAAGAAACAACCACACATACAGCAACACGTCAGGACATCTGAATTATCTGATCGGATATGCATTCTTCAAGTACTGTATTCAGAAACATAGTATTCAGAAAACTCTGTAAGTGCTGGTTTAAGGAAAATAACTAATCTATAACTCTTCAAGTCTGGCATAATAATTGTGTGAAAGTTAACAACTTCTACAGAGAACCACTCCTAGTCACAAGTTAAGCACAACAGAGCCTACTTGCTGTGAGAGCGACTGAGCATTGCACAGGTTGCCCAGAGAGGTTGTGGAGTCTCCATCCTTGGAGATATTCAAAAGCTGTCTGGACATGGCCCTGAGCAACAACAGTGCCCAGGTGACCCTGCCTGATCAGAGGGGTTGGGCAAGATGACCTCCAGAGGTCCCTTTCAACTTCAACGATTCTGTGATACTTGGTAGGATTCAGAGACACTCCAGAGGCAATAATCTGAACTTCCATGTTATAACATAAAAAGGATCTGGGAGTCCCGGTGGATGGCAGGCTCTCCATGAGCCAGCAATCTGCCCTTGTTGCCAAGAGGGCCAATGGAATCCTGGGCTGCATAGGGAGAAGTGTGGCCAGCAGGTCGAGGGCGGTCATTCTCCCCCTCTACTCTGCACTGGTGAGGCCACAACTGGAATACTGCATCCAGTTCTGGGCTCCCCAGTTCAAGAGGGACAGGGAACTACTGGAGAGAGTCCAACATAGGGCAACTAAGATGATTAAGGGATTAGAGCACCTCCCTTATGAGAAAAGGCTCAAAGAGCTGGGGCTCTCTAGCCTCAAGAAGAGAAGACTGAGGGGAGACCTCATCTATGTTTACAAGTTCCTAAAGGGTGGGTTGAAGGATGATGGAGCCGGACTCTTTTCAGTGGTTTCCAGCGATAGGACGAGGGGCAACGGGCAGAAGCTGGAACATAGAAAGTTCCACTCAAACATGAGGAAAAACTTCTTTACGGTGAGGGTGACAGAGCACTGGAACAGGCTGCCCAGGGAGGTCGTGGAGTCCCCTTCTCTGCAGATTTTCAAGACCCACCTGGATGCAGTCATGAGTAATGTGCTCTAGGCAATCCTGCTTTAGCAGGGGAGTTGGACTAGATGATCTCTAGAGGTCCCTTCCAACTCTGTCAAATCTGTGAATCCGTGAACAGCAATTTACGTATGTTTTGCACTGATCAAGGTTTTGCTTTTATGAAAGAAATAAGTATTACTCTCAGGCTATCCAATTTCATTTTAACCTTGCAGCAAAAAGGAATTAAAATTTAATTGTTAAGTACTCTCAGATTCATATTCCTATGCAAGAATTGTCATAATTATAATTTTTGTAGAACCACTTATGATAGATATGATGTGGAACCACCACGTATATTACTGGAGAAAAAAAAAAAACACACAACAACAACAAAAAAACCAACCACACACTCCCCAAGTTGTTTCTTATTTGTGATTAAGCAAACGTTGAACAGGAGGCTGGACTGGAAGGCTGCTGTTAGATTTCCCCCAAACCCTGTCTTCTCCTGGATGAGAAAGTCCAGTTCCCTCCATCCCTCCTCATAAGTCACGTGATTCAGCCCCTGACCACCTTGGTGACTCACTCAAATTCATTAACACCTTTTTGGTAGTAAAGCATAAATGACAAATAGTTGGTCATAAAGCATACAACATCTTTCATTCTGTAACAGATTAATCTGATGTTAAACAACAAATAAACCACACACACCCAAACTTCAATTAGGATTAATTTGTTCTTAAATAAATGTAATCCCAAGAGAATCCCTATGGATTATCAAATATATTTTTATATATAAATTAATTTTATATCAAATACATTTGATTAAAAATGCATATTCCCAGGGATACATTAAAATGAGGTTTTCCTGTGTATGAAGCCTACAGTATAGGCCAATAATAATGCATGAAAGAAAACTCTGTATCCATTTCCAAACTCTTTTCACTGACCTTACTTGCAGTTTGGTCCTGCAAGAATGTAATCAGGTGACTGTTCTCAACGACTATTAATAACACTATTTTTTATTTGCAATAGAACTTTGCCTCAAGATGTATTTACACCACAAATAATTTGCCTGCAAACAAAACTAAAAATTAAAGGTACATTAATGATGATACACACTTATTGTGAAAAACTTGAATGAATTAAATGAGATTTTTACCTCGATCACACTCTTCAATTGCTCGAGCAGCTTGAGATGGTTTTAAATATCTCACATAGCCCAAACCTTTGCTTTCTCCAGTAGTCTTGTTTTTAATAATGCTGCAATATTCAATGTCTCCATACATCTAGAATAATTAAAAAGCATATTAATTTACAATATTTGAAAATGCATTGAAGTTCCATGTGTTAAGCCCTTCTGATAAATTAGAATAAAGGCAATTCAAATTAACAATTAACAAATATCGACTCAATACCTTAAACTTCTCTCGCAGATCTTCCTCTGTATAGAATTTCGGTATCATAACAAAAATTCGTGTAAGCTCCTCATCTTCAACATCTCGGTGGCTTCCAGAAGCTCTTGACTGTGCAATAAATACCTAATGAAATAGTTACACAGACATTAATTACTGGAGAGAAGGCCTTAAACACATATCAGCAAGCAAGAAAAATTGTTTTAACAAGTCTTTGTATTTATCTTTCACATAAGCTAGCTTTCTTAATATGGAAAAAAAAAAAAAAAGAGTATCTCTGATCACAGATGCATCTGTGACAAAAGACTTACAAATACAATACAACCCAAATGGTTTTCCAAACAGAACAGAAGCCAGCAGAAGTTCTCACTAGGGATAATGAAGAAAGGTCAGGAACATCGAAGCCTGATTCAGCATTACTGCCAATGTCACAGGTGGCATGCGAGGTAGCAAAAAATGCACTACTGCAACAGGCCTAGTATAGCAATAGTAACAAAAAAATAAGCAAGCAAACAAAAAAGCCTAGCAGCTTATTAAAACCTTGCTACTGCAGTTCACTGTTCAGTTGGGCCAAAGTCTGCAGGTCCAGTGTTCTATGAAGGATTGTAACATCTCACATCTGTAACTGTTAAAATCCTTTTTCATTATTGAAATAAACTACAGACGACAACCAGGAAAAAACAAAACAAAACAAATAAAAAATCCGACAGAAACAAAAACCCAAACAAACCCAAAACAACCAAATCAGAAAAGTACCAACAACTTTCAAAATAAGCCTCTTATGCAAAAGAAGCAACTGATTTCACAGAGCTCTTAAATTACTTTTCTAGTAGTCATGCAGGGGAGTAAGGAATTCAACTCTGATCTTTTGGCTTCTAATGACAAGTTCTTCAGAAAAGATTTTGCTGACTCAGTTGCTTTTTCAAACGAAACACAGGGAACCTTCTTTCACTGTTCAAAGTCATTCATATCTTCCCATTACTTGGGGAAATACGAAAACCATTCAAGAGGTTGAAAGCTGCCAGTGAGTTCCACAGATTAAAAATGCCCCATAATTGTTTTGAAATAACTGAGTGCAAGATACAAAATCAATATAAAATATACTTGCAAAACCAGTTCTATTTATCCATGTTGATCTTGCTCACAATACTTAAAATACACTGTCTTAGAATATTCCACAGAGATTCCCTCATGGTTGAAAAACAGAAAAAAATAAAAAAGCTAGTTTCCACGTTCTGCATTTTCCCCAGACCTGCTGCAGCTTATGCCACGCATGGGAACTTCGGGCAAGGGTGGGACCCAGGGCAGCCCCTCCTGAAGAACACCACCAACCCCGCAAGCCCCGCGGCCGAAACCGCCCCGGGTTTGACCCAAAAGGGTGACAACATCCCCACAGCGACCGGTTCGCAGCTCTCCGTTGCCCCCGCGTAGGCCAACACTACCTTCAAGCGGCAAGCTCGGGGCGCAGCGGCCGAGGCCTGCCGCCCTCCGCGGCAGCCATACTGGGAAGGGAAGCGGGGGACACCCCGCCGGGCCCCGCAGGCTCGCCCCCGGCCCCGCTCCCCAGCAGGAAAAGGATGGCGCGGCGCGGCCCGGCGGCGGTACCTTGATGGGCTTAGTGTCGGGGACCAGGCTGCGGCCGTGCATCTCCTCCATGGCCCGGCAGGCCTGCGAGCTGCGGGCGAACTTGATGAAGGCGATACCGCGGGACTCGTTGGTGCGCTTGTCCCGCAGGAGCCAGATGTTCTGGATGTCCCCGAAGGGGGAGAAGCGCTCCCGGATCAGCGCCTCCCCAGTGTCCTTCCCTAGCACCACGAAGACGCGGCTGTTGGGCGGCTCATCCAGGCATTCGGCCGACAGGCGGAAGCCACTGCCCTCCTCCATAGCGGGGCCGCCGGGCTCCCGGGGCGCCGGGGACCGCTGTTTTTTTTCGGGAGCCGGCGGGGAACGGCCACAGCGCCCTTTCCGCCGGGGAGACAACATGTCCTCCGCCTCCCCGCGCCCAGTCAGGGCCTCGGCCTCGCCTGCGGCGGGCGGGGCTCCCCGGCCGCCCCACGCCGGGCTTCAGCGCCTTTCGCCGGCTCGTGCGGCGTGGCCGGCTCCCCGGGGAGAGCTTCCTCCCGGCCTGCCCGGGGCACCGGCGCGTCTACCCTGGAGGGGACGGGCACCTGCTCCCCGGCAGCGGGCGAGTGGGAAGGACTAAGGCAGAAAAGAACGGAGAGCTGGTGCCGAGGAGAGGCGCTGCCGGAACCGCCCTCTCCACTGGCAGCGCCCGGCCGGGGGCGGTGTCACACAGCCACCGAACGGGAGGAACCTCCGGAGGCCGCCGGGGCCAATCACCTGCTCGGGCAGGGCCGCCCCGGGCCGAGGTTTTGAATGTCTGCAAGGAGGGAAATTCCACAACACATCTGGTCAACCTGTGCCAACGCTCAGTCACCCTCACAGTGAAAAAGTGCTTCCTGATCCTCGGGTGGAACCTCCCGTGTTTCAGTTTGTGCCCGTTGCCTGTGGTCCTGTCACTGAGCACCACCGAGAAGAGTCTGGATCCATCTTCATTCACTCCCTTCAGATATTTATACATATTTATGAATTCCACCCCTGAGCCCTCTCTTCCCTGGGCTAAACAGTCCCAGCGCTTTCAGCCTTTCCTCATATGAGAGATGCTCCAGTTCCTTTGTCATCTTCATGTCCCTTCATTGGACTTCCAGTATGTCTATGTCTCTGTTGTACTGTGGAGCCCAGACCAGGAGACAGTGCTCCAGGTGTGGCCTCACCAGTCCTGAGTAGAGGAGATGAGTCATCTCCCTTGTCTTGCAGATGACACTCCTCCTAATGTAGCCCAGAATAGTTAGCCTTCTTTGCCACAAGGGCACATTGCTGGCTCATGTTCCCCTTCATGTCCACCACAACGCCCAAGTCCTTTTCTGCAATTTTCAGCCGGTCATCCCCCCAGCATATACAGCTGTATGGGATTGCTCTTCCCCAAGTGCAGGACTCTTGCACTTCTCCTTGTTGAACTTCTTGATGCTCCTGTCAGACCCTCCTCCAGCCTGTCGGGTCCACCTGGATGGCAGCATGACCCTCTGGTGTATCAACCACTCCTCCCAGTTCTGTACCCTGTGTTAGTATTTCCCTAACATACTTTTGCTGCAATATTTTTTTTTTTTAATTTTTAAAGAGTCCCCTTCAGCCAGAGACTCACTACTCTACATGGTGACCTACCTCCTTTGAAACAGTACTATTGTCTTAGAGTTTCTCCACAAAGAAACCTCTGGCAAGGCCTTTGCTGCTATAGGCAACAGTGAGGTGTAACATTCGTCTTGTGAATGTTCAGGTTACAGAGGCCCAGGGAACTAGATGTATTTCATGGGAGACAAACAATAAAAAATATCCAGGAAAAAAATTTTCTGTAGGAAAATAACCACACAGCTAATAAAGCGTGAAGAATGCAATGTTGTTATAAAGTTCATCACATCTGCAATAGTTGGATTCAAAAATAAAGAATTCCTCAGCTGAATACAGGAGCTGTCGGTGCCCTAGGGCTGTCATGACCCCGATCACTGCACACCAAGGAGGCAGTTATCCACAGCACGGATCCCCTGGGTGGGTGCAGGGATCTCACAGCACTCTTCTCCCGGGTGGGCTTAGGCTGGGGCTCTGCTGGGCTATGCTGCAGGCACAGTCTGACCATCAGGCCCTACCCTGCTCCACACATCCCTCAGCCGAGGACTAAACTCAGCAGCTCATCCTTACAGAGGAGCCTGCAGGCAGCTCCAGCTCTGTACCAGCGATCACACTTCCTGCCTGGCCTTGTCTGTGTCTAACAGCGCAGCAAAATGGTCTCATGAGAGCATTGTTTCTGTTGTGACTGTAGAAATGATAGAGTTGTTTCCTTGTGTCCTGGTTTGAGGTAAAACAGAACCAATTTTCTTTTCAGTAATTTTGCTTTTCAGCTAAGCGTCTTCTAACTAACTGAACTCCCTGAAATTAATGGCATATTTTTCAAACGGTGTCAGCTTCTAGCAGAGATAAGGCCTGATGTTTATAATTCATACCACGGGATGGTATGCAGTGCAGAGAGGTTCCTGCTTATGCTCACTGCCATAACACCCCAGGTCAGCTCACTTTGTTGTGTGCCCCATTCGAGGGTCAGAAGCAGAGGAGCATAGAGGAGTCTCACCTGCAGGGAGAAGCGCACAGGACGGGTGACCCGAAACTGACCAGCGGGGTATTCCATCCCATCTGCATCATGCTCAGTATAAAAGCTGAGAGATCCAAGGGGTCAAGCTCTTTCTTCAATGGCTGGCGTCTGAGGAGGACTCTGTTCATCTGCATTTGATTCCGATCTGTGTGTTCCTGAATCCAGATCCTGAGTTCAGCTCCTGTCCATCGCTGACTCCAGTCTGGGACTTTCCCTGTGCCTGCTGGTGACATGATTGTCATCCTGGGAGCTCGATATTGGTTTTGTATTGTATTTGTTTCATTATTTTTTCTTATTATTTTCTTATTAATATTTCATTAATGTAGTTTAGTTTCTTTTCAACTCATTCTTTTTCAACTCTCTCATTTTCTCTCCTTTTCTCTGGAGATTCTCTCTCTTCTCTGAAGGGGAGAGAGGTAAAAGTGAGCATCTGTCATCAGTTTTAGTGGCCAACCCAGCCCAAACCACGACATCTTATAAGAAAATCCTACAAAAGCTTGAAAGACTGAAAGGGGAGAATCTCTACGATGGAGGAGGTTTGCACAGCACACTGGATGTGGGCTGGAGCCCACTCAATGCTGTACCATGTGGGCCTCCCACCATCAAAAGGGACGTGAGACCATCTATGCTATTCTCTTGTTAGCGTTGTAAATAAATAGCATTGTAGACAATCCCTTAAAGAGGCTAAGTGCTGTTCTTACAGGGACCATAATGAACCAACACCTCCCGGTGCAAAGCAGGGTTAAATGAAGACATCAGGGGATCGGGCTGTCCACATTCTTTCTATTATTTTCCACAAGCAAATTAAATATGCAGGAATCTCCTGTCTGTTTCACACACGAAGATGTAGTTGTCAGGTTTGTATCAGCAAAGTTTCACGGAGGAAAGATTGGGCAATTCAAAGATCTGAAGGAGGCAGTGTCTTCAGTGTTTTGACCACTGTGCAGCCCTGACAGTGGCCTTGGAAATGTCATTTTTGTGGGGGTTAAACGGTGTCATGTTTGGGGAGTGTAACGGAGAAGGTCGATGTGAATTTTTAGAGGAAAATATTTCAGTTATAGTGATTGTGTTTGATTCCATGTAAAGGAATACTTGGGAAAATCTATTAAGCTCCTTCCTTGCACACCTCTTCTCTCTTAAAGAAAAGCAAGGTTACAACTCAACATACCAGGAGCTGCATTTTAGGGCTGGAAGGAGACGTCCCTTCCAGACCAAACAGTGCGTTCATTTTTCCCCAACTCCTGACACCGGTGTTTCTGGCACTGCGGAGCAAAGCCATGGGGGGGCCACAACGCCACTTGGTTTGAAACACAAGCATTTCGGCATGGGGAAGGTGCCTGGAGATGGAGGGGGATGCTGCCTGGGGCTCCATGACAGTGTCGTCTGCGTCCCCTCCCCTTCCCTCCCGTCCCGTCCCGTCCCGTCAACCCCCCCGCCGGCCGTTGGGACCGTTGAGACCGTTAGCACAGCGCGCGACCCCCGCCACCTCCCACCAGGAAAATGGGTGCGATGCTTAATCCCGCCCCTTGGGCCCGCGGCGCACCAATCAGAAGAGAACGTGCTGCGTTGTCCTCTCCGCGATTGGACGTCGCTTCGATGACACCTGCTCTTTGATGGGCCGAGGGCAGAGCGGCGGTGGGTGGTGGCTGGTGCCCGGGGCGGGTCGCCAGCAGCGGGGCGGCTTTGCCTGTCGTGCCCTCACAGGACCAAAAGGTGCCCGACTCTCCTTCGTTCGGCAGCCTCGCAGCCACCTTCCCCCTCTGTCCAGGCCGTTGCCACGGGAAATCCCGTCTATCATGTCAGTATCCTGACAGGCACTGGAGCAGGAGTTGAATTCTACGGTTCTGGAGACATTCTAAGTAACGCTGCGACCCACAGGGAAACCCTGAGGTGCTGCTGTGGTTTAGATCAGCCTTCTGGACAAAAGTACGTTGACCTTTATTCTTTACTACCATCAAAGTAGCTCTAGAAGAGCTATCGAGGCGCTTAAAGCTACCTTGACCTCCAAAGATAAGAATAACAAATTCTCTGATTCTCCACCTCTCAGAGATGCAGCAAAAAAACCCCCAAAAAACCCAACCCAAACAAAAAAAAAACCCAAACAAACAAACAAAAAACCAAACCCTTGGTGCTTTTCCTAATTGTAAACTGGATAACAAAAAAATTTAATTCATGACCATCAGCAAACAGATCACGTTGAGAAATTGTGAAGCTTAATAGAGTCTTACCCAAAAACATACCTTTACAATTAATTCCAGGTCAAATTTTCATTACTTTGAGACACATTATTTTTTTATTACTGTGCAAGGCAGAAATACTCTATAAAAATGTAGAACATGATAAATGTGACCAACAACAGTGAACTTTTCTGTAGTATTGTTCAAATTGCCATTTTTTAATTTTTATTTTTTACATAGATCAAAATGGGTGATGTTGAAAAAGGCAAGAAGATCTTTATTCAGAAATGTTCTCAGTGCCACACAGTTGAGAAAGGTGGAAAACACAAGACAGGACCAAATCTTTGGGGTTTATTTGGTCGCAAAACAGGACAAGCTGCAGGATTTTCTTACTCAGATGCTAACAAGAACAAAGGTAAAACTAACAGATGACATGGATGAGGTGCAGTGTTGGAAGGGACATATATGAAAAAAACGTTTCCTTTAGAGTTACAACAGAAAGCCTTACTCACAAGGAGTTATTCTCACAACTGTCTACTTTGTATTGCTGCTGATAAATCTGAACTATAGTTTCAGAAACAAAAATCCTCAGTCCCTCTTTTAAAAAGAAATTTTACCAGTATTCAGCACACCAGGTCAGAAGGTACACAGCTTTCCCAGAACTTTGTAGTATCAGTGGGCAGATTTTAATTTGGTTCTTAAGAGCGCTTCTAGATTTTGTTTGCTGGTCACTACCCTCTACTGGCACAGTGGTGTGCTGCAGTTGTTTTCCTCACAAGGCTTGACTAAATGCTGTCACCTACTACTAAGCTATGACTTGTCTTATGTTTTTCATACAGCCAGCCTTGAAACGCAGTGGAACATCTAAAAATTGAAAGTAATTATATGTGGGTTTCATTGTTTTTATTTATATTATTTGAATATAAATTGTATTATTTGAATCAAGCTATTAATTACAGATACAGTCCTGTTTTGTTTTGTTTCTTTTTCTGGCTACTTAAGTGCTTTAGAATTGGCTGACTTTTTGTTTTTCTGTGATTTCTAGGAAATGTTTTGTGACATTCACTTTATACTGGGACTTCCTTCATACAAAACATCATCAGCATATATTAACTTTTTTTTCATTAAAAATATAGCAAACAAATCATGCAGATGTTAGTACAAGTTTTGAAAAGAAAGCCAACAAAGTGATACCTAAATCCACTTCACACAATGGAAAGAGTCAGTTCTGGAGGACGGAAGAGAAACTTGAACATGTTGTTATAGGTATTTCAGTAGTCTTCAGTACAACAGTAGGCTTCTGCTGACGGAGACAAGTTTTAGAAGGGCTGGAAGGAAACACTAATGTTTTTTCAACTTCTGTCAAGAGATTCCAGGAACTGGCCGTTGACAACTTTTGGATACTGGAATTACAAAGATACTTAGTTTAAATGTAGTAATTAGTTTTATGTGAAATGGTGCAAAGAACTGCATCTCTCCATGATGCAAAAAGGATTTATATTTGACTTTATTAAAGTGATACAATGTATATACCTTGTGCATTTTATATTCTCTATCATTTACACTCACATTCCTCTTGGATTCTAGGCACATTATGTTCAGGAGCATCACACCTTTGATTTGAGACTGTTGATATTTTCATAAATATATGATGGTTGGCCAGCCTTGTATTTTACTATGTTCTTTTTGTTTTTCAGGAGTTGTCTGGAATGAGAATACACTGATGGAGTATTTGGAAAACCCTAAGAAATATATTCCTGGTACAAAAATGATTTTTGCTGGAATTAAAAAGAAGGATGAAAGAGCTGATCTTATTGCATATTTGAAAAAAGCAACTTCATGAAACATTGCTGCAGCAGCTGTAATGTCAGTGAAAAATGTTTTGAATTTTGACTAGCTCCTATGTTAAGTTTTAGTATTTTGACTGACCTTAGCAAAATCAAATAAGGATATGTTTTACAATGCTATGTCCTAATAAACAACATTGGGAGGTGAGCAGTTTTTATATTGTGTTGTGTATTTCATAGACCTTTGTGCAGTGTACTATAGAAATACTGTTCCTTTCTATAAGGAGATCTGGAGAGCCCAATTCTGCAACTAATTACTCAAACATCCACTGAAACTATTATTCAATTGTGGCTATGTGAATAAGAAAGCGCCTGTAAGTATTAGGACTGACAACTAAATGAAGTTTTTCTTTTGGAAAAAAAATCCTCAGCATTGTCATCTGTGAAGGAAAACACCACAGACAGTAAATAACAATATTAATTAAAAGAACACTATATAAGGATGATGGAAGCAGAATATCGGGAATATCAGATATTTTCAGGGGACGAGTAACCTTTCAGTAGTGACATTGACCTAACAGAATCTTGAGGAGAAACTTGAATACCCATGACCTTTTTGGTTTAAAAACTACTTATTGTACTGTTATTGTTCCTTTGTGTATTAAAAAAGCATAATAATCTACTGGTCATTTCTCAGAGTTGGATTTTTTTCTCCATTTGAGGCTAATACATTAAGGTATCCTTATCCTCTAACATGTAGAATGAATGAGGGCTAACTAGCTCAAGCAAATGATAGTAGTAGGTATTTTCATCAACAGTAGAGGATTGATGAAGGTGATTAAAGTCCTCCTAAAACCCCCTCATGAATCTCTACCACTTGAATTCTGCTTTACAATTTAATTCTCTGTTTACACAAATGTAATAGATTAGAACATACTTCACTCAAGCAAGGTTTTCTTTTGTCATCACAGAAGGGGAACATTAGTAAAAAACTAATTTGCTACAGCGTCTACTGCTAGGTACTCATCAGTATTGTTCCAATGCTTACACACCAGGGGCTTTAACTGATTGCCTTACAGTGCTTCATAGAGCTGAAGTGCTGTTTTTAAGTAAGGGAATAAGTGAGAGTTGGGTAAAAAGTTCTGTGACACAACTGGATGAGTACCTGCTTTTTTTTCCTTTTGTGCTGTAGCTGTAAGACACTTCCCTCTTTCAGTTTAATAGTCAGGACCTGTTCTCTTGACTGTTTAGACAATTAAAGCATCTGCCTGAATGACAAAAATTTTCTCGAGTGCTTTTCTCAATTGCATTTTGAAGAGTGCTATGCCACTGCCTTTCTGAAGAGAGAAACACACTCCGCCTGAGAAATGCATTGACATTTCTCCTTGTGATTCTTTCAGGGCATCTCTGTGTGTTTGTACCCGAGGAGACCAGGCGAGACTGGCTAAAGCCTGCCTTGCTCTCTGAGCCGGCACTGTGCAGCCACACCGATCAAAGGCCCATCACACGTAAGATGAATCAGATGCAAGCTGCCTGTACCTCACTGCAGCATACCTGCAGGATTACGAAGGCACCACAATCCCGTGGAGCTGACAAAATCCACTTGCCTTTTCGGCCCTTCCACAAAAGGCTGCTGTAACCAGTCTATCTCAGGCCCACATACAAAGCTGCAGCCCAGCGTACGGTGCGCTTGGTTTACTCACCCTGCAAACAGAGTTAGAGTTTGATGTGTGCCACAACACAGGCAGATGCAAGATTTCTCCTGACATCCACCAATTCACACCAGGCCAGGCTTCTGAGGCAGGTTTTACCACGACAGCATGCCAAAAGGCTGCTCAAGTCACAGAATAGACCAACCACGGGGATCATCTTTGTCACATTTGATCTTTAAAAAACAGGATTATAATTTGTACACAGATTCAGGGCTGCAGAGACCTTTACAATTAAGGTTTTACAGTAAATTGTTCACTGTGTATTTTATGCAGCCTTGACAACTGTGTTTTTACTTCCTGCAGTCTGAATGCTGCTATTTGAGAGATTGTCAATATGCAGACATTTGCTGTAGTCAAAGTCCATGCATAAAAGCCCCAGCAAATAAACTAAAGATGCCACAAGACTGAAGAAATGTTAAGGGAAGACCTTGTTTATACCTAAGCTTATGGAAATGTCAAATTGCTTTAAGTGTTTGCATACAGAACTGCTACACAGTAACCATTTCGTTGTAAACACTGGTGTGAGTTCTCAGGCCAAGCCTTACTAAAGCGAGATGGTAAAAATTCTTTACATATAATTATTTTAATTGTATGCAGATGTCACGGGTCCTTGAGAGCTCAGGGACGTGCCTGCCAGGCCTTCAGCAGCTCATGTGACTTCTTAGTGTAAGTGGAGTGTTTGTGCCAGTGTTGCAAAAAAGCAAATGCCACTGGAAAGGCCAGGCAGCAATTAGCGACTGCGGGCAAGCAGGCGCCCTTCGAGGGTGACGGTGACGCAAGTGCCGGCAGCTGAGGAGTGTTCGGTGGCAGCACGGCAGCAGCGGGTACAGATGGGTGCCAACAGCGTGGATGCTGTGGGGAGCGAGGGTGGCACCTCGGCTGTGTCCTCCGGAGAGCGAGGGCCTCCACCGACGACGTGACAGCCACCGGCATGGGCTGATGGGTTGTGCCTTCTGCCGGGCATGAAATCCCTTTACTTCACAGCCCTGGCAGCGTGTCAGCCCCGCGCTGACAGCAACGCTGAAGAAACCAGGATTTCAGTCGCCTTTGCCCTTGCCGAGATACACCTGCCATTTCATGTCCAAGCTACCTGTATGGAAAGCGCTCTAGGCTTCTTTAGAGGTGCGAGCAGCTCGGGGAGGTTGTCCTCCGACGTCCCCGCTTTCCGCCCCCCGGCCCAGCACGCCGTTCCCCCCGCAATCCCCTCACCGCGGCTGCCGCAGCCGGGCGCTACCCGGCAAGTCAGCAGCACGGTGCGGCTGCCGGTAGCGGCCCCCTTGCCCGCCACCGCGCACCGCCACGGCAGCCCGGGGCCGTGCTGGTTTCCTCCTTCGTCCCCCAAAACGGTAGGGGCGGCCGCTGGTGCCCCCCCGCCCCCGGTTGTCCGTGCGCCTGCGCGCCCCCCCCCCTCCGCCCGCCCCATTGCCGAGGGGGTGCCGTCGGCGGCGCGTTTTCTCAATGGAGAGCCGTCCTCCTGCGGCAGCAGCCCTGCGCAGCCGGGGGGAGTCAGGGGAACGCAGGAAGAATCAACGGGGGTTCAGGGGGGCAGGCACGGAGCCCGGCTGCCACGGCGGCCCGGGGCTGGGGGAGCGAGGGAGCTGCTGCCCAGCCTGCAACAGCGCAGGCACCGTGACCGGGAGGCGAAATCCTTTGTCTGTCGCTTCCGTAGCGGGGTCCGGGCTGCGGGAGCCACAGCACCTGCACGGAGCCCCTCGTCACCCGCGACTGCTGCGGGAGACGCGGCAGCCCTTCGGGCACACACACGTAGCGCTTCCCCCTCCACGGGTGACACCTGCACACCCGCCTGCACGATCGACGCATGCCCCAAAATCGCTCCCTCTCCTTGCAGGCTCTGCCCGGACCCCCTCACCGGGAGGGGCGGCTGCGGGGACAGGGTCCCTGGCAGGTCGGAATCTCGTTTGGTTGAAGATTTGCCCGTGTGTTTTCCCAGCCACCCAAACTCCCATTCATGAATTTCGGAAGCCGCCTTCATTCAGTCTTTGCTGAGCACATGAAAGACGTTTTTCACGTGTAAAGATCCATGACTCCGGTTTTTCAATCGCTTATGCGTAAGGCATCGATTTAGCAATGAAACGTGCTCCACGTGCGCATAAAAATAACCCCGGCCCTTCTGTCTCGGTGGATGCGGCCGCTTTCCGTCTGGCAGCCGGTGCTGCGGGAGCGAGCACCCAGCAGCGCCTCGGCGAGCCCGCTCCCGCCGAGCTGCCCGGGGCTCCCCGCGGGAGCCCGGCCCCGAGGGATAGCGGCTTTCGGGCAGAAAGCCCTGGGCGGCCGGTAGGAGCCCGTTCTCTACCCCTCACACCGCGCCGGGCGTGAAACGCCGCACTGACGGTGCGTGGCGGGCAGAGCCAGGTCCCCGCACGGGAGAGGCGGCAGGCGCCTGAACTCAGGGATGCCAGCAACGAAATTCACTTGGTCTTTCTGAAAGGGCTCCGTTTTTCCGCCTGTCTCCTCAAGTACTGAAGCACCGCAAATAATGCAGTAAATTAAACCTCTTTAAGGGGAGCGCTGGCGTTACCTCCCCCCGCCTCTCCCGCAGACGGCGGGCGGGAGCCGCGGCCGGGTTTGCCCCTTCCCCTGCACACGCCTCGCAAACAAAAGGACCCTCCCTCTCCCCCCGCGCTCTCCCCGCAATGCTCCCGAATGATGCGCCGGCCAGCGCGGAGGTCCCCATTGCCTGGGGTCCCTCCCGCCTGGAGACCCTGCGCACCTCGCCCCGCACGCCCGCCCTCACCCCCGCGGTGGGCGGGGGTGGCTTCCCCCCCTCCATCGGGGCTTGCGAGCCTTCCCTCCTCCCCGCTTGCCCCCCCGCTCGGCTCACGCGTCCTCCCCCCGCCCTCCCCTCCCTCCTCAGTGGTCCGCCGGCTGGGTTACGCAGCAGCCGCCGCCAGCTCTGACAGCACTTGGCAGGAGGGGTTTGCCCGAGCGCTCCCGGAGCATCTCCAGAGGCGCGGCGGCAGCGCCTGCCCGGCTCACCGGGGGAGCCGGCACAGAGCAGGGTGGCCGGGGCCAGAACCAGAGAAGGGCTGAGAGCCTGGGAGCAGAAAAATACCTAGAATAATACGAATACTACTACTACTATTACTTATAATAATAAAGAGTGGTGGGCAGGAAAAGGAGGTCGGGGGCGGGGGGGAAGCTGGGGGCGAGGAGAAGGCGCGCCCCCGAGGAGGGACGCAGGCAACGGGCAGGAGCAGAAGACAGCCCCTTCGCGGGGCTGCCGGCAGACCCCCGCGATCCGGGGCGGCCGTCGGGGCGGCGGCAGCACGTGGCAGCGGGGGGGAGCATGGCCGCCGCGGGGGCTACCGCGGCCTGAGCCGCACCGCGCCGCCGGCACCATGGCGGCCCCAGCCGCCGACGCCAGCCTCGACGTGGCGGCGGTGGAAAGTTTCCTCGAGAGGCACCCGGAGCTGGTGGAAAAGTGGCTGAAGAGGAAGAACTCACTCCCTAAAGCGCCCGCCGCCCC
>KZ505689.1:783205-807571 GCA_002844005.1 Limosa lapponica baueri | reverse complement strand
GGCGAGCATCCCAGAAAGAGCTGCGGAAGAGCTTCGCCCGCTCCAAGGCCATCCATGTCAACCTCACCTACGACGAGCATGTGCATGCCCGGGCGCAGGAGCCGCTGAGCAGCGTGCGGCGGCGGGCCCTGCTGCGGAAGGCCAGCTCCTTGCCCCCCACCACCGCCCACATCCTCAGCGCCCTGCTGGAGTCCCGTGTCAGCCTGCCCCAGTACCCCCCCACCGCCCTGGACTACAAGCGCTACCTCAAGGAGCACAACGAGCGCCAGTTCTTCCTGGAGCTGGTCAAGGACATCTCTAACGACCTGGACCTCACCAGCCTCAGCTACAAGATCCTCATCTTCGTCTGCCTCATGGTGGACGCCGACCGGGGCTCCCTCTTCCTCGTAGAGGGGGCCGCCGCCGGCAAGAAGAGCCTGGTCTCCAAGTTCTTCGACGTGCACGCCGGCACCCCGCTGCTGCCCTGCGGCTCCACCGAGAACAGCAACGAGGTGCAGGTGCCCTGGGGCAAGGGCATTATCGGCTACGTGGCGGAGCACGGAGAGACGGTCAACATCCCCGACGCCTACCAGGTAGGAGCCGGCCAGGCTGCCGGCGCTCCCCTGCCCCCGGCTCCCCCACGGACCGGCCCCGCCGCCGCCCGGCCCTGCCACCCCCCGGGGTGTCCCTCCCCGCCGCCCTGCCTCCCCTCAGGGTGTCCCTGCCGCCTGCCTGCCTCCCCCGGGGTGTCCCTGCCGGGGTGGCAGCGCTGCCATCGTCAGGAGTTAACGCATCGCGGCCGCGGGTGCGTTCGGGGCAACTGTTGACGGGGCAGAAGGAGACTCCCGAGAAGGCGGGAGGGGCATCCTCTCCCGGGTGGCTGAGGGGGCTAACGTGGCCATAAAATCGGTACAGCGGTGCTTCTGGGCTTCGCAGGAGCGGTAGGCGGTTTCATGCGTTTTCAAAACGTATTTTGGAATAGGCTGGAGAAGAGTTTAAAAAAACGCTCGTGACAGTCCCAGGGATAATATTATTAAATCTCGGTCTCATTTAAGGTTCCCTGCCTGCCCGCTGCTGAAATAATCTAATTGCTTTCAAAAGAGCATATAGTTTCACCTTTGCGTATGCCACTCAGCCCACATGGCTTGTGTTTTCAAACCTGTTCCTAGGAGGGATATAACCCATTCTGTTATTCTCCTGCAAGGGCTTTCCCTGCTTTTTACTTTTATAGACGCTTCAGTGTGAATTGTGAAAATGTAGTCCTGGCTTCCAGGCAAAAATTCCCTTTGACTTCAGCAGGGACAGACAGAAGGCACTTCGCCTGTGTGTGTTAATGCAAAACAATGCATTCAGTTTACCAGCTTGAAATTTACCCCTCTCAGTCCTAGGGACTATTTCTAGTGTTTATTAGCATGAGACACTATCAGCAATTTGAGGTTCTTGAGAAAATTAACAACCACAGAGCGACAGATTTTCTGAATTAGGATCTTGGAAAGCTTTAGAAAGGTGGGAGATGTATGTCTTTAAGAATTTCAATAGTAACCATTGCCCTACGTCTAATTTTGCTCTACAGTAATAACAAAAACAATAACCATTAAAAACCTGTTTATGCTTTATAGCAAACCATACAAGGAAGAAACTTGAAAAATAAGATTGGGTTATTTTTGCTTGAAATACAGAAGAGCCAGGGTAACTGTATTTTGGGCTGAATATTTATATTTGTCAAGCCGTGAAAAATGCTAGGCACGTCACAGATCCAGACTGGCAGAGGTTCCCAGTGCAGAGTTCAAAGGTAACAGAGCTTGGTAAAAGTTCTGTAATATTCAGACTAAAACAACTGAATGTTGGATCACCTTTGGAAAAAATCTAAGCTTGCTTTCTTCCCTTATTTTTCCTTTTCTCCATTATACACTTTCTCTTAGCATCGGATTTTTTTTTATTACTTTCACTTCTAAAACTGCACTCTTCCCAAAATATTTGCTGTTGGGGTCAAGCCGAAGATGTTCTCAATAGTCTCAAGTAACTAGATTGAGATTAAAGATATCTGCGTTTGGCTGGGAAAGAGCTGGATCTCTCCTTTTAAATCTGAGTAACTCCAGCCACCTTTTCTTGGAGGTGAGAACGCCACTGCAAAGGCAGAGAGTTTTCTAGTCCTAGTGGACTGTATTATTTTTTCTTCAGGGTTTGTTCACTTTGTGTCCACTTCCCTGTGAAAGAAACGAGCTACTTTAAACAGTCTGTTGTCTGTTTCATTCACAGGAAAAAATGAAAAACAATCCATCCAGTTGCCATTCCCAGTACTATTTATATGATACTTTTGTCTGGCTCCCATTCAAAATCGATTAAAGTATTTAAATAATACAACTCATTCTACATTTAAGCCATAAATATATTAGTTGCAGGGAAAGTTCCAAGCCAAGTTCATCCTCTAATTATATCAATTGCAATTTCTCTGCTTTCAGTGGAGTTACTTCTGATTAGTGCAAAAGAAACTTTAGACCTCGCAGCTTTAATGAAAGTTTTGCTTGGTAATAAAATGATGGATCTGCTTTCTGTTATGTTTCTGAGTTAGTAAAGTTTATCTTCTCTTACCTGGCATGTATATATCCATTGTGCATCATTAAAAGGAGACCTTTCTAATTTAATAGTACAAAGAGCCCTATAGAAGCCCAAGCATCTGTGTGTAAAGAAGTGACAGCTGTTCCATTTCAGATCATTGTAGTGGTCACAATACAGCACTTTAAAAATTAATAAATATGATGATATGATTTTTGTCAGCATTGCCACTGATGATGGAAGTGTTTAAGCAACTGTCAGGTAAAAACCAGCACCACCAGGAAACTTTGTCAGGCTGAGAGATGGAGTTGGAGAAAAAGGGGTGACAGCACAGCACCATTTTGTCCAGTGAAGAGAGTGTTTACATTGATGCTACCCATTTGGTAAGAAAAGGCCTTTTATTATATCAGGTCAGAGAAACACCTCTAGATTAATTTAAAGTTTTTTTGCTTGTTTCTTAAATTAACAAACTAGTTTAAAAGGGGGTAAAGATACTTCCATATCATCGGTTAGCTAGTTTACAGTATTGGGAAATGTGTTTTATTATCATCCAACCATCTTTTATTTTCTCAGAGCCTGATCAAATACCAGTTGGAATTCTACCATCAAGTACAAATTGGGTTGCCTGCCTGTATCGTCAGCTGCTACTGACATTAATGGGACTTCAGTGCGATCAACACTACATTTAAATCCTGTTATGTCCTGTAATGGGTTTCACGTGGGCAGTCCCCTATGCTCATACACAGACTGATTCGTTTAGGAAACATTTGTAAATCATTTGCAGTGTCATTTTCAGAGATAGTGTAAGGTTTCAATTACACATTTATTTTTCTAAAGAGAAAAAAATCCTAAAAAGTGAAATCATATAATAGGCTGGGGCTTTTCCATGATCCAGGTGATTATTACTGTTCTTGAGACTTTCAAAACATGCTGGTGTAAACAATCTTACTTAATTCAATAAGCATACTAAGGTACAAGGTTTATAATTAATATTATGTATTGAGGAGTATATAACAATCACTTCTTTTAATACTAAACAGGTACTGTGTAACGTCTCACAGTAAGTTGATTTATGAAGTTCAGCAGTGACTGAACAAACTTTTTGGAGGTTCACAGCATCAGAGAATTTGACAAATACTTAGCTTATGCAGAGGTTTAAGTGAATGTTATATGACTGATTCAAAAGATGCACGATTTCATTCATGACGTCAGAGATTTTATTTACTGCATTGCCAAGTCATGTGATGAAAGTGAGTTTATAACAGTTTGTAAAATACCTGATCCAATCTGTAAGAGTTAGCACTCTGTACAGAGCTCACAGAAGATGTGAGAAAAGGAGAGAGAGACTTCCTTTGCATTTCAGAGCTAGTCTAAAACTCTTGCTCCTGGAAGTAATCCAGTTGACTTGTAAATTGAACTCCTGGTCGGTTTAAGTTTTAAAATAAGGCCTTGGGTCTTTCCCAATGTTCATTTTGGGAAACATTTCTGACTCATGTGAATAATGCACTCTGTCGTGAGCATATGTTGGAAGAATCCAATCATACTGGCAAGGAAATTTGGGACCTACATGTCCTTTGAGGCTCCTTTTAAAGAGCATAGATGTAGCTTTTGCAGTCATATATGAAGACTATTAAGCGTATTTTAAGTACACAGGCAGAGAGGTCATTAAACCTTTTTCTGTAGTTATTATGAGTTGTTTAAAAATTTAAGTTTTTTTTTCCTATTTAAAGCTATGGATTTTTTTCATGTCATCCCTTCTCACAGGTCGTCTTTGATGTTTAGCTGAAATTACTGATGATTTCAATTTTGTTCCATCTTTTAGAGCAGCATTTAAATAATAAAAATTTTACATCACCAGTAATGTCTGGTTACTGTTATACCTTTAGCTGTGCAAAAGTTGGGAGATAGTTTAATGGCATCCCAAGTCCTTCTAACTAGTGAAAAAAAATCTTACTTTTTAGAATAGTAAGTGTACATAAGAAAGTGGTGAGAAATATGTTCTGCCATTTGCCAGTGTCAGCTGAAAAAAGTTTCTTTACGTCTTACGTTAAATTTGGAATTTAAAAAGCAGCTTTAAAAGACAGAAGAAAAAATGGCTTATGAGATGAATATTTTAATAAAGTGGGGAGTAAAGAAAGGAAGAATTTCAAATGGGGTCATGCTAAGACATAGACTTTTGTAAGTTGAAGGAAGTGCTATAAAAGATGAGCAGAAATTATTTTTCAGTACAGCTCATATTTTTAAAAAGAAAAGTGAACCATATTACTCAAACTAAAATCAAGCAAAACAAAAGAAAAATCAAGCTGTCTTCTGGACTCTCCTGTTACCTCTTTGAAGTTTAGGCCAAGTGTAATGCACACACAACCCTTTACAGTAAATTTTAAACACCCTTGAATACCTAGATACAGGCGTCGATTTTGTCTTTTTCAGGCCGTGTGAGCTCTGAGCGCTCACTGTCCCCTGTTGTGTCAGGACAGGACAACATTACAAAATTACTGCTGGTGCGTGCAAACCTTTCAGCCTGGGAGCGCCTGTCTGGGCCAGGTTGTTGGTGTAGGTCACAAAGGGACGGGAACCACATTTCATTACACAGGGTAGCTGTTTGTTACCATCAATATTAACGGCGCATCTCTTTCAATTTTAAAGAGCAGTTAAAGCATTAAAACCGTGGGTCCTGGGAGGTTCAGTTCTACAAATGGGAAACACTTAGGTGCTGTTTTATTCAGCAGCAGCCGTATTCATTTCAGTGCTGACTCTTAAAAAGGACAGAGGTTGCTCTTTAGAAAGCAGAGAGCAGGAAACCTGCCAAGCAGAATAAGCAATAATTTTTTAAAATTCCATGTAATACAGAAAAAAATTAGTTAAAATAACTTTTTCTGTGCATTAAACATGGCTAGGAAGTACCACAGGGAATGCAGGAGATAATTGCAACAGTAAAGAACTAAACTGGTCTAACATGCTTTCCACAAAAGGACACTCCAGCACATCACACAAAATTTAGGAAAACTTTTAATTGTGAGTACGAGCCAGTAACTTGGTGAAGGGATGTTGTAATTACCCCTGAAACTGTAGCCCAGTGGAGGCTAACACATCCTTCATGTCTCAGTGTTGTGTGTGCACCAACAGCGGTGCTGGCCTGGGAGGCAGGGATCTCCCCACAGAAGGCAACACCCTCCTGCTTCTCCACAGCAGAGAGCCCTCAGGCCAGCAGCTGAGGAGGTCTCCTCACCTCCTGTCACCTTCTTTGCTCCATAAGTCTTCTCAGGGAACAGTTTTTGATTGATGTGTAAAATGTCCTAAGGCCTTACTGGGTCACGCCACCTCCACTCTCACCTTCGAGATATCTGCCAGGGGCAGAAGCTCTGGGTAGATGCCAAGACTGTGTAGAAAGGCACATGTCCAAAGCCACCTGAGGGCTCAGATAATGGTTTTTTGTCTCCATGCTGCTGCTCAGGTGGATCCAGTTGGCAGCCAGTCACAAGTGGTGACGCAGGGCTCTTTATCAGTGATCTGGGCAAGGGGATCAAGGGCACCCTCCGCAAGTTTGCAGACAATACCAAGTTAGGTGGGAATGTTGATGTCCTTGAGGGTAGGATGGCTCTACAGAGGCATCTGGACAGGCTGGATTGATTGGCTGAGGCCAATGGGATGAGGTTCAATAAGGCCAAGTGCTGGGTCCTGCACTTGGGTCACAACAACCCCATGCAGCACTACAAGCTTGGGGAAGAGTGGCTGGAGAGCTGCCTGGCAGAAAAGGACTTGGGGGTGTTGGTTGACTATTGGCTGAACATGAGCCAGCAGTGTGCCCCAGTGGCCTGTGTCAGGAACAGTGTGGTGAGCAGGACTAGGGAGGTGATTGGCCCCCCGTACTCAGCTCTGGTGAGGCCTCACATCAAATACTGTGTTCAGTTTTGGGCCCCTCACTACAAGAAAGACATTGAGGTGCTGGAGTATGTCCAGAGAAAGGCAACGAAGCTGGTGAGTGGTCTGGAGAATAAGTCTTGGGATGAGTGGCTGAGGGAGCCAGGGTTGTTTAGCCTAGAGAAAAGGAGTCTGAGGGGGGCCTTATTGCTTTCTACAACCACCTGAAAGGAGATTGTAGAGAGGTGGGGGTCAGTCTCTTCTCCCAAGTCACAGGTGATAGGACAAGAGGAAATGGCCTCAAGTTGTGCCAGGGGAGGTTTAGATTGGATATTAGGAAAAAATTCTTCACTGACAGGGTTATCAAGGATTGGAACAGGCTTCCTATGGACATGGTTGAGTCACCATCCCTGGAGGTATTTAAAAGATGTGTGGACGTGGTGCTGAGGGACATGGTTTAGTGGTAACTTGGCAGTGTTAGGTTAACAGTCAGACTTGATGATCTTAAAGGTTCCTTGCAACCAAAAAGATTCCATTGCATGATTATCACCAGGACAGACAGGGCTGCACAACACAGCGCACGTGACTGATGACAGCCTTTGGGTGTCATGAGGCAACACACCTTCCTCTCCATGCTTGCATGGGGCGCACGAGGTTACCTCACCAACCGGGCAGACAGTGACCCATCCTCCAGGGTTGCTCAGCCATTACTCCGTGGATGCATAGCACCTGCTTGCTGCCCCAGGTGTGCTGGCAGTGGCTACCTCATGGGTTTGAGATGAACAGCAGGTGGGCTAGTGGTGCCGGGGCACAGAGTGCCCAGGTGGAGCTTGCTTGCTTGCTGCAAGTCCCTGAACCGGGAGCAGCGGGGTAGCAAAGGGCTGGGGGAGGGAGTCTGCCCATACCCATGTGTAATGAATTTTCTCTAACTCCCACTGGGGCTGTTGGGTAATTATCAGCCATTTTGTGGGGTTTGCACACTCTAAACCAACACTGAAGGATGTTGTGCTGCCTTAGTTCAGTGCTGGTGTGAGGGGGTGCTCAGGGTGGCTATAAGTTCCCAGGCAAACACAAGCATGGAGGGCTTCAGGATGTTAACAGGTTAGTAATTTTGGAGTTTTTTTTAACTAATAATAAAAATCTAGCTGGCTCACTTTCTCAGTTGCCTTACAGAGCAGGTACTCGGTACCTTGGTGCTGTTGGCTTCCCCAGAGGAGCAGCTGGGGGCCCTGGCTCCCCAGCCCTCCCTCCTCCAGCAGGCACCTGGTCTGTTGGTTGTGCAGAGCTTGAGTGGGAAGGCCTTGTGGAGAGGAGGGGGGGTTTTCTTGCTCCCCTGTGAGACTATCTTTTGTTAAGCTGACAGACTTTAATCAGTTTATTGCTCAGCCAGTCTGTTTGTCTGAAGACAGACTTTTTCAGTTTGTTTCCCCTCAATTTCAAGACTTCTGTGGAACAGGTGTGAAACTGGTGCCTCTGTGGCCTGTAACTTCCTTGTGAGAAGGAAATACATATATTTGTTTAGAGCAGGTTGGGGACTGTGAGGAAGAATTGCAGGATTAGACCCTTCAAATTGTAGCTGAAATCCTGTTACAAGCACACAAGACTAAGGCTGTAGTTTTGCTTGGTGGTGGGTCTTGCAGTTTGATTTGGTTTTCAGTTTTTCAGAGCTAATGGTTTGTTCATTTTTGGTTGCTTACACTTGTATGCTATTGTGTAGTTTTTCTGTAGAATAACAAAGCTAATAAGCATGCATACATCACTACACAAGTGAATTTATTTTACTTTCCTAAAACAACTTGATTGACAAACTGTGAAATATAAACAAGTCGAGCTAATGGCTCAGCAGAGTTTTGTTTGTTAACAGGGTAACAGCAACCGTGTGCAGGCAGGGCTTAATGTCTCTACAGTGCCCATTTAAAAATGAGAGTGGCTTAGTTAATAACATGACGGCTTTGTCACAATAAGTTATTTTCAATTTATTATTCAAGAATCTTATTATATTGCTTCTGTAACACTTGAAGCTGTGTGTTGCTCACCTGAGTAATTACCTGCAGCTTGTGCCCACACACAGACTTGTGTTGAAACACACACAGGAAGTCTTGTTGGCCTCTTTGCTTAGAGGAGTATCAGCTTTTTAAAGTCACTCTGTGTGTGTGTGTGTGCGTATATTATATATAAACAATCATTTCTATTTAGGAGACAAGCACTAGGACATGGTTCCAAGTGAGGCTGAAACGAGAAGGGAACATGGACATGGTTGTGGTAGGTCCCAGTGGACTGTCAATCAGGCCCAGTACAGAAAGGCACAGAGAGGCACTGTGATGGAGCAAACAGTGGGTATTTAAATTAGAGGAAAAGTATTTTTCGTTGTAAACATTTTTTTTTTTCTTAAATAATGATGCAGGCAGAGCAGAAGTGCACCAAAGCTGCTGTGCATAAGACCAAAGCTTGTTTTACTGTTGTGCTATTGGTGGTCTAACAGCAGCTTCTTGCGAAGGGAGAAAATATAAACCTTATATGATGGATCTGTGTAATGTTGTCCTACAGAGGAAGCTTTTCTGATCCCTGTTGTTGATCAGCTCAGACTGTGAAGCATGAAATGTAACCGTGTTTATTAGCTTGGCAGTCATGTCTGTAAACTTGCAGGTGCTCATAAAGTTTTTTACTCCTGTAGAAGGAAGATTACATATACTATTTTTTCCCATTAATTTTATGCCAGTCATAAGTAGACAACATGCATTGTTACTTATGTCTGTTGTCTAACTAATAAATGAAACAGTGGTCAGAAAAGGACATAAATGATAGAACACAATCCTGCCAATCAAAAAGCCCCAAACTATTGACATTAAAAAAAAAACAAAAACAAAAAACAAAAACCCAAAGCCTCAGTATTGTACCATTGCAAATGAACACACTTTTTTTTTTTCAAAGTAACTTTTTTTAGTTCAAACTATATATGGACTTATTTAGTTTTAAATCTGGAAATTAAGACTGTTTGAGGGTTAGTGTTCCCTACTTTTTTTAAACAATTGTTTTGGGAGTGAAGGAATAGAGTTGGCTGAGCTGTTTTGCACATTCTTACCTGTTTTATTCATTTTATCTTATAAGAAATATTGCTGTCACTATATAAATAGTCACAATATAACTGGACTGTGTGCTTATTTACCTGGGAGAATTAGGTTTGAGATGCTGGTGAATGGTACTAGTTTGTTCTCCTGCCTTTGTCTCTGGGGCTTTAGAGGTTTTGGGGGAGATTATAGGAATAGCTGTAGCAATCCTCACATGGGAGTCTCTTCAGGGATTGCTTTATTACTTGTTTTTTGTGTGTGTGAGTTTCTTCTCTACAAGGTTTTCCCAATATCTACTGTAGTGGTTTGTTACTTGGTTTCTGTTTCTTGTTTATGTACAATGTAATTTATACCATATGTGATTTTTAGAGAAGAGTGTCTAGAACAGACTGGATGTCTTCATTTCTTATTTATATGTAGCTTTTTAAATGTTATGCTTTGAATCTAGGTAACTTGCTGTCTTTGAGATTGCTCTTTTTGTTCTCTATAGAAGTTTATGTATGGTACACTCATAGAAAGCAAAACTAAAAAATTGGATAGGTCTCTCCCAAAGTAAATTTCTTTGCCTCTGTAAACGTAGAGGCTCCTGCAGGATGGCTTCCTATAAAGTCAGAAGTACATGAAATCAGATTTTTCAGTCTCATGTAGTTTGGTAGTACAATAATGCTAAGGTTACCAGTGCTGTCAAACATACCACCTATTTTTGATACAACTTAGCTAACTCAATCAGTAATTTAAATACAGTATATTCAAAGAAGTTCTCCTGCAAGTTTCCTAGTTTTATTTTCTTGAGTCCTTCCAAGGGGAGGGGGGAGAACCTAGTATGCACTGAAGTGTAAAATAAAGTAGGCCAGGCCTGTTTATTGAGTACCTCTTGTTTTCTTCTGTTCTGTGTGATTAAAAAGCAGTATTTTCAAATCATAAAAAAAAAAAACAGAAATGGCTTTTCCTTGTAGCTGTCAGCTTTGGCCAAGTCACTTAGACCATTTCACTAGATTAAATGCTTTCTTCTTAGACTTTGGGGAAGGAAAGCGGTGTCTTTGTCATGAGAACTTAATTCCTGGAAATGTATTCAGGCAAGTCTCATACTCCATTACATTATTTGACTTGGCTAACGTGGTTTAGGATTACGCTTTTTCTGTTCTAAAACATGCTGATAATACTCACATAAATTGTCCTTTTATATTATTATCAAAGTTAGTACATATTTTCTTTCCAAGTTCAAAAAGCTATCCTACTTAAAATTTTTAGTTGGAAATGTGTAGCTTCTTTAGTCAGTGATAGAAATAGTGACTTTTTAATGAGGTTTTACCTCTTCTTTCTCATCAGCATGGATTATTTTTTTTCTAGGCTGCCTCTAAGTGTAGCTGTTTGGGTTTAATCATGATCACTGATTGTTATTTAGTGACTTCAGATCCATAGTCAATTGCTATTGATATCAAAGAAAAGAGGATTGGGCCCTAATGGATTTTTCTCGTTTGCTGCTTCTATAATACAGCTGATTTGACTTTTTCCAGTCCTTGCTTGATATCTCATAGTCACATTTAGAGAGTAATTTAATGAATACAGAAGTCAGTCTGGAGGACTTGACATGTAGGAGATCTGCATTATTTAGTTAGTTCCTGATTCAAATTGCTTGAAGCCTCAGGTACATCAAGATAATTAGTATCAGAGCTTGTAAGCATGGTCAATATTTGGAGTTTTCAGCTGATATGCTGAGAGTAGGAGGTCTAGAAAAGTGAATTTGGATGTATCAGCTCACTGATAAGAACTTAGGCTACTTAGAACTGCTGTTCCAGGCTCTAGCATTTCTGACCCTTATGTTCCTGATTACTTTCAGATCACACTTTTAATGTTAACCTTGGTTACAGAAACTAGAAAATAAAATTAATTTTTTTAAATGGAAATTGACATTGGTAACATTATATAATTCTAGAACCCTCGGAAGAAACCTGTCTGTACCTTAAGCTGGTATTGTATAGAATAAAAGCATGAAGATGTTTGTCTGTTCTCATTTATTGACAATCTTTATGTCCAAAAAGAACTGGCACTGCAGCATCACTGCACAGGCAGCTGAAATACCACCACTTAGACTGATGAATCAAGCCTGCTTTCTTCTGTGTCTTTACTTGATTGAATATCACATTTTTACAGGGTAATATTTCCCCAAAGAAGAATTTACAATCAATAAATAACTTTAGACAAGGATAAAGTTTATCCTACAGAATAACCGTTCCTTGCTGGCAGTTCTGAAATTCTAGTTAAAAGTGCCTCAGTCGTCACATTTTGAATGACTACAGTCTAGAAATGGCATCTAAATCTAATTATGTAGAACCAAAGCAGTAAAATCAACTATGTTTGGTTTTATTAATGTTTTAAACAGTCAATGGAAGACTTTACTTGTAATTTTTGAGTGTTCTTGCATGAAAATGTTGCCATTACAATTATAGTGAACTCCCCCTCTCAAAAATGTGTCTTGTACCTGATCTGTCCCTAATTTCTAAGTGTAAATCTTGATTGTAGAAGAAACTTCAAAGCGAGTGCTACATTGGTACCATCAACATTGATACTCCTTACTACCCAAGAGCCTGGTGCAGATGAGGACCCTGTTCTAACATGTGGGATAATAAAGTTTGTACCTCAAAATGTTTGCAGTCTGACAGCAGGCTTCTCTGATTTAGCATCTTTGTTATCTGCTGCTAAACAGGCCTCCTTGCTCAAGGTTACTACCCTGTGAGGAGAGGTATGCATAAATTTTGTACAGGCTTCTCAGCCATCACAGTTCACGCTTGGGCATTGAGGTTTTTATTGATGCTGTTAAACCCAGTAAAACCTCTCAGCTAGGTCCTGCCACATACATCCTATTATGACAGTAAATGATGGAAGAAGGCGGGATTGGGGATAAAAGAGGTTTGGGACATAATGCAGGTCATTCAGTTTTCGTAGGTGCATGTTGCATGATTCAACGATGTTAATGTTGCCAGAAATAGTATTTTATTTTGTTCACTTATGTATCTTTTCATCATTACTTTCCCAAATGTCATCACAATAAAATTCTTGCCTTCTCTTCTGCAAAACGTTAGGGATAGAGTTTCACTTCACGTCTTGATGATTTTCAATTGTTAATGAGTTCTTGTTGAGATTTTCCTTAAGTGTTTCCTTTTCCCAGTTTTTTCCACTTCCTACTGTGCTTACTGGACCTTTAGTCTCTGCTGCGGAGATGTAATGCCCTTCTGCAAAAGGTAGTCCAGTTCTCTAATGTAAGTGGATAATCTGGTATCAGATGGCAGGAAGACCAAAAACATGTTGTTGCATCTCTGTTGAATGTCATGCTTCTGGGACTAAGAATGTCTGATTGCTCCAAGATCCCTGTGCTTCCTTTCTCCTAATGTAGAAGTCCCAGCAAGAGATGTGAACAGGAAACTTCCCAAATCTACTTGAACAGAGAAGCAATGTAGAAGGAATGAGTTGTGCTTTGAAAAAAAACTTCCCAGATTGCTAATCCTTCCTGTGTCTATGGTTCTCCATAGCTCCGTTTAAGGAGCACAGGATTCATAGCTCGCCATTAAATCTGTTCCTCACACTGGCAGCCGTACAGTATATATACAGTTCAGACAGGTTCACAAAGCCCCTGTCCTGTGTGCCACTGTCCACTACAGGTCAAACAGCACTTCGTGTATTAAATCTTGAGGCCTGTTGAAAAGGCAATGACTGCATACGCCATAGGATTGTTAATTACAATTGTATTAAAATACCCACTACAGTGAACCTTTTTACCCAAACAAAGGAAACCTTCAGATAAATGTGAATACATCTTTCTAATTTTTATTCTAGACCTCTGTTTTGTCTTACAACAATGTATCTCTAATTGTGTGCAAACAAACGAATTGCAACTCACTTTTGAACAGCTATCCATTTTCAGTTAAACTCCCCCTTGAAGCTTTACTTCTTTTATAAGGCCCACAAGATGTAAATCAACAACAATATTACTATTCAAGGCACGTTGTCATTTCAGTGTTTCCCCATGTACTCTGTTTTGAACAAAATTAGTGGAGCAGGGGCTATCTCTTCAGTAACACAAAGCATATTATCAAAATTTCAGTAACAATTGCTAATTCTAAATAGTAGTTCACACACTACCAAGAAGTAGTTGAAGAAATAATGTTTAATTTTTTCATTGGTGAAGTGTACTGTGTGATAATTGCACTGTATTTCACTTTCTTCTGCTGTAGAACCATCCCTTGCTAGGCAGGATTGTCTACAGTGCAGAACGGTTGAGCTTATATTGAAGTTGTTGTAAAGTGTTTAGAAGCATGTGGAAAGATCACAAGATCAGGCAGGTCTGGAACCTTGATGCCATTATTAAAAAACATTCATCATGGGCATTCTGGTTCTAAGGAAGTTGTTAGGCACAAATAATTCAAGGGAATCTCATCAAAACCTTATTAAAGACTGCATATTGGTAATATGGTCTTTATGGAGGCAAAGACTGTTCAATATACTCCAGAGGCAGAAATAGGTCTAAGGAAGAAGAAGAACTGCTAATGAAGTTACAGAATTAAAACAGAGCAAAAGAAAATAGTATAATAAAAAAACAAACAAGCAAAGCCCCAGGAGCTTGAAATTCTGTGGCAGAAGAGCACTATAAACTGTATACGAGTACCACAGTTGATATTAATTCCTTGTGGTTGAAAGGATGTAAAATTGCAACAAGTAATAAAATAGCTAAATGTATATGTTCATCTTTATGATAAGTTAGTGTGGAGCATTTCTAAATCATGTTTCTTTTTAGGTGACTAAAGCAGTCTATTTCTGTAGCATCTGTAATTCACAACAAGGAAATAGAAATAAAATTGCTTGGAAAAAAAATCTGTCAGTTTTTGCCATCAATAAAGATGTAATGAATTGGATCTTCCTCACCACAATCAAATCTTAGATTAGGGACTGTATGGATTGTTTTCATCACCTGATACAAATATGATGATTATTTCACAGTCAATATTGTCTGAATTTTTGAAAACAAAACCTGTGCTTGTTTTTGTAGAACAGCTCAGTTCCTTCATGTTAGGGGAGTCAGAACTCGCTGTAACTATTGTCTGCAGCACAAATGCTAACTTCACCCCGGAGGAATGGAGCTGCTGCTGGTAAATAGCAGTAATTCCCTCCCTCGCTGATAGAAGAGCTTTTGAAGACTATTCTCTACCAAGTTGAACAAAGGTGCTGTTAGCACTACTTCTGAACTTCGCAGCCTCCTTTGAGTCACTTCTGTGATCTGCAGTTTGAATTGTACAGTTCCAGAGAGTGGATTTCTGCGCACTGCCATGTGAAAAAGTGACCCATGTTTAGTTGAGTTCCCTTTAGTTTTTGTCAATTTATATTGAAAGTCATTTTCTGCTAAGATTTGAATTTGGCTCTCAGCTGTTTGCTTACTACAATGTTAACGTATTTAAGAAAAACTTCAGACTGTTTAACGATCAAAAAGTACTACAGGCTCCTCTTGCTATTCTGGCAAGCATAGAAAATTGTATAAAAATATTTAATATATCTTTTAAAAATTTCTGTTCATATATACAGTAATCTTTCTCCAGAGGTAACTAGCTGTGTGTATCCTGCAGGAGAAGGTTAAACAAACTGCAAATCCAAACAATATACTCCTTGAGTCATGTCTCTAGCGAAGCTATATGCTGAGAATTATGTTGGCATGTGGGGGAGCTTTTTTTTTTTTTTTTTCTCAAAAGGGGGACATTCCTCTATGTAGTTTTCCAGAATGAGTTGAGGTTTTATTGTATTTCTTGGAAAAAGCATTTGTACCCTATTGGAATACTAGCCCATATAAGTCTTACTTGATATACTAAATTTGAAGTGGAACAGACAGAAGTGGAGCCAAAAAGAGTCTCCATCTACTTGACAGAGAAATCGTCAGCATCTACAAAGTACAGACGTGAAGCAGCAGCATGGCCTAGCAAAAATGCATGTGTAGGATCTACTAACCCCAGATATCAACCTTTGCTGGGTGTCATTCAGTAGCAGTAATCTATAAAATGATGGCATTGTTTTTTAAATGATCAAATTTAATTTGATCTCAAGATGTAACGTTGCCACCCTATGTGTATTTTTGCACAACTAATTATGTTTTTGAAGATGGTAGTTTGTCATCTTTTACAATGTATTACGTTCTGAAACTCCTACAAGTATTAAAGCACATGGTTTTCCACTTAAGACATGAGATGCTACTTCTAGTGCTTTTGTGTAAAATGTTATGTCAGTTGCCCCTAAACCTGAACTTACTTTGAATCTGAAGTAAGAACTGTCTAAATGCAACTGAAGTAAATTTTTTTGGTGTATTGGGATTAGCAGTACTACTATGAAGACTTTAGTACCTGAATAGCTTTGGGAATAGAAATATACTCTATGTGCAGCACTGTGAACCTACGTAGAACAGGAATGATAAGAATGATAAAATATTTGGGGTTTGTGTTGAAAAGTGAAGTCCTCTTCAGATGTGATGCAAGCATTTATTTCTTCTGTACATCCCTCAATAAACATTTTATCTTAGGCACGTTCATTGCCTTAGAAAAAATTTAAAACAGCAAACAAACAAAATATTTGCTGCTGTTACTTCAAAGAGCATCTTCTTATTAGTATCTTTACTCTTCACCATGATATGTTACAAACACTTTCATTTGGTTGTAAGAGACTTCTTTCTGTCCTTTTATTCTAAAAGGCGTCTTATGCTCATAGCATGTGTTCTGTATTTGTTTTAAACAGTGCATGCTTTGTGATCAATAGGATTACACTGCATACTTATTCATGATTTAGAAATCTTACGTATGCATTAATTGAAATAAATAAAAATCTTCATAATTGTGTATTAACATTCAAAAAAACTAAATGCAAGTGGATTCAAAAGCATATAAAATAATAATAATATGTAAAAAATTCTATGTAACAATAAAAAAAAAACTTGATGATCATATTAGATGCATTTCTTGGCCAGCAAAATTTGAAAATAAACAAAACTACTTGAAATTATAATTGCAAAATTCTTGAATAAATGATTGCTACTTGCAATGTAAAGCTTTAGGGTAAACTTTTATTGTGGAGATTCAGTTGCTCTTCTCTGTTAATACTAATGAGCTGTGTAGTTTAATTTGCGCCTTAGAGCACTACAGATTAATGAAAAAATACTCTGGTTGATGTGTACTACATTTTAGGAATTTCATGCTGCCCACACATTTTCAGCCTGCTGCACAATGATCTAGTTGGATGTTAGTATTATGAGAGAAACTATGACACAATGAAAGATTTCATGGAGACTATGTAGTGTTTAACAATAGCAATCCTTTAGGTAGGTATAAATGTGAGGTATAAATGTGGGACTTCAGTGAATACAATTATGTAATGGTAAACCTTGTACTGATCTCTGAGAAACTATTTTTCTTAGTGTCTTAACTGAGGAAAAAACAGCTAATAAAGAATTGGGTAATAACAGAAGCAACAACATAACACTACTGAAAATACTACATAAGACATTGAGACAATAAAGTACTTTGCCTGAAGAAAGCTTAGATGTATGACATGCATATTAATGCTTCCTTATTTTCTTTTGAAGGATCGACGCTTTAATGATGAGATTGACAAACTGACTGGATACAAGACAAAGTCACTCTTGTGCATGCCTATAAGAAACAGTGATGGAGAGATTATTGGTGTTGCCCAAGCAATAAATAAGACTCCTGGAGGTGCCCCTTTTTCTGATGATGATGAAAAAGTAAGATTACCTTTACTTTTGTATTTTTTTTAAAAATTCCTCGTGTAACTCACTAGACTCTTCTAAAGATACTCAATTCCAAATAAGTAAATGGTACAGCTCTTGTGTTAATGATGTTTTTTTAGAAGTGCTTAACATAAAATGTACGTTTTTGTTGTTCTTAACATAAAGCATGTATCTGCTCTGTAATGTGGGAGAGCTTGTGACTGAAACTTCAACTTAATGGTCTCTAAATCTTACATAGACTTTTTTCATATAGTAGATCTTGATAGGAGGACTTTTTTAATTTTAAAAATTTACCTGTAAGAATAAGTTCATGGGGGAAAACTATCACAGAGACACTCCTAGGCTTGCTAACTTTAAAAACCACCACATTCTCAGTGATATAAGTGCATGTAGCATATGCAAAAGAAATTTTATTTTAGAGGAGATAATGCATATACAACTTTATGCTATTCTAAAATATAGCAGACTTGCAATGCACATGAAAGGGCAAAGAGGGCGGGAAAGGCACTGGGTGCGTATATGAAGTGAAATTTGGAGAGTAAAGTGACCTCCAAAGGCAGGAGAATAGAGGGAGCCACAAGGAGGGAACGTGAATTAAAGAAAGTGAGGAAAATAGGATGGTGCTGTTGAAGGCAGATACATACCGCTGAGTGTGGAGACAAAACGTGCCTAAGGCCACAAGATGACTGGGGAAAAGAATGGTAGAGGGCAGCAAGCTGGGGAGGAACAGAACAGCACCTCCCTCTGCCCAGGAGAGAGAAACGGAGTCTCCTTCAAGCACATAATAGGAAAATATACTTCTGTGTATTAAAATAGTATTGAATCTCATTTTTGTGGAACTGTTGCTAGAGGCAGACTTTGCCCCCAAAAGCTCTTTGTGTTGATTCAGAAGCAGTTAATATTTGATGCAGAGCCACTGTTGGTGTATTACATACATGTGGACGTGTCTGTGCTATGACAAAAAGATCTTAAGTAATGCCTGCTGGAAGGGGAAAATCCTGTCTCATGGGTTCATCTAAATATACGGAGGTGATTTTTAAAATCAAGATAGCTTGACATGGATGAAATGCGTTTTTATAAGTGCTAAACTAACAGTGGCTTATAAAGGCTGTGAAGTATTGAATAAATCAAACATCTTCCATAGAAACCATAGTAATTGTATTTTTGAGTACTTCTTGACATTTCTATTACATTATTATTTCACTTGTTATATACTTACATCAATACATTTAGAGCATTGTGCATAACCATTTCATAGTTTAAAGCAATGTGGTGGGAATAAGAATATAAATCTTTATATTAATAATGCCTGTTAATAGCAAGCATCTATTATATTAAATGCCTGTTAATAGCAAGCATCTTACTCTGGTTTGTTATACAGTGGAAGTAATTAAAAATTGATTGCCTTTTTGCAATTTCAGTATGTGAAGGAATCTTTTGCAGTCCAGGTGGGAAAATCTTTGCTAAGAGGAGATATTAATAAGCGGGTGCATTATTAAGATTGAGAGAGAGTAAAAAGGAGTACTGATTATTTTTACACCTTGTATTAGTTACCAGATGTCTTCCAATAGAAAGTTATGATCAAATATTTTTTATGTTTTTATTAGATTATTTAGCATAGCACAACTCTGCAGCAGTTTGGAGGTCTTTGGAGGTCTTCCAGCAGTTATTCTTAGCAACACCTACTTACACGTGAAGAGGCAGCTTGCTTGCCGTGTACCACTTCGCTTTTGGTGCTTTCCCTCAATCTGTTCCAACAAGATATTCTGATCTGATGTGTGCTTGAGCTTCTTGTTAAGCTTCAAGCTTCAGATTCTCATTAAGACCTAGCCATTTGGTTCCAAGTTGAAATACTAGATTTATTTGGATTATAATTTTCTTTAATTTTTATTGAACAAATAGAAGGAGTGGAGGATAGATTAGGCTAACAGTAAGAAAGTTTATGGTTTGATAGACTAACAATACAGACGGCTCAGCTGCCCAGTTATACATGATACCGTAGAGTGAGCTTTTAAAGAAATATTATGAATGCCAACTAACTGTGGTTACTCTTCACACCAACACTATTAGTAATTTTATAAAACTGAAAAATTAATTACAAGAACAATACTTATTGCAGTGTGTATGTATATCCGGCATCACCTTTTGGTAGGTGCTTTCTTTTAAACGTGTTGATTAACAAGGAAGAAAGTCAGTCCTGTCTCTGGCAGTATCACCTATTCTAGCACCACATTAAAAACAACTTTTCTGTGAGAAGCTTATAAAAAATTTTTTCCATAAAAATAATTAGCTTTAAATTTCTGTTTCTGCAAGGTGTGTATGTAACTGATTCTGCATAGTGATTTACTTTGAATTAAATTATTTTAAAAATAACTCAATTTTCAGATGCTGCTTTTTCAGACATCTGAAGTTACCCAGTACTTTTTAAATTGCATCTTTATAAATTATCTGAACTTGTGCAACCTTTAGTTTGCTTCTGAAGTACTTTTGATTCTTGAAAATTTTGGCTGTTGAGTATTGATTTATTAGCATACAATACAAATCTAGCAGTGTATGCTACCATGGGTAGCCAAATGCAAATAAAACAAAATGAGACCTTCCCTAAATAGACATTTTTCTGCGTTTCTTTTTATTAGTACTCTCTGTGTCTGTGTAAAGGGAATTTTGTTTAAAATTCAGCCTTTATCATGGATACTAGATTTGACTATCATATATTCAACTAACAAAATAACTGTGTACATGTGAGTTGTGTGTTGCACAAACATGTTAATGTAAATATTTTATGCCAATATTGAGGCTGTGGCTTTTGCTTCCATTTAGTGACTGCTAAATGTTACCGAAAATCAGCAAGTTGCCCATAATTTGCTATCTTTACATTACTTTTACTAGTCATTTATATCAGTTATAATTATAAGCCTGTATGTTAGAACTCTTCAAGAGCATATTAAGTGGGTTATCACATGTAGAGTTTATGAAAAAATTAATGAGTACATAACCATTATCCTGCCTTCTAATGGATCTTAGATTTAATGAGGCCTATCAGTCTGTGTACTGTTATTTCCAAATCTGTGCTTTTAAGTTTCTTCACCCACTGATAACCTAGAAAGCACGACATACCTCTGGGAAGCAAGAAAGTGCACACTTTCAAGAGAACATCTTGCAAGACTAGCATACAAATTCTTGTCATAATATCAGCAAAAGTGGTTGTGAGGAAAGGGGGCAAGCAAAAATTGGGAAATCCTTTTCAAAATAAGAAAAGATCTACCTGGGTATTGAGGTGGTTTGCGCAGAAAAGCCTGACGAGTAGCTGGCAAAAGACTTACATTCAGCTTTATGTTGATGTTACAATTTCTGACAATTAGCAGCTTCAGAATGGCTAGGAAATGAAAATGTAAATTACTCCTTCTTTTCCTCACCTCAAACAGGCCCTCTCAAAGAAATAACAGTATCATTTCAGTCTGACTCGTTTGCAAGTGTACATCCTCTCTTAGTATTGTGTGAAGCAATTTAAATAATCTGTTGGGCTTTGTGGTTTTTTTAAAAAGCTACAAGACTATATTGTATAATGAAATGTCACTTGGGGGCACTACTGTCTTGAGTCAATAGGAAACAAAGAATTATGTTTTCAATTAGAATTAAGTAGATGCTAGCATCATTTTTATGTACTCTTAGTTATTTTCAGGAAGTTAAGAGCAAATAAAATATTTAAGATTTGAGGAGTTTTTAATGCTCCCAAGCTGTAACCAAGTTTATATTTTGCAATATGTAAAATGGAGTATTAGGCTTCAAAGTTTTTCTGGTTTTGTTTTTCATGGCACATTTTCAGGTTTTTCTTTTATGTATCTGACCGTGATGATAATAACACAGCATTAATAATGAGTCTAAGTGACTTTTCCACATGTAGTGGTTGGTTCCCACTGCCAAATTTCTCCTTTTGGTGTAAGGGGTGTTTGAGCCAATTCATTGTTTAAGTGCAGAACTAGACTTTACAGTCACTGGCGTGAGAGAAAATGTTCTGTCTCACATTGTGTTTTGTCTCCCCCACCATAAGTAGCTCAGTTGAACAGACTGATTTTAGAGATTTCCAGTTGGATACAAACAATAGTAGAATACTTTATTATTTTGTATAGCAGCCATCACTATTACATTATGTTGTATAACTGGTAACTTTTTGGAAAAATAGGCTGGTGGTATGCTTTTACATGTATTTTGCAAATGAAGATTCCGGTTCATCTGCACGGATATAGAGTAGGAAGATTAAAAAACCAAACCCTTGAAAAGAACTGTGTACCCTGCATGCATTCCTAGTGCTGTCCTGAAGATTCATTTAAGTATTTGTGCTGTTTGCTGGTGAGTCATACTTGTTCCAGGACTGGTGAGAAACTCAGCCTAACAAGAGCTTGACAGTCTGTAGTTTAGATTATTGTATGCCCTTTAGAGTCTTCTGAGATGTGGTGCCAAAACAAATCTAATCCTCCGTCAGAGAGGCTCAACAAACAGCAGCGGCTCCACTGTCACTTAAACTGGTGCTCTGGTTCTCTCTGGCTCTGATGTCCTGCTAGCCCTATAGAAGTGAACTGACTGTGGGAAAACTACCCAGGACAGCCAGCTTGAATTAAATCCTGCTTGACTTAGTGAGAAGCAGTAATTTGAATGCAGTGAGATCCCTTCTTGGGGAGGGGAGAGGGGAGGAAAAACTGGATTTGGTTGTCTGTGGATAGTCTTATTAAGAAATATATATCTCTGGATTCCAGGATTCAGTTGGTGTATGTCTGGTTTGTGGAGGCTTGAAGATACTGTTCTTTCATGCACCAACACTTCTATTTCTTACATTTCTAATAGCAGTCCTGTGATTCTAAATTGCCCAATTTAATGTGCTTTTCTTGGTCCATATTAGTTAAGGCTTAAATATATTCTATACTGGGTCTACCATAGTGATGAATGATTTGCAGGGATTTTGCTATGCCTGTTAAGTTGTTTCCTGTGAGTTTTTGTGTGATGGGCTTAGTCATGCTGATAGGTAGCAATTTCAAAGTCAGTTAGGCCAGTTTCTTTATCTTAGGAAAGTAATCAACTGTAAATAAAACTACTGGGAAGGGAGTGATCCAGAACAGGCAAGCATCTCTAACTTGTGAGAATGATGACCCCACCTCTGTGAATATTGGAACTTACAAAAAAAAGTCACCTGAAAATTATTTTGATGGGTCCTCTAGGAAGGAATATATGAAACAAATTAGATAAAGAATTTTTTCGTGTGTTTCACATATTGCAGTATGTGATGACCTCCTGCTAGCACATCTACCTTGGTTCTCGGAAAATCTGCATGGCAGTCAGACTCCAAAAGCTATTATTTAAAATTGGCGTAATATTCAAAGGTATCATGTGGCCCTTATGTCACATCCCACTGCAAGAGACAAATTTGCTGAAAGAAGGCTGAAAATAACAAAGACATTTGAAGGATGAAGGTGCTGAAGCGCTACAACTATCTGGGAAAACTCTAATGGTCTATTAGGCACAGTTCTTGAAAAGTACTTGCTACACAAATCTAAATTAAAATAAATCGCAGTAACTGAATTCTTTTGCTGGGGGAGTTTGAAACGATTTGTCACTAGAATATTGGCTTTATCAAGGCAGCTTCACACCACTGGTTTGCAAACAACAGCACCAAATGACTGCAGTGATAAATATATGAATGGACTTCTTTCAGTCTTGCATACATTCAGTCATGATTTCAAGTTAAGCTGAAAGTCTAGATTTCATTTTAATTATAGAACTCTATAAATGTGCTTGAAACTTAACAAAAAACATATCGGTATCAATACCTCTGTTTTGAAACTGACAGTTAATATTTGAATTGGACATCATCATCTCAGAGCTATGGAAACATGTCTGAGATGTGTCTTACAGTGATATTTTAGTAAACTATTTGTTTTTTCAAATACAAATGTGCATTTTCCTAGGCTCAGGGGCTACTTTGTTGCTGTGTGTTTACAGTATGTAATACTCCAAATCCTTGATACCTTTTTGAGGCTGCTAGGTGCTATCATAAAACAAATAAACACATTGTCAGATTTGGCATCAGGAAGGGTTTCTCTATAGAACATTTCAGTGAAAGGGTTTTTTTTGTGGGGACTGGAGTTTTGTTCTTGTCTTGTACAATGGTGAGAGTGGGGAAGGCATCTGGATTCTTCCTGCAGTTGCCAGCAGGAATGTGAATCTATTGACTTTTCCCCTATTTCTTGTGCTTGTATCTTCTTAAATAATTAATACGAAGAGGCTTGAACAAATAAGAGCTCTTGTCTGTAAACCTAGACTGTCATTTAGCTAATGTTTGTAGTATTTGACTCAAAGTTCAATAAACTAAATGGAAGGATCTCTGCTGACTTCATGGGCTTTTAAACATCAAACTTCTGTCCATTTAGAAATGTATAGGAGCATTTCATTAAATGCAGACCCCCAAGTCTATTTTATGAAGCTTAAATTCATCTGGGTCAGAGTACTGTAAAGAAATCAGTTAAGATCAATTTTGGTTTCTGTGTACTTCCACTGGATGCAAATAGGCTGCAACAGGCTGAACACAGTTTGTGGTAGGCTGTGCTGTTAATCACACCTCTCTGAGAGATCTTGATTCCCTAGACATTAAAAAGATAACTGCTTAATTCCTTTCGTGAACATTCATTGCAAAGTCAGAAAGCTGGAGATGTTGTTATATCAACATCCCCCCTGCCCCGAACACAACACAGAGTCTCCCTCAAGTTTAATATTTTTTTTTCTAGAAGATATTTAGTTAACTGCATGGAGTCTGAAGTTGCTTCTAAGCTTGAAAAGGGGGATCAGATTTATAAATGGTAGTCAGTCCTGAAACTGAGCCATACAAAGAGGCAGAATAAAAGTACAGACACACAGAGCCCTGAACTTCAGCAGGCTGATGGTAATAGGCAGTGCTTTACAGCCTGAGTTATTAAGGGTTTTTTTTACAGTTCTGTTTGGCAGTTGGTGGAAGGAGCTCAATTGATTTCCTAGGAAATTGGAGCCCTTTTCTTTGGATGTGATGGCATTAAGTATTTGTATATAACACAGAGAATTTGAGAACGCAGGGGTCATTTGAGAACACATATTGTTGCT
>KZ505689.1:662882-782465 GCA_002844005.1 Limosa lapponica baueri | reverse complement strand
ATCTAAGGAATAAAGTTTTTACCTTCAGCTGTCTTCCTTTTCTTGGCAAAACTCCCTTAAAACAACTAAATTATTTTGATCAAATGGCTCATTAGAAAAATCTTGTTTGCTTCAAGTTAAACCTGCACTGGGGCCTTGTTGCAGAAGGAAACAGGAAAGGAAAGGAAACCTTTCTGGTCGGCAGCTGGTGACGCCTTCATTTCTGACAATTACTGGAGATGTGCCCTGTGGGCTGGATGGGAGGACTTTGTCCCTAGTGAAGTGTTTTCTGAACTTCTGTCAGTTTGTTCTGTTCTCCATAGCTGTTCTTCATAATAACTTCAAGGCTTGATATACTTTTAGAAAATAGCATTTCACACCTCCTGTGAATTGCTTATCTTTCCTGAAGCAGAATGAAGTGTTCGTACAGCAGTTCCTGCCATCAAAAGTATTTCCCACTGGAATAGTGATGCTGAGCCTGTCTGTAGCTATAGGTTACATGATGAGATATTGAAAACTGCTTAGCAAATCACTTTGCTAAAAATTAAGTCAACCTCTGACTTTTAACATGTTATTACAGGCTTCCTAAGAAACCGTAATTAAAACAGTATTCTGTCATTCTAGCACTGACTCATGGCATGCCCTGGGGCAAATCACTTTACAGTGATCTTTCTTCTGAAACATAATTCTAAAAATGAAAATGGCATTAGGTGGTTCCATATGTACTATCAGACTTTCCATTTTAAGTATTCTTACTTCATAATAAGGAAATTATTTTCCCTCTTGTTGAGCTCAGCCTGAGCTTTTGAAGCCTTGTTGAATGCTTTCTTTGCATGCAGCAGCTGTAATCTGGACTGCTTTGATTAGAAAACGCCAAAGCAATTTCACAAAAATCAGTTTCAGCTGTTTGTTAAATAGTCCCAGCTTTACATATAATATTTCTCGTCTCCATGAAAATTGTGCCACCCTGCTGTCCTTGATTGGTTTGCAAAAGTGTAACTGGTCTATAATTGGTGAACTCCTGATTGTACATTAGAAGGAACGCAGTCCTCCTCCATGCTGTCTTTGTGATTGCCAGCCTGAGAGATCTGTGTCTGCATCCCAGGAGTTCGAGTACGTAAGCAGCAGTGTAGCTGTAATGCCTGCTGGGAGTGTGCAGGAATGTGTTTCCCCTATATCTGGGAAAGTGGCTGTTTAATTCTGTGGCCACAAATCAATAAAAATCTTGTCCTCTTCTTTCACAGGAACATAAGAAAAGATTGGCTACCGCAGATGAAAGGTCTGTGTAACCCAGTGACCTTTCTCTGTCAACTGCTGAAAGCAAATGTGTGGAATGAGGCAACTGCAGGATGGTATTTCTCTCATGTGTTCCACCAGTTTCCTGCGATTTGCAGTTCAGGGCCAGACATGGTATCTTTGAATTTAATACCACCCCAGGGATTTTCTACTTATGATTTTATTCAGGCATTTTTTGAAGCAAGACAAGCTTCTAGCTTTCACAGCATCCTGTGTGTTGTGCAAAGAAATGCCGCATGACTTCCATTAATTTCAGGTTATTCCTCTTTGTTTCGCTTTTAGTGAACACAGTGAAAAGTCATTCCATATTCGTTTTTGTGCCAGTTGTTTTGCTCTAAAAATCTTCAGCCTTTAAAAGCTGTGGAGTTCCCACCTGGAGCAACAGTCTTCCCTGCAGTCAGCTGTTTCCTTTGGCAGAAGGGATGCGTGCTCCCCCAGAGCCCTGGGCAGTGCCTCCGGTCTGCTGTGACAGTTGGTACTTTCCCTGTCTGGAGAAGCAGAAGTCATTCAAACTATTTTTCTGTACACTGTAGCCTGGAAAAAAAAACAGGAACTGCACGTTTCTTGGTGTTCTAAAACTGTCAGGTATCCCCAGAGCTGTTTAGGAAAGCCAGGGCAGATCTTCATTGCTTGTTGGTATCTTGATGTCACACTGCATTACTGGAATGTTAGGGGAAAAAAAAAAAAGTTTGGTTCATCATCTAACCTAGCTAGTCTACTTTGCCGATTGTTACCTTCAGCAAAAACTGTTACTATTCTTGTGAAAGATTCCAGAGCTCCCTGAATCATTGTGGATGTCAGGAAGTGTCATGTTTTTGGTAGAAAAAAAAACCTTACAACAACATAAAATCCAGTAAAAAAGATTAACAATTATTGTGCAGTAAGATTTAAATCTTCAGAGAAGAGGTGACTAGATTTATGAAAGCTGAAGTAGTTTAACCAACTAATAATAATGATTTCGCATCTCTCACTCAGCTGGCAAACACTAAACTAGAGATAAAACAATCAATATTATGGTGGTTTTTTTCAGTCAGAATGTTGTTGGAGCTGTCAGAAATAATTGAGCCACGTTGTTTGTAATCATGAATGGTGGTCAGAGATTTCAGCGAGGAAATTATGCAGTACACTTCAGGTAACTCTTAATAGGGTAAGTAAACTGTGTTTAGAAAAATATTTCCTGTGCACAGCGTAGTGATACAGGCAGGGGCACCAGGAAGGACGCTTCATTTAACAGTACTTTGTGAAAGCTGTGAGTAAGCACCTTAATTGTCAATTCAGTCTGTAGGGAACCCTTTTACATAGAATATTTATCCACTTACATTTTTAGCGGAATAAAAGTATATTTATAATGGCAGCTATCAAGGCTACAGTCTTTGGACTGAACTTGACATGAACTTAACCTTAGTGTTAATTTGCTGGTAATTTGCTATCCATGTGGTAGAATGGATAAAAACAAATCTTGGTTTTTTTCTTTTCTGCTTAAAAAAAAAAAAAGGTTTTTGCTGTATAAAAACAGACTAGAATTTTGCAATGCTGGTGTCATGGTTACAAGGCAAATTCAATGCTAATGCCTCTCTGGCATGATAATAGCTCTCTAGTGTTGTGGCACGGTTTTAAACTGGGAGGTGAGTGGAAATGCCCCAGAGCAGTAATGGACAGGGCCCGGTGTGTAGGGTTGTGTTGTGGGGACCCAAATATGGGGAGGCAAGTGCCCCTGGTGACAGACTTGTAGAGATCTGAGAGCTGAGGATGTCCGAACTGCCAGCTGGTGAGGTGTCAGCAGGATGCCTTGCAGGATAGTGGAGCCATGTATTGTGGTCTGGGCTGGAGCAGCCCTGCAGACTTGCCCTACAGAGCAGAAATGCTATGAACACGGTGCTACTTGCTACTAAGGAGAGGAGGCTTTTAAAGAAGGAAGCTTGCTGGGACATGTTTCCATACACACAACCTGAATTCTCCTTTTCTGTCACACACAATGGAAAACATGTTTAGTGTGGTTAATGTGAGCTACACGCTCACTTTTGTGCTTGAATCACAAAGGTTTATAATCTGCTCTAGCTTAGGGTTTCAGGGCTTCTCCTTCAACTCAAGATGAAAAGTTGTGAGCTTTTAATCCTGTGTGCCCAGAAGCTTCATTTCTCAGTGATGGCAAAGATTGTTGCTACCCTACTGGATGCACATCAGCTGAAATGTGGACTCAATAATACCACCATTGCAAGGGCAAACTCTGATCTCTAGTCTCTTAAAGAATGTCAAGTAATTCTGAACTTCAAGGAGCTGGCAAAATTTGGTAGAGCAGTAGGGATATGGATGACTGATAAAAGCCGAAGTCTGCCTGCAGAAGTGTTAAACCAGCAGGTTGGCAAGAAGCTTCTCACTAACAAATTAGAGCAACAAAATACTGCATCTAATTGAAGTTTTGGAAAAACAGGCAGTGTAGAGACCGTGATTTTCCTTATAAGTGGAGAGATGATCTATGTGTTTGTGTGATCTCATGAACATCTGACAAAATCTGACCGCTGAGTGATAAACTCAATAGTTGCTGCCAGCAGTTTGTATACAAGTGAAAGCATTTTATTTTTCTGAAGTGAGTTTTGGGAAATCACTGTACAACGGAAGCAGAAGTGTTCCAGTGAGATGTGAAAAGGTGTAAGCCACCGTAAGAGCCTGTAAGGATGAGCTTTGAGTATTTCATGTGCCCAGCTTTCAGTCTTTTGAGGTTTGAAGCTGCTGCATTGATGTTTACGTTTGGAAGAATAGACAGGTGGTTTTTTTCCTTTTCTTTTCTTTTCTTTTTTCTTTTTCCTTTTTTTTTCCCCTCAGCTTATTACAGCTCTTCACATGTTCTCTAAAAATTAATTTCCATTTTTGGAGTAGAAATAGTGGAAAGGAATGGTGAGAAAATTATTTTATAGGTCTCTGTGTTCTATGTATAAGGAGGATTTAATATATGTTAATCAATAAAATGAATTCTTTCACTGATCATCTTCCTCACTGATGTAATACTAAACTAGTATGTCCTGAACATTAAAACAAAATGCTTCAATTAGTGTTTCATCATGTACTTAGTCGTTTTCTTATAATGAAAACTGAACTAGAGATGAATAATTTTGATTCTAATTTAATTTATTCTAATTTGTATGGCCTTCTGTTTTGCTTCTGCTGTCAGTTTTGTGGGTTTTATGAGAATAGATATGTCAAGCCAGATACTAAGATCTATTTTTGCTTATATAAAAAGATTAATTTAGATGTTAGATGCTTGTAGTGGAATGTGATGTTGAAGCTGGAAATACCTAACTGTTAAAAATATCCATGAGATACTGTTTTAAACAGAACCTTCTTTTCTGGGATACTTCCTGTAATTCTGACCTGAAGTTAATCAGGCAGTGTGATTTTATGTGAATATGATTATGAAAGCTCTGAAAGTGAGTATCAGGAACAATAACCAGAACATTGTGTATCTGCATGCATCTTCGACAGTGGCAGAGTTATAGCGAGCAGAACTGTCTTGGTTTTCTCTTTTAATGGAATTGTTTTGCATTTACTTTTCTCTCAATATTTTAATTTTTTGAATCAATCGTGTGTTGTGCTTTTTCTGGAGGACAGAGGCAGCAGCTACTGCAGCTGGAGTATCTGTTGCCATGCCTAATGGTATGGTTATCATATCCCTGTTAGAGTGGCACTAGGACTACTGAATTAATACTCAAATCTGTGGTCTTGTCATTGGTACTGTTGCATTAACCAGAGCTGCATACTGATACCTTATCGCTTTCATTTGCAGTTACTGTCACACAAAAAAAACTGAGAATAGGCTGATTGTAAAATAGCATTCAGAAGCACAGGTAGGCATGCAGAAACTGTTGTCTTCTTAAGACGAGTTTTTGCATCAGGGAGAGGAAGAGGGGAGGCAGGAAAGGGCAGGGCTGGGGGAATGGAAAGCTGGGGCGGACCCAGGCTGAGGGCACAGCAACAAGTGATGGAGAAAGCATCTTGCATGTCTGCATTTGAGTCTAGCTGTCATGTGCCACCAGAAAAGGGTCTCACCCCCTCTAGTGGCTTGCATTCCTACTTGGTTGTGATTATAATATAAAATTTGATGAGCATACATAACTACAGTAGTGTATCCCAAAGATAAGTTGTGACCCTCTTTTAGCTTGGTGTTTCTGGTACTTTTAGTACTTTTTCAGCACTGAAAGATGGTAGTGTGTTTTGTAAGTGTTAATGAAATATAACTCTAGTTACCCATCTTCATGCTTCCACGTTTTCTGACAGACATTTATGCCACATCAGCCCAACTTTAGGCAAAGAACGCTACATGGGTTTGCAGCTCTCCATGTCAGACCAGTGCTTTACGTTTCTAGGTGAGGATTGAAACCGTTGAGTGGTCACAGTCACTTTATGTAAGTAGTAGCAGCCTGTTCACACTGCCATCAAGTGGATGCAAGGCACTATGACACCAGTGTTGTGCCTAAAGTTTCTCATCACCTTTGTATTACATCAAAATCTCAATAAACCTAACCTCGCTTACTTGAACGTCGATCCTGGCAACGCCTCTCCTTTCTGCCTGCAATACTGAAAAAGCAAAGTTAGTTCTCTAAAACAATGAGCTTACATGGGAAGATAAGATTATTTTTTTTTTTGCTCCATAGTTTGTCTGCGAGTGACTGACCATACGAGGTTGATTTTGATATCCATATCCTTAGCACATGTGAGTAACTGAGACTGCCAGAACTGAAGTCATATTCACCTCTGTATTCAGAGCTTTCTGTGGGTCATGTTTGCTTTATGAGCAATGTTTTGCTATTTCTTTTCCTGTGACTTTGTTGTGTAGCCTCAGACCTTATTTGCCTTTAACTTTTCACTGTTGTTCTGAAGGTGACACAATGAGATGATCAGATCTAAAAATGGACTCAGACACCTAAAGCAAGACTTTAAGTGTACTTCAGGCATCTTCACTCAAATAGTCTTACGGCTACCTGATCGAAGAAATGCCTTGCACTCAATAGCTACCTCCCTGTTCATCCACAAAGTTATCTAGTGTGTTTGCATACATTGCTGCTTCAGTATAGCAATGTCATCAATTATTAAAAATTGAACAACCTTTTCTTTTGTTAGATGCTGAAAGCAGCTGAACATTTTCCGAGATGATAATTTTTTTTGATTATTTGTAGCTTTATCACATTGTAGATGTCTAAGAGGAATATTTCTGTGCTGATTTTTTCCTCAGGGAGAAGCTCCTTTGAATTTTGCCTTTTTTCTTTTAATCTACTCAAAATACATTTTTCTCAAGCTGTTTCTGAAAATATTTTCTTTGCCAAGCTCTTGCACAACAAAGTTCTATAAAGAAGGCCTTGATGCTTGGTTGCGAGCTGGGATACACATGGCTGGATACATGTCACAGGTACTGTGAGGACCCCAATACTGTCTATGTGGTTTAAAAAAAAAATAGGTTTTGTTTTTTTGTTTTTGTTTTTTTAATTGCATCCTCAGAACTTTTTCATTCTGTGTTCTAGTTTATGGCTCATTCTATATTTCGCTTTTCTTCTCCAGCTCCAAAAGTGGTATCATCCTGTTTGCAATAAGCAGTGTTACCCTGGTGCTGTACACGAAGCCTGTCTTCCCTCAGTGTATTCCCTTTTTCTTACCCTGTTCCTATCCTTTTGTTAATGTCTGTTTTCTCCCTATGCTTTGTGCAGGGGTGCATCTGTGAAAGGGGTAAGAGTTGCAATAGATTAGCTGTTGGGTAGAGCTCAGCATGTATCACTTACGCAGACACTTAACATGGTGGTGGTAGGAAAGGTCATTCCACAAAATCTTTCAGCATGTTCAAAGAACCACTAGATTTCAGGCCAGTGAAAATTGGTACTGGAGGTTATCACAGGCTGGCACTGTTTGCTACACAGGCATCCTACGTCTCCACTTTCAGGTATTAGTAGAAAAGAATACAAGGATGTAGAATATCCTGTGTCCCCACTAAATTGTTTGCAGATAGGAACAACTAAGAAAACTTAGCTGTATAAGCTAAGTTTACTTAGTTGCATAGCTGAGGGGCTGGTTGTATACCCTTAAATATGCAAGGAGAAGGATAGTAATGTGGAGAGAAAAAAGGAGAAAGGGGAGAGGGAAAGAAACCAAAGAACCAACAAAACAACCCTGATATCGGTTGAGCTTCGTATATAGGGTAACATTAATTGTTGAAAAATTGCATTGAATTAATAGCCAAAGCCTGTTAGTAAGATAATGTTTACTTTCACACCCCCCTTTTAAGAGGCAAAATTGGCAATAACTTTAATTCAGTTCAGTCTTCTTGGAAATTAGGTTAGGATACAAATGTGTCTTAATTTTTCTTCTTGTCGTCTTTTGGTCAGTACTAACACTTTCAGAAAGCATTAGTCAGGATGCCAAGTGCAAAAATACTCAAGGTTAGTTAGTTCTTTGAACTTGAGCTTTAATAAATTCCTAACATATCCTGAGTTTTGACCTCTCATCTCTCAGCTGTAGTTAATCTGCAGCAGTTAGTGTTCAGACAAGTGGTAACGAGCTTTCATGCAAGCTTAAGAAACTCTGCAGGAAGTCACCTTTTCATTCTTGCTTTTTGTCTGTAGTTGGCAGCTTTGATTACCAGAACATTAATGCCTCTTCCAGGGCCCCAAAATTATTTTTTTGAGTTGTAAAGATGAGAACACCTCCTGCTCTAGGTTAAATTGTGGAGGTTGGGGGAAAGTTTATGAGAGGGAGGGAGATTAAATAGTCAAAAAGAGGCAATCCATAAAACAAAGAGATAGGTTGGTCTGCTTAACTAGGTTGTCCAAGTGCTGTGGGATATTATATCAGCTTAAAAGAGGAAAATAAAAGGTAATCATTCTGATATAGAAGCTAATGTGTTTTTAAGACCCTCAAGTCTCCTTTTGTTTAAACAATTTAAGCTGTTTAGCAAATACTACTGATACTGTAATTTTTTTTTCAGGTAGAAATGAAAATAATGCCATTTATTTCTTGGTTAGAGTCCCTAGTTTATCCTGTGTTGTTCCTTAGCTCTCTGAACTATTGTTATTAGCCACTATCTCTCCTCCTGCAGAAGATTGCTTCAAGGAGATCCTGAAGTTAATTCTGTGCTTAGATATAATCACTGTGTCTATATGGGATTCTTAGCCGGCTCTTGAATGCCAGAAAGTGCTCCAGATAAAATATACTCTAGATAAAATTCACCAGTCAACTAAAAACCTGGAATCCAGGGTTCAAGCTTTGGTGTTGGTTTAACCATGGCAGCACCCAGATGGGCGTCTGGCATGGGGGGACAAAGCTTCATTGCTAGACAGTGCAGCTCCTTCATGAGTGCTCACTGTGTCCAAGTTCCAAGTTAAACCCGGAAGCAAAGATATGTGTTTTGCATCAGTATTGTGTGCTGCTCCTGAACAGTCCTAAACTATGTTGTGATTTCTTTTCATGAAATTGTAAGTAATACATCGAATGACTTAGGCAAATTTTTACATTTTCTCAAGAGATTAACAAGAGTAGTAATTCTAATGAGAAAATTTTCAATGCGAGTGTTATGGAGATGATGAATCCTTGGCTTTTTTAGGCACATTGCAGGTTTATATTTTTTGAAAGTGTGTGCATTTAGTTTATATGTCCATACATTATTTATGTTTTTTTTAACCTAGAAGTCTCACTTATGGGCCCAAGACCCTAGCACAGCAGGTACTGTACAGGCAGCGAGCAGGAGGCAGCTTCTCCAAAGAGATGGTAGGAAGTATTACAAAAATGACGGATGGGATGTTGTAAATACATGTCTGCTGACCTTTTAGTAGGTTTCTGTGGACCTTTTGGACGCTTTGAGGGAATTTAATTTTTGTACTTTATAAATTTTTCAGCTGAAAGTAGGTCACAAAAAGGAATGTCAAGGAAAGAAGAAAAATCACGTAATAGTAGTCACAGTTGAGAAACTGCAGGAGTGGCAAACTTTTCACCTCTAAGGACTAGACTAGGTTTGCAGATTGGCCTGGCTCAGGTAATCACAGGGTAGTAGCATTAGGCCAAAAGTTGGATCTAGTCTCTCCAGGGACAGAATGATAAATAGATACCTCTGCCACATTTGCATTAATGCAGTTGTATGTTAGTGGTTACAGTACAGTAGAAGGGTCCTGAAACAATGTTCCAGATGCCTTTCTATCAAAAATATACTACGTGTTTTCCTTATGCATTATGGTTTAATACTTAAAAAAAAAAAAAAAAAAAACCACAAAAAACCCAAACAAAAACAATCAAACCAAAAAGCCAATGTGTTGATGATTTTTCCTGTATTAGCATGGTTAATTTTTTCAGGAAGTCCTCTTAAAGCCAGCTGTTTGGAATACTTCGCTTTTCTGGAGCAGGTTCCATAAATTCTGTTTTGTTCACAGTTAATAGTTTTTGGATCAGCATACTTCAATGTACTTTTCTTTCTTGTACTCTTTTTGACATACTATATAGTTACTCATGGTAGGCACTATGTGTCCCAGAGCACAGACATAGATTCACACTAAGAAGGTTTTTCCTTTCTTTTCTGGAGGAAAAGATGTGAATTCTTTTGGCAGGAAACTTTTGTTCACTCTGGACAAATACAACTGGACTTTAGTAAGGCCTTTGACATGGTTTCCCACAGCATTCTCCTGGAGAAACTGGCTGCCTATGGCTTGGACAGGAGTACTCTTTGCTGGGTAAAAAACTGGCTGTAGGTCTGGGCCCAGAGAGTGGTGGTGAATGGAGTTAAATCCAGTTGGCAGCCAGTCACCAGTGGTGTCCCCCAGGGCTGGTTCTCTTTAACATTTTTATCAATGATCTGGATGAGGGGATTGAGTGCATCCTCAGTAAGTTCACAGACGACACCAAGTTAGGTGGGAGTGTCGACCTGCTGGAGGGTAGAAAGGCTTTGCAGAGGGATTTGGGCAGGCTGGATCGATGGGCCGAGGCCAATGGGATGAGGTTCAACAAGGCTAAGTGCTGGGTCCTGCATTTGGGTCACAACAACCCCATGCAGCGCTACAAGCTTGGGGAAGAGTGGCTGGAGAACTGCCTGGCAGAAAAGGGCCTGGGGGTGTTGGTTGACTATTGGCTGAACACGAGCCAGCAGTGTGCCCAGGTGGCCAAGAAGGCCAACAACATCCTGGCCTGTATCAGGAACAGCGTGGTGAGTGGGACTAGGGAAGCGATTGTCCCCCTGTATTCAGCACTGGTGAGGCCATTTCTTGAGTACTGTGTTCAGTTTTGGGCCCCTCACTACAAGAAGGACATTGAGGTGCTGGAGTGTGTCCAGAGAAGGGCAACGAAGCTGGTGGGGGGTCTGGAGAACAAGTCTTACAAGGAGTGGCTGAGGGAGATGGTGTTGCTCAGCCTAGAGAAAAGGAGGCTGAGAGGAGACCTTATTGCTTTCTACAACCACCTGAAAGGAGGTTGTAGAGAGGCGGGGGTCAGTTTCTTCTCCCAAGTCGCAGGTGATAGGACAAGAGGAAATGGCCTCAAGTTGTGCCAGGGGAGGTTTAGATTGGATATTAGGAAAAAATTCTTCACTGACAGGGTTATCGAGGATTGGAACAGGCTTCCCATGGACGTGGTTGAGTCACCATCTGGTGGTATTTAAAAATGGTATGGTATGTATATATGTAATGGTAAAGTATGGTATAAATACCACCATACTGGTGGTATTTAAAAGACGGGTAGACATAGTGCTTACAAATATGGTTTAGTAGTGTTTTTGGCAGTGTTAGGTTGATGGTTGGACTAGGGGATCTGAAAGGTCCCTTCCAACCTAGACAATTCTATGATTCTATAACTGTATTCTTTTGTAAAGGAAAAGAAGGCATTATTGATGAATTATGCTCTGTTAGCAGTATTATTAAAATGTAGTAACAAAATATTACTCAGTGCTGCTCAGACATAAGAATACAAACCATACTGATGATAACAGGATCCCAGGGTTAAGTCCATATATGTTATTTCAAGAAGCTCTCGGTATTATCTTTCACTGTCTTTTGTTTTCCCTTACTGTGTGGGTTTTTTAAACAGATTTTTAAAGTTTTTTTTAAAATAGTGAAGAGAATAGGTATACCCCTATCAGGTTGTTAATAAAGCCATAATAAATAACTAATATTAAAATTATGTTCAAGTTATCACGCAACTGAGAGTCATACAACACACCAGACTTGTGGGGGACAAGGTTTTATAGGTGGCTGTAAGTTTTGATTATAAATGGCCTATTTACTTGTAACTTATACTGACTTGAGAACATACCAAGCACAGGTTGCTCCAAATCTGCAATCCTTAGCTGAGAACCTGTTGTACCTGGCAGAAGCATTATAAGCAGAGCTCAGCCTGGAGATAGAGGAATGAGGGGTTGTTTTAAATTTTCAAGATTGTTTGCTACTCTGGAGGTCACTGCAACGTTTAGTAGACATTTGAACAGTCAAACTCAGCACGTCTAATTTATTGCAGCTTCTTTGGGCTGTCTCTGCAGTCTTTAAGATCTCCCAATGCCACCTTGCACTCTGTGCCATTGTCCTACCTGCTTATACATACAGTTCTCACCTGTGCATGTCTGATTTCCACCTATATGCATCTTCTCCTATCACTTGAGGAGAAGAGGAGGTGTCAGTGGTCTCCTGAGTTGGGACTGGGGAAGAAAAGGTCAGAATTTGTCCCCTTTAACTAAAAATCCATCTTTTAATTTGCAGGGAGAACTCTGTTACTCTTTGTGAGAAATTCAGTATGTTTTCCACATGAAGTTTTAATTCTCTGTGTGTCTTTTAATGCTATTGAATTAAGACCCCAATTGTATTTTGTGTTACACAGGATAACCCAAATAATTGGGTTAAATACCATTAGCCAGTTGTATTAGCAGCTGTATGAATGGGCAGCAGCTCACATCCAAAGAGCTCTCAGGCACTCAGATTATAGACTTCACGCAGCTGGAAGTAAATGAATGTGGTGTTCTGCAGTATAGTTGAAATCAAGCAACTTTTTATGCAAGATGACTCACACTGAAAAACACAGGGAGACAATCACAACACTCCTCTTTTTCATATCTAAAACAAGGAGAGTGCTTTTCCTTTCATTGGTTAATGGAATAGTAAGCGCATTATAAACATGCATTTGGTATTGTCAAATGTTGGGCTAAACCTTCTTAAAGTTGGTAGCGTTAATCACTGGGCTCTTCATTTGTTGATAGCCATGTGAAGCAATTGGGCTTCTTTGTGGAACATAAGGCACAAGTCAGCAGATGTCCTGAAACTGATTGTCACAGCTCAAAACAGAGGTGCTTACATGGTATGTGCCTGTGTAAGCAGAAAAAAGAGAGGTTTGTGGGCACATACTAGTGAGAAGTAGCAGAGCCCTGAGTAAGATGGGGAAGAAAGTTTTTGTCTGAAGGCTAACTTAAAGAGGGTTAGCTCTTAAAGCAAAAAAAAAAAATCATCTCTTATTTTCTGCTTGGCTCAATGTGGTGAGACTTAATACACTCTTTATATAAAATAACATGGCTTCAGAGAAATATTTGTTTCCTTAATCTAGTTCTCCTTTTAACAAAACCAACTTGGAATCACCAGTGAGCTGAATGGGCATAAAAAGAGAGGGCATCACTTTCTCATGATCAGAATTAGCTCCTTCTCAATAAGCAAGTTGTCTCCCAACTCATGTGTTTGAAGAGTTTCCCCACACGTTTCTAGAAATTGCAGAAGTATTTGTGGTAACCATTCATGATCTGACTTTTTCCTTCAGAAATCAAAACGCATAAGATGACTGGCTGCTGCCCTTTCACATTTCTCTTGCATTTATGGGAACACATAAAATAAGCACAAATTATCAGTTTGGTACTGGTATTGTTACTGTAATGCTCTTCCCATTGTCTGCCTTCATACAGTGTGTGGGCAGCGAAAGAATTACTTACAAATCCAAGTGTAGCTTGTTTTTTTTTTTCCCTGGGAATGTAAATGGATGCTGAACACATCAGCAGGAAATTGATTTTTTTTAAATTAAAAATGAAACTTCATGGGTATCTATTTGTGTATTTATTGCAGTTAGTCTGCTAGCTCTAGTGTAGCTGCTGGTAATAAGTCAAGCCTGTTTAGTTATGGTAGGAAGCGTAACATTTGTCATCACATAAACACATGCTTGCAGGATGACTGTGAAAGTCTGTTTTCAGTATGCTTGTCCACATATTGGGTGCAGTTCTGGCATGGAAACCCATGGTTTCCGTCTCCTTTCCTTTATGGTACTTCATTTACCAGCTGTTATCATCTGATCGTAGTATGTCTTTATGGAGACATCTCCTCCTAAGGAGACCTAAGAGCAGTATCACTGCCTACCCAGGGTCCCAGAGAAGGGAAATGCTCCTTCTCAGCCGCAGGACAAGGAGGGGGTCTGGCACTTCTGAAGCCAGAGGCTGTGATCCACAGTGGTAGCTAACACAGAAAAAAAGCAATGCTTGTCTGGTGCCTTGGCTGTTCCTCAGTACAGAACAACTGCAGGAGAAAAGAAATAGCTGCTTGGGGGAGCAGGAAAAAATGCATCATTCTTATCGACTACTTTATCTCTGAAGAACTTAAAACTTTCATATTGATATGGGAGCAGAGGAAAAATCTGGCTTTTAATAAAGACTGTTTGGGAAATTAAAACATTTTGCTCTCTGGGTACTTTCATAATACTTTGAAATCTTCCAGTGATATTCACTTAGAAGCAGTGGCTTGTAGTAACTTTCCAGGTCAGTGGTAGAGCTGAGAAAGAAACCACAACTCTGACTGTTTACTTCTTTGTGTCCTGGCTACTGGAAGTAATCTTTTCTTCCATAATAAGAGAGAAAATAATTGTATGCTGAATATATTCTGAATGAGATGGTTACATTTAAGGCAGCATAAATGCACCTTGCATGAGGAAAAGTGAATTGTTGAATTTAGTTAAAGGCAATGCCCTGTACTAATTTTGATTTCTTAAGCATTTGGGACAGAAGCTTTGTGAAGTATAAGTTTCCACCTTATATTTTTTCTTTAAAGAAATATATATATATATATTAGCACAACTACGGGTCTAGATCAGCATTTCATTTTCTGTGATTATGTATATATGAACAACCAGACTGAGATAAAATAAGTATCAAACCAGAAGTAACACCTTTGAAAACAGTGGCTTTATTCATGACTACTTTGATCTTAGGAAGCTGAATGAGAATAACAATATTTGGAAAAATTAGTTATCACCTGATGTGTTTTCATTTGTTTTGCTTTAGAAGTATCTTAAAATTTCACAAAATAAAGTTGGAGGCACAATGATACCTGACTTTGTTTTATAGAACCAGAACACACATGAGACAGCATAACCCCTTTGATTCAGAACTCATTTTTCTTAGCAGGCTTTTTTAGTCTCCTCTTGCAATGAGACTTTGCTTCTGACAATAATTATGTCTGACCTTGGGGAGCCAAGGAGTCGAGTTTGTCCTGAGCTTGGTAGTGATATTGTATTTCAACATTAATTGGGAAATGTGGGAAACACTGATTCTTTTTCTGTATTTTCTTTTTTTATTTCTCATATATTTCCTTTCTATTCTATATGCATGATGTATATATTGGTACCTGACTTACTGTGATAAAATTATCTTCTGTATCATTTTGTGAAATACCATCTGAAGTTGCTTGTCTTTAAAAAATAATCTTAACTATAATGTGTAGTTCTTACTATATTGCTCACTTACGGAAGGAATAAGTCTGAGCAACATGAGTGACATGGAATATCAGATGTCACATCTGTTCACTTCATCTGTGACCTCTCTAGGAAATTAGTAGATACACCAACATTGATCACTACAAATTAGAAATTTTGATTTGTTTCTCCCCCACACCTTTTTTATTTACTGTTGGTAAAATAATCACTCTAATGTGCTTTTGCTATGGGATGTAGCTGTGAGCAACATAGTAACAGCATGAAAATACGCATTATTTACAGTCTTTATAGTTATTTTGAGTTTAAATATGGTGCCAACTGTGTGCTAGTTAAACACACAGCTTGTCTCTGACACAATCGCACCCCTACAGGTTTTGCAAAGGGAGCAGGTTGTGAGATGGCTTAGTCCCAGCAACTGTGCAAATTCCATTGCAGTCCTTTATTACCCTGTAGCCAAAGCAGCACCTCAAGAGCCAGAATTCATCCTGAAATGCAGTTGGTGAGATGCAAAACCCTTTCATTTAAATTTTACATAAAACTTCACTGGGGCTCCATTTTGGGAGGTTTTTAATGTAGAACTCTGTAATTGAACTACTGGAGAACTATCGCAGTTCTTTTGATGATTAGTACATGTGTGCACTGAGGAGATTACTATATGGTATGTAGTTCATAGAATCATAGAATAGTTTGGGTTGGAAGGGACCTTAAAGATCCTTGAGTTCCAACCCCCTTGCCATGGGCAGGGACACCTCCCACTAGACCAGGTTGCTCAAAGCCCCATCCAGCCTGGCCTTGAACACCTCTAGGGATGGGGCATCCACAGCTTCTCCGGGCAACTTGTTCCAGTGTCTCACCACCCTCACAGTAAAGAATTTCTTCCTGATATCTAATCTAAATCTCTTTCAGTTTAAAACCGTTACCCCTTGTCCTGTTACTACACTCCCTTAGAAAGAGTCCCTACCCATCTTTCCTGAGTTATCATCATATATATATTATTACAGTGTATAATGTTTTGTATGAATATGAAACTGTGAAATATAATTTTCTTTTGGTTGTAGTTTGGCTTATAAGGGAGTCGGCTACATTTGTTAATATCAGACTAATATACAGATTGAAGTAAGATCCTATTTTGTATTACTTAAAAAAACCAAACCTGTTGCATCCATATATCCATGAATGCACTCAGCTACCACACTCATTTATAGCATTTTTGCTAGCAAGGTGAGAATAGGAGGATTTAAAGGACTATTTGAGTTCTTATAAAATAAGTGCTTTTGCTTTAAAAAGGGAAAGGGGAATATATCAAACTGAGTCAGTAAAAATGAAAGCATGAATGTAGACTAGCAAAAGGACCAAATTTTGCATGCTTCATCCATGCAAGTCGTAGAATTGACTTTAAGGAGTTGCTTGCAGGAATAAAATGAATGAATTTTAGAAGACAGTGTTTTAATTAAAGAACAAAGAAAACCCAGTACTACAGACTATATTGTAATTTCTTTGTTTGAGGAGTTAAATTGTTCTTGTGCTCACGTGGTCTGAGCAGAACTCAGAGTCTGTTTTTTTACAGCAAGATCTGTTTTTTTCAGTATTCCTTGCCCTAAGCAAAGGTAAGGACAAAGTAGAAAAGGACAGATTGCTCTGGTTTTGCACCTCTCTTCAGTAGAGAGATGGGCATTTGGAGATAAGTAAAGTTACTGTACACAGATGACTAAGAACAGTCCCTTAAAGCAGTGAGGGACTGTGACCTGCCAGGTCAATTTGGGGGGGTATAAAGGCATCCCCACATGTGCTCTCAAGGTGGGTTTCTATGCAATGCATGTTGCAGGCCAGCAGGAATATGCCCGGTGGTGTATGTGGGGCTCTGTGCGCTGCCTGCACAGCTTTGTCACTGCTTAGCCACCGGTGAGACTGTACGAGACTGCTGGTGGTGCAGATACTGCCTGCTGGCCACATGGATGGAAGCAGATAAAGCCAGAAAATACTGCCCATGCTCTGGAGCCTCCTTTCTCCTATCAGTATGGATGTTGTCTTTGACATTCCATGAATCTGCACAGGGGTAAAGATGGATAGATGGGAAGGAAGGAGCAGCAATGCCAATGCAAAAAATTGCTGATTGTTTCCCTGTTAGGCCAGCAGCTGTGAGAAATAGGAGACTGAAAAGTGTGTGGGATATTTTTGTTTGATTGGGTTTTTTTGGTTTTTTTTTTTTTCTTTTCCTCCCCCGCCAGCATCTGAAATCAGGTTGACAGTTGCTAATTAAAAATGAACTGTTTCAGAATCAAGAGTCTCATTGCACAGAAAAGGGAGCAGCAAGCTCTTTATTTAAATGCCTCAGGCAATTTGTTTAAGGATATAGAGCTCTTTGGTACTTTGGATTTGATAGTACTGGCACCATCTATTGGTCTTTTTCAGTGAAATCAATTTATGCTTTGAATTCAGTTTCTCAGAAACATAAAATCCACTGTCACACAGGTACTGGTAAACTTTTATTATGAAAAATGTACCAAGAATAAATCCTGTTTACCTGTCTATATAGTATTTCGGGACAATTGACAGGCTAGCATGCAGATTTCATCCATTCTTTCTTGGGCCATTCCAGTTCTGTGAATAAAGAGAAGACTTTCTTTATGGAGGTAGTGCATTTCTTACTATTAAAAACAAATAATAAATCACAAAATGAATTACAGCAACATAAGAAACTTTTTTTTTTTTTTTGGAGAAGCAATAGCTGAACTAAAATTGGTTGTTCTGTAAGCAGAGATGGAGTTGGAAATAAGAATTTTGAGAAAAGAATAAACCAATATTGGAAAAGGGTGGCAGAAGAGGTGGAAAAATGAGTGTGTGTAAGGACTGCAACATCTTGTTGAATGCTTATCTTGAATGCCTATCAAAAGATAATCTAAGCTAAAACTGGTAGTCTCTTAAGCAGATAAAGTTAAGATAAAAATAGTGGGCATTGAGAAAATGCTTAAATTCATGTGGAATAGGAATAAAATCAGGAGAGCAAATGTAGGCAGTGAGCTAAATTTGAATTTCTCTCTGCATCTCTGTTGTAGTTCCACTCAGCTGTAAGAAGCATGGGTGTTTGACCTAGGGGGCTTCCCTGATCATTCAGCTTTGCCTTGGTTAGTATTCATTGCTTGTTTAATGACAACTTTTACAGTCTGAAATTATGGAGACAAAGAAGGAGAAAGCCTACTCAGATCCTAATAAAATCAAGAACACTGTTCTTTTCATGCATTTATTAATAAAATACCTATGAGGGGAGAATAGCCCATATGATGACAAGACAGACTGTTGTCCTATTATTTCTATAGCTTAAAGACCAGATATCCTTACTTAGTTTGTAAAGGACTTTACTCCTTGGTACTATACGGCTGAATGAACTATGATTTAAGTTGCAACTTGAAGGTTGCAACTGGAAGTGAAGCCTTGTTTTGCTGGGTGCTCTGTAAATGTTTGAAATAATTTGGTTCTAGATTGAACTGTTAATAATGTAGGCAGAAGTAAGCACTTAACATCAGTAAATTTGCACCAAAGAAGACAGTAGCGTATTGATTTTTGAACACAACTCAACTACCTGAAGTGAAATGCCCTCCAGTCTACAGTTCAACAGCCACATTAATATTACTACCTTACAGGTTTTTCTAAGGCACACTTTATGAAGTATACGTAAGTATATGTTTGGAAGAACCTTGTGTTGCTGGAAGCAAAATGCATGTCTGTATAAATAACTGTTACAGGCTTGCTTATATACCTGATTTTCCATATAATGGCTTTTTTTCATCTAAACAGAGCTTTGTTTAGATACACAGTCGCTTTAATCCAAGATTCAAAATGCTATGATTTTCAGCATTAAGTGGCAGGATGCTGCGTACTTACTAGGTGTAAGATTAACATCTTTAAAAATTTACACTGCAGCAGATCACTGGTTTATATCTCCGAGGATGTAACTCACTGTATGGTTCATAATGCTGTTCTTGCGGAGAGGTCATTTAGGCAGTTGTTCTGAACTATTTTTTCTGTGCCCTTCACCAAATTACCCCAAAAAAAGAGAGGAAGACAAATGGCTTCATCTGAAGCTGTAGTAAAACTGCTTCATGGCCAGTTGCAGAGGAAGGAGAAAAAGATATGTAATTGCTACCAAATGCTGATGCTTCTACAATCTTAACTAGCAAAAGACTCAGAGCACTGGGGAAGAGCATCTGAAAGAAGAAACTGTAATGTGAAGGTTTGAATACATCTCTGGACCAGGGAGTGGGACAGTTCAGGCAAGACTGTAATCATAAGCTTGGGGCAACGGTATTTTTGCTGGAATAAAATATCTTTTTTTGTCTACAGTGGCCTGCAACACCTAAGTCTCCTGGTATAAACAGCCTGTATGGCAGATAATTCCTGTACCTGCTGTGAGAGAAGATAGGACGTTTTTCTGTGTCCAGGGGACCTCAAAGGTCTGTGATTGTGTTTATCTCGCAGCCGGGTGAAGAGTAGTGCTTTACCACATCAGATCCATAGCAGCCCGCAAGATAAAATTGCAAAGTGGGTTTTATCACAGGAGAAGCTGTGTCCAGTTTTCATGGCACCTGAAAGGAGAGTGAATTCAGTGTCCCCAAATTGTCAATGATTCACAGACAAGTGCATTAGGTAAATAATGATCTGTATAGTTATACCACCAGGATTTGGCCCTGCAGTTGCAGTTTATAAATAACTTTGCCTAGAAATCAGATAGCAGCATGTGCAGGTGTGAGTCATTAGTGCAGGAGACACAATGATGTGTGGAAAACGCATGGCTCGCATCCAAACCAGCCCACACACTTTCATCAGCCCCTTGAAGTCTGCAGCGCAGAAAAAAAATCAAGTTTTTCAAGTCAGGCTGCTGTAGCCCACCCAGTCTTAAAGGTGCAGTAATATGCAGTGCAGTGCTTCTCCTGGTGCTGTGTCGATCAGTTGTGCTCCAAAGGCAGTTTTGGAAGACTCTAATTTACTGTCTGAGTTAATTACCATATTTTCAACTGAATAGATTACCATCCCCACATACACACACAAGAAAATGTGTGTCGAAGCTGCATTCTGGTAATCATTGTTTTAGAACGTGTGCTTGTAAGTTCTAAGGAATTGGGGAAATATCCAAATTATTATTTGCTTTTTATTTTTAAAATTTCATGAGCTGCAACTGGAAACAGTTAATGATATTGACCTCCCTGATTGCAGAGTTTGTGCAGGCTGTAAGGAAGAAATCAACAGTACCAAAATAGCACTTATGATAAGTGCTGGTTTTGGAGAGAATTCCGGGGAAAAAAAAGTAAAGAAGCTTTTAGTTCAGGAATATGCCTGGCTTACTTTTAACTGGTCTGGCAATGTTTATTCTTCCAAGGCTTAAGTTAAACTGAAAGGGGGTGCCTGACTCCTGAAGCTAGTGGCTCTCGTCCATACTCTGATTCTTTCTTACTGATGTCTAATGAAGATTCTGGGCAAAACAACTAAATTAAAAAAGACTTCAAGTTATTTTTTTAAGCAAATATTAAAAACAGAAATGGATTCTTTTTAATATAAAAACACATTTGCATTCTAGAACTGGCATATTTTCAATATTGCAGATTGAATCATTGTTTATCTTCCTAAGTTGCACATTTAACGGTTTGCTGGACAATCTTTTTCCCCCGTATGTGTTCCTTTCCTATTTTTGCAGTGAAGTAAAGATAGAAAACTGAGACACATGTTTAGATCACTTTCTCTAAAATTGTGGCTTCAGATCTTACCAAAAGATACCATATATTTTTCTTACTTGCTATCATTGAAATGATGGGTAGGATTCAAAATTCTGTGCAGAGATGCACACTTCTTTTCCTGTTTTTATTGGCACACTCTTGTGCATGGATTAAAAAGTAAAATGTGAGATCTGGGCATCCTGGTAGACAAAGAACACAGAGATGTAGAGAAAGCAGAGAATGTCAAACCAATCAGACCTTATTACAAATTACATGGTCCCACAGAAATTCTGTAAATATTTATGCTCAGCTTCTTCTGATTGATATCTGCCTGGAAAGGGTAAAATAAACTTTAAGGTCAATCTGCCTTCTGTGAAATTGATACAGCCAGAGCTGATAAAAATGTCCTTGAGGCATCAACCACTTTTCCACAGTTTTAAAGATGAAAAAATTCTGTAAATTACAACAATGTAAATCCAAATTAAGATGTCAGAGGTATTACTGCAGGCTCACAGTGATGTAGATAAGAGCAATATTTGGCTCAGCTACCTTTCTTATGTTATTCCTTTTAAACTGTGCTCATATTGAAGAGGAGGAGAGGTAATGTAATATAATTGTTCAACACACTTCTCTGTGAATAGTTTTATTAAGAAAAGAGTTAAGGAAATTTTCTGTGCTTTGTGATGGTCTTTCAAAAGCTCCTTTCATTTAAAACTAATAAGAATTAGCATTTTTGTTCTTGTGGTTTAAGAAATTATTCTATTGCCTTGGTATTATGTTAGTTTTCATCTGTCCCTAATTTAGTAGTTATTAACCTTAGACTACTAAGAATGACACTTTCTAGATATATGGATAAGTTTCCCTCCAGCAAATTATCTGTCCTTTGCATGGAAACTGTTCTAAAGATGATATTATTTCTATATGTGGCTTTTTTCATATATGAGCTCAACATGAAGGTTTGCAAGCTGTTTTCTTAAGGATAAAGGTTTGTAGTGTTTGTTCCCCTACTTCCTCATGTGGAACACTAACACTCACAATGTGAAAGGTAGAAATTACAATACATGTTGTAAGTGTTAGAAGTGTTTTTAATCAGGTGTGAAAATGAAATAAAAACTAATTCAGATTACCCAATTAATTTAATCAGATTCAAATAACAATATTGTCAAATGTGTCCAGTTGTATAATCAATTCTGCTAGAATAAGATACTACGCTTTTGCAGAAACATTGCATTTCTAAGAAAAATATATGGGTAAAAATGATACACTGAGAATACTCTGTATTCCTTACAATTATTTTTCATCTTAAAACTGGAAAGGAGAATAAGAACAGCTTTCTTGGGAGAAATGTATAAAGAGTAGACAAGTGTCAACAGCATAAAGTGCCATGACATTCAGTAGCACTGATATTAATCATTAAATATACATAAACTCAAAATAGGCAAATGTAGACTACCACTAGCAGATTTTGCAATGTCCGGGAGAAACTCAATGAAATAACATAAGGGTATATGTCAAAAATTATGTGATTATGTTGGGTTGTGATGCTTCTATGTATTACGGAAGGAAGGGTCAAGGAACAAGTGCATCCTGGTGGGAAAATAGACATAAAATAATGTGGTGAAAGGAAGGGCCAGTTATGCTGTATGTTGTCCTTTGTGGGATATTTTTCACTCCATTGAAGATTTTTTTCTATCTGGGGGTAAAGTTTCTGTAGCCTAAGAAACCCTAGAAATGCTTTGCTTGACAAGCAGTAATATAAGGGAATGTAGTTAGTGTCCTGAGTCCCTGGCTTTCTTCTAAGCTGTCACCAAAATTCTGGATCTCGCTTGCATAAGAAAACTAGCTTCACACTTTCTTTTCTAATTGAACAGAAGCAACCCTTTCCATCCCCTTTGCACTAATGTTACAAACAGTGGGCAGTCAGGTGACCTAAACTTATTCATACAAGACACAATTTTACCTGGGAAATCTTTTTGTTTTATGCATTAGATTCAGGCTTTTGTATTCCAGTTGGGGTTTCGGTTAGAAGGAAGAGCTTTTACCAGCACTGGTTTTAGTTAGGCAAGAACATGCACCTCAGTGAAAGAGGAGCTCAGCATGGCAAAGGATCAGGCCTCTGCAGGAACTTCTTCTAGAAACATTCTCTGTCTGTTAAACAAAGTCTAATATGAAAAAAGGTTACTGCTCAAGTAACTTTTTTTTTTTTTTTCCCAAAAAACACCTTTTGAAGTATACGAGAGAAGAACCTGAATAGAAACTTAGTAATATCACTGTGATCTCAATGCAGACTGTTATATATAGATGAGCTAATTTCTTTTTTGGTTAAACTGCGTGGAGTATTTATGCAACAGCAGGATTAAGTTTCACTCGTGACTCATAGCAATGTATCCATTTCTGGGCTTCCCAGTACACGAGAGACATGGACATACTGGACAGAGTCCAACAAAGGTACACAAAGATGATTGAGGGACTGGAGCATCTCTCCTATGAAGGAAGGCTGAAGGAGTTGGGACTGTTCAGTAGGGAAGAGAATGCTCATGGGGAGTTTTATCAGTGTGTATAAACAGGTGGTGAGAAGTTGCAAAGAGGACATAACCAGACTCTTCTCAGTGGTGCCCAGTGACATGACAAGAGGCAATGAGTATAAACTTAAACACAGAAAACTCTGTCTAAACATTGGGAAACACTTTTTACTGTGAGAGTGACCAAGTACTGGCATAGGTGGCCCTGAGAGGTTGTGAAGTCTTCGCCTTGGAGATATTCAAAAGCTGTCTAGACACAGTCCTGGGCAACCAGCTCTAGGTTGTCCTGCTTGAGCAGAGGGTTGGACCAGATGATCTCCAGAGGTCCCTGCCAACCTCAACCCATTTGTGATTCTGATTCTGTGCCTGCACTCTGGCTCTAAAGGGAAAATTTAATTTGTACAAAAAGGGAAAGAAGACATCTTCATTCGGTTATGGCTAAGTCAAGAATTAGCAGAAACTGTTTTAGGTTTGTGTGCTTTAATACTTAAAGACTGCAGCAAGAAGTATATGAATAAATCTTGTTCTCATCGTTGACAGGAATTGGGAGTTGGTAACTGAGTTGTAAGTAGAATTGTGACTTGAAGATGACATTCTCAATGTATGGATGCATATAGAATTTATTCTTGGTTTCAATAACATTCAATTAGCATGGTCAGTTATTATAGGTAGTGTCTGCCAGAGATGAGAAATGTGGTGCAATTTGAAATGGTATAATGGTAAAACCAAAGCCTGCAATTGTGTTGTAGGAAAAATCAACTTTGAAGTGATGCTTATTAATCCTCCTGTGCCAAGTTAAAGTTCTGATCTGCAACGCCTTTTTTTTTTTTTCTTTTTTTTTAACATTGATAGTATCAGTCTTCACTGCTCTCACTCTGCAGCGCCAATACCAAGATCCTCCCATCTCATGCAGTGACACAAAGCTTTTATAACTGTCTTTGGGCAGGCTAGGTCCACTGATTCAGGTGCAGTGGGAACCAGGAGCTTTTCCAAAATTTTGACAAAAATCTTTCTTTGTGACCTTCTTCTTTCCCTCAGATAAATCAGTTAATCTTTCTTTGGCTCAGTTTTGCTGTCTTTAGAAACAAAATTGCAACATGATATTGCTGCTGTAAAACTTTGCTCATGGTCTGCCAAAGTGCTTTGATATACTGAGATTTAAGGCACTGCAGAACTGCCTTACACAACGGCTGCAGGCTCCCGTGCCTGGGGACTGGCCTCTAGTGGCTCATCTTCAAACAGGAAAGAGCAGTCAGGCAGTAACACCCCCTCTTGTTCTCTCTGGAAAACATTACACAGGTAAAATGTCCTCAGTGAACCCTCTCAGCTTGACTTTTATTAAGGTGATATAATTTAGATGCGTAAAAGATGACTGATGCTCAGCCTTTGAAGGAGAGAAAGTGAATTGGTAGGTAGGAGTTGTGGCTTTGAGGACATTATGACCTTTTGTAATGCTGCTCATTCACGTTATTTCAGATGAATTGATAAAAGCTGCCTAACACTTCTCTGTAAGACTTTTCTACGAAAGATAGTGCCCTGCCACCTTTCAGAAACAATGGATGGAAACACTAGACTCGATAAAGAAATGTCCTTTATAATTGGCAGGTTGATTTAATGGCCTTCCAACTGGTCACAGTTAGCAGACGGTCACACAGACATGGTGCATAGCTCCCCCATCCAGATTTGAGAGTCCTCAGTAGCCCTTGCAGTGAGGAGTCTCCATGGCTTTCAACTTGCTTATAATACAGAAGCGTGTTGGTTTGCTGGTTTAATTGTATTACTTTAACTTTTCCTTGCTTTCAAGCTTGATGTGCATTTGCTGAACCTCCAGGACTAAGCGCTGAATGCCTGGCATTGGGTTTACAGGTGCTAACGCTAGCATGGTGATGCTCTTTGTGTCGCTGCTATTTTGCCTTTGACTGCTACCCCTACTCTTCCTCAGTTCATGTGCTTCTCACTTTAATAGAACCACTATTGCTCCTTGTGTAACTTTTCTCCTCCTTTTGTCCTTGCTTTTCCTGCTGGAAATCCTGGAATCCTGGAAATTCCTTAGTATCACATGTTGAATAATTGAGTGGCAGTTTGAAGTGTTTGCTGGAACAGGGCTTATTACTGGGCATCACTGATTCAGATGTGTATAAAATAAGGAGAAATTTCCAGTGAAAGTAGCTGGATTTTTGCGTGTATGAGATCAGAAGATTGGATCTGAGAATAGTAGTCATTTTACATATATTTAGATTATTTTTGGCTTTCTAGTCTTTAGCAGAAATGTTTTCATATTTCAGATTTGTTTGGAGCAACAGCATTTAAAAATGAGTGCTCTGTGGAAATTTACAGTATAATTTATTGTCCTTCCCGCTTCATACCAAGTGCTAAATTCAATGCAGAGTTAAAATGTTTAAGTATGTCTTACAGAATATGGCTAAAATACATTTAATAGCCACTGCCAATGTTTTTGTGTGTATGACAGAATAATTCAGCATGGCTTGTTTAAATTTTTGTTTTAACTTCATCTCCTGCTAGTGATGGCAGATAGGAATAACGTTTAGCTGAAAAGTGACTAGGCCAAGAAACCTCCAAATATCTGCCAGAAAAATGAAATAGTATTAGTAGGTGTGTATAGTTCTGACTGTCTAAACAGTTTTACAAGTGTATTATTGTAAATCAAATGCAATGCGTTCATTTGTTTTCCCAGTTTAAAGGTCTTAGGTGCATAGCAGAAAAGAGGGAAGATAGTAGGGAAGAGGGAAGATGGTAGGGGCTAAGTCTTCCGGTGCCGTGGCTTGTGAGGACAGTGACCTACAATAGGATTCGGGTTTTAAAACTGTGATAAGTCTGTGCCTACAGGAGACGTGTTGTAATCTGTCTGGTGACACAGTTACCTAGTTTGAATGTATGCCACTAATTATACGAGGCAGCCAAGCACAGAGTCAGTGCTAAAGAAATGCTCCCGTGGTCCTTTTCAGGCTGTTTACAGCCACCAAAAGTTTCCATAGTTAGATAGTCAGCTTTGTAGGACAGAGATGCTGCCATATGTTTGTGAGCATTAGGGGATTTTTACGGTACTGCATAAATAACCACATGCAAATGGAAACTTTAAAAAAAAAAAAAGCAATAGAAAATTGACCCAGGAGCCTCTGCAGGTTCACTGATATAAGCAGGAGCGGTGTGCCCTATCTGTGCGCCAGTAATTCATAGGGTGTCTCTATCAAGCAATTTTTCTGTCCGTTGGGTGGAAAAATAATTTTGTAAAATATTTCTGAGAATTGCAAACCTAGGTGACAATCAGATTTTATCAGAGGTGCGGATAGCCAGACGCTGCACAGCTGGCAGAAGGTAATGGAGTTTGGATGAATGTTGTGCTTAATTATTTTGCTGTTGATTCTGGTTTATCGTTTTCAGAATTCAGTAGAATATTTCATTATCTGAGACTATTTTTAACACTTTAGGAAGTGTTTCAAAGGGCAGCTGGCTTCCCTGACTTGATTTTAAGTATGCTCACAAAATATTTATAACTTTAAACTATAGCAAAAATGTTTACTTTAAAAGAACTTTTTTCTCTTTCTAGGAAGCCTGTACTACCTCCCTTCCCCCACAGGCTTACCAAGCAAGCTGTGTAAAGAGAAGTTAGTAGTGGCTGCTAAAGAAAACAGTTGAACCAGACAAGCATTTGCTGAGAGCTTAACCTGGAGTTTGTGCCAGATTGAGTACGCAAGCCTTACAGAGAAGCTTCTTTCTTCCATCAGACATCAAAATTGTTTTCTTTTGTGACCACAGGCAAGGGGGATGCTCGGAGTATGTCAGAAGCCATGAGTTAGACTACATCCGTCAGATAGTTATGGCAGCGGGTGCTCTCTGAGGATGCTTAGTGCAGGTGAAACTGCATGCCGGGGAGGCAGGGTAAATGTCATTGCGTTTAGCTGAAGCTGAACTCAGGGCTGCTTTCCAGCCAGCAAGCGTGAAGCTAGCATTTTACCTCTGCAGTGTGCTGCTGTTTCAGCACTGGCTGTTTTTCATGATTAGCTAATAACTTTCTGCATTGCAGGTCTGCATGCGTGCAGCTTCATTGTCTATATCGTTACTGGTCATAAAAAAAAAAAAAAAAAAATTTAGGAAGGCTTTGTACTTCCAAATATCAAGATACTGCTTCAGTTCTTACTGTGGATTTGAAAGGCTAACTTTGGGCGTACGAGTTTGGAGATGTGTGGAGATACTAACACAATGGGAATATATCATTCTGTGGAAAGGAAAAAGTAACTATAGTCAGGGCAGTCATTTGCTCTTACTGGTGTAGTTTTGCAGAAAAGATATGTCATCTCCAGGACCTAGCTGAAAATGTAAGTGGTTGCATAATTGAATGTTAAAGCTTCTAGTACTTATCCTGTTCATTCCCTTGGTAGTTGTGTTTTAATACTCCTAATATAAAATAATCCCATAATGAAATAATAGAATTTAGAAATAAAGAGGGTGAGGTATTGAACTGGTGCCCATTACGTCATCTTTTTTTCATAGAAGGTTTCCTGTGCTGCTAAAATACTGAACTGTTTGTGAGCACAGCTTCTTAGCTTTTGTAGGCTGCTGTGGATTTGTGAGGTGAGTGTAGTTGCTACCCAAAGATGCAGTACTTGTTGGAGGGTTAGGTATGAGAAACTGGTTCAGATTACCTGCACCCTGAATGCTCAGGTAATTCACAATATAATCTCATTAACCTGCAGTTATTGTATCTGAATGCCTTCTAGTTGACATGAAAAAAAAAACCAGTCTTTTTCAACATCTCAGCAGGTTCATTAGATTAGCTTATTATTCGGACTGAACATCATTTTTATAAAATATGCTATTACATATTTACTGATTTGTTTGTTAATATGCCACAAAGTACCGTGATGAATCATTACAACTGATCTTATTTGCCAAAATAAATTAATGAGGTATATCAGTTAAACCCATGTTTTTGTTGTTTTTATATTATGTGTATTTCCTTTCTTAGGAAATTTCTTTGTTTAATAAATCTGCAGGCTTTTTCCCTGTCATTGCTTCAGAATAGATGTGGAAGGAAATTTTCTTTTAGATGTACTGCATTTAGCTTCAAATTTGCCAAAAGCGGTTTAGGCAGCAGTCACTGTTACCATTCAGAAAGTACAAAAGAGGAGCGACAGTAGGCTTTTGTTTTGTCAGTTGTTCTTAGGTAAACAGGGGATCATTGATTTATCTACTGTTAGAGTGGTTCCTCTCTACCTGGTACTTGGGTTTTTATTTTTTCTTCTTCATAGCTGTGGACATTTATTAATTTTTTCTACTGATTATCTTAAACAGCTTGGTGTCTCTTTCTTAGTTGCACTGCACCTTACACAATTCGAGTGGTGAAAATAATGATGTAAGTTGGCAGCTTTCCAGACTCTTGACTTTTCACAAAGTAGTGTTTTATGGATGTTAATTTCTATATAGAATCAGAGCCTTGGTATTTGGGTTCCAGAGAACAGTGTTTTTCAATGTTACAAAATCTTACTTTCTTTTTGCTAAAAAAGACATCTTTGCTAGCGGTTTTTTTGATGGCTGAAGGTTCATAAACTTTTGGGAATAGAGGTTCCAATGTCAGGGCAATAAATACTTGCACTTACTTATATTTATTAAGTGAAAATGTATCCAGTCTTACTATGATATTCATAATTGGTCGTATATTCGTATATTCATAAAGGTCAGATGGTTCTCAGGTTGAAGTTTTTCTGCTCTGCATCTCTTACTTGGCTGTGGTATTTAGTATTACAAGAAAATATAGATAGGTTTTTTGTTTCATTTTGGAAATAAATTTGCAATATGCAAAATTCTCTTGGAGAAGTTCTTACAAAAACAATAAAAATGAACCCCTCTTTGCGATTTGTCAGTCGTACTTTATTTTTTCATTTTGTGCACTCTTTCCTGGAGATCTGTTGTGATAGTTGGCTAGTTTAATTACTGCCTCTCCAAAAAGATGAGTGTTTGTAGAGTCTGAAGTATGTCATTTTCCTTCAGAGGGAACAAGGATAGGAAGAGGCCAAAAATGAAGTGTTTGCAAATTACAGTATAGGTGTATTTGTGCGCATCCTTAAAATCTACAGTTATTCTGCAGCTGTGAAGGTTTAAAATTCAGAGGATCTGAAGATCCTTTTTGAAAACTTATCATTACTCAAACACAGACTAAGTAGGTATGTAGAGCAAACACTGGAGTGTTTAAGGAAGGCGAAGTAGAACAGCAGTTGCTGATGTTTTGGTTTTTCTGGATGCTTACAATTTTTGGGTTTTTTTCCGCAAATAGTCTCAATAGCCTGCTTCCCCGGCTTAGCAGTCATTTTCTTAAGTCGAATTTCAAAGACAATTGCCACTTTCTCGATGCCAAAACTTGTCACAGAAAGAATTGCTTACAGTGGATCTCGCAGTTGACAGACCGGGGAGAAGAAATGTTAGCTCCTGCAGCATTCTTTTGGCTCTGTAAACAGCAGAGTGCCCCAACTCTCATTGGCTTTGCAAATGTTAAGGCTATTCAGCACCTATAAAATTGACTTAATGTCTCAGGCCTAAGCTTGGGAACCACTCAGCAGTGGCAGTTTGTTACAGACTTGTTACTGGTATGTGGCTTAAAAATGCTCTTGTTATTGGACTTCAATCCATTGTCATCCTTGTGAAAGCGCCAATCCTACAGGTATTTAAGTATTTGACTAGTTTAGTTTATTCATTTCATGCAGAGCCAGCCTAAAGTAGTCTTGTGCACCTCAGAATTCCCAGTCCCTCCTGTCCAGTCTTTCTTCATGTATGGTGATGCATTAAGGCCCATTTTCTCAAGCATGTTCTTTAACCTTCCTTTTTTTTTTTTTTTTTTTTAATAATTTCATTAAGAACATTAATCGTCTTTATGACTGGTAGTTTTGGATCAATGTGCTTTGTTCCACTGTGCTGGGATTCTCCAAAATCTAGATCCTCTAGAAATCAGCAGGAATGTGACTCAAGCTTGCTTCTTGAGCTCAGAACAACAAAAAAAAAAGTCTAGAAAAATAAAGAATAGTATTTCTAGGGAAGCTGTGGTGTCTGTAGTAATATAATATAGTCTTCAGCGGACATTTTTTAGACTTGAGAATCTGCCGTTTTGTAGACAAGTTCTAGAGGACCGTCACTGCTGGGACCTGTGAACTCAAATGCGTTTGTTCTTTCCTACCCATTCGATCTCTGCTCCACCCATTTTATGTGCTTTGCCCGTGATGATTTTGTTTTGTGTTTAGCGTTCTGCTGAAAAGTGAGTGAGCCAAGACCCTCCTGGGACACATCACCTAAGTTTAGGTCTCTTTGCTAGTAATATGAGTATCTAATTGCAGTTGTTTTTAATGACTGGGAGTTTCTTTTGATACTAGGTGATGCAGATGTATCTCCCATTCTGTGGGATTGCCATATCCAATGCCCAGCTATTTGCAGCTTCAAGGAAGGAATATGACAGAAGTAGGGTAAGTAAAAAAGGTGTATTAAACCGATATCAAACCTTTGTCTTTTGTTCCTTCAGATTCCAGCTATGCATAAAACTATGTTTAATTTAAAAAAAAAAATGCATTTTCAACAGATCACTATCTTGACTGAGGCAACAAGCAGAGAGCGTGGGAGGGAAATATGCTCATGATGGTGGCTGTTGTTTCCTGATGTCAGTTCCATGTTTCGTAGTGCTGAAACAATTGCGTTTGTCACACAGACGGTGCAGGAGAGAGTGTTACTTTGGCAGAGATTCAAACTCACTTAAAATTCCAGCAATATCAAACATTTGCCATCCTGAATTTGTCATATTCAATTCATGTGCAAATAATGTGGATATATCTTTATAAAAGTAAGCAAGAAGAAAACCTGTGTGTGAAGGGTTTTGACAGCATGCGTCTGCATAGATATATTACTCACATTACTCATGATTGCTGATGCCATGCATGAGTTGGGACAGGAGGCTCCAAAGAAGTGAAAATAATGCTGAGATCACATATCATTTACTTCTTGGAGAGGTCTTTATTTTTTTAAGAAATAAAATGGTAGTTTTGAGTGGGTTGATAATTGTTGGCTACTTTTTTTTTTTTTAAAAAAAAAAAAAAATCACCTTTCCTGCAATGGCAGGAAATGATAATTTTGTTATCATGGATCACAACTCCAAAGCTTCAGTAGAAATACCACTGGTAGTGTTGAACCTACTCTTACTTCACAGAGCAGGGGAAACTACAGTGGAGTAGGTCTGTGTAAGTACTGACGTTTGTGTATTCAGAATTTTGGTGATTTTCATGTATGGAAACTAATGCTTTCCAATACTTTGAAAACGTAACAATCGCCCTTTCTAATGGTGTATACGGTTAAGAATCATGAAGCATCTGAGCTTGTCTTCTCTCCAGGTCTGACTGCAGACCACTATATTTTGGGGTGGAGATGTGGAGGAGACTTGGGGGGAAAAAAAGATTTTTCTGCCAAAGATTTTTTTCTTTGTTTGATGTTCAAACAAAATAATTGTTTGTCTACATAGAGACTTAAAATTTGCTGCAGATTCCCAGCCTGCAGGCAACAGTGACAGACTTTTGAGGAGTTGGCATGTAATCTTCTGAGGGAGGCATTCAGCAGAAAAGTATTAGGGACGTTCTTCATTAAAAAATGGTAAATTCTGGTGGTTGGACACATCAGGATATTGGATTAGAGGTACAAATTCTTTGTGTCTTGTTACCACTTCAGCTATGTGAGGAATAACAAATATCATTGCCATTTGGCAACTACATGAGGGCCTGTACTTAACTACATTTCTGACCTGGTGGTAGTCTTTAGTTTTGCCTGTTCCATGGCTGAAATTAGTTGGCAAGTAACACATGGTGAACAAGCCCATACTTTGCCTTCCCTATCAAAATGGACACCAATGGTGGAAACTTCCAGTGATTGTGACCAACATTTTTCTGATGACCACTGTGTTAGGAAAGCTAAGACCACTAACGTTTATATGCTTACCTACATGGATGTTCTTTAGTGTTGGTGCCCTAGACTAGAATAAAAGAAAAAGCATACTTCTTTGGACCCATGGTAAGAAAGAATATGGCCTATTATTTTTAAAGTTGATGAAATGAGAGGGGAAGTCCTTCATTTTAAAACATTGTATTTTACAGCCATGTTGTTAGTGGTAAACGCTAGATCAGAGTGCTATTGGAATATGGAAGTATTGATGTGTTTTTTTTTCTTTCCAGCTTTGAACATGCAAAATGGGTAATAAATGAATAAAATGGAGTATAAATGCACCAGCAAATTCAATATAACAAATCAAGTAACTCAATCCATACTGTGTACTTGGAGAGTTGCATTACAGCCATTGTTTCATTTTTGGACCACAGTGAAATAGTTAGAAAGATCCCCATTGTTTGCTAGGAGTTGGATTGTGCCCAGTTCTGAGCTAAGAAATACTTAACTTCTTTCTTCAGATACCCCCACCCCAATTTTGTTGCCATAATCATTAAGAACTTCATTTGAATTAAGATTTCAATGGATCAGTCATTAAAATCAGCCCCAGAGATTATGCCTCCTTTGCAGTGCTCCATGTGTTTATTTATTCTACAACTAATACAAGAGGTTTTTGTCTTTGTACGCAGGCTTTACTGGAAGTAGTGAATGACCTCTTTGAGGAACAAACTGACTTAGAGAAAATTGTCAAGAAAATTATGCATCGGGCTCAGACTCTGCTGAAGTGTGAACGGTGCTCAGTGTTACTTCTGGAAGATATCGAATCACCAGTAAGTATGGCTGCAGGTTCTGTGGAAAGGCTAATATTTTAGTGGTGGAGCAGCTGCGTTTATTGTGGTGAAGTTGTTTCATATCGTATGTGAGTACTGGACAGCAAGTATTCTTCCAGCATGTCATTCTTAAAGGTAAGGTAGGTACAGGTTTAATCTTTATCAACACCACTATTGTGGTCTAAGGCCCAGTAGGCAGTTAAGCCCTACACAGCCACTCACTCATTTCCCCATCCCAGTGGGGATGGGAATGGAATCAGAAGGGTAAAAGTGTGAAAACTTGTGGGTTGAAATAAAGACAGTTCAGTAGGTAGAGCAAAAGCTGTGTGCACATGCGAAGCAAAATAAGGAATTCATATGCTACTTCCAGTCAGCAGGCGGTTGTTCTGTCATTTCCAGGAAAGCAGGGCTTCATCACATGTAATGGTTACTTCGGAAGACAAATGCCATAACTCTAAAAGTTACCCCCTTCCTCCTCCTTCCCGCAGCTTTTATTGCTAAGCATGATGTCATGTGGTATGGAACACCTCTGTGGTGTTCCATTGGAAAAGACACATTGCATACAGATGTCTAGTCATGTACTTGCGATAGGAAGGGTTTTCATTGAGCTGGTGAAGTGGAAAATATGATTTTCAGCATTACTGAAGTATGTTTTTTGCAATGGCTCTGTCCACTGAGGTTAAGTTGAACAGATGGACATAAGCTAAATGAAAGTATTTGTCAAAAGTAGGATTTCGTGCACTTTTTTCACAGGGGCTTTCACTGGGACTTGGTATTACTGTCATTCATAGGGTATGAGAGCTTCTTTAAAAATGTTTAAGGTTTTTATGACTATTGTTATTAGTAGTAAGTGGCTGCCTTTATATTGGTAGCTCCCTTCAGTGTTTTCAGGCTATTCAACACAAACTATCCCCCTTTCTACTGATTTAGAAGTAGCTGAAGGATAAAAATGTTGCTTGTAAGGTCATTCTTCTTTTTCTATCCAAGTATCTTTGGAATCACTGACTTCTGTAATTGATTATTTGTTGCACAGCTGTGACAAGTCTAAATGATTATCAGAGACAGAATTATAAGTTTGTGTGTTTAGCAGAAAAAAAGCCATTATTTTCTTTCCTGGAGGAAAGATATGATTCTCATTTCATTTAAACTAATAGAAATTAAGTACTTTCAGTGGAGTTATGTGCTAAATTACACTAGTATTCATAAAAGCAGGATCGAGGTTTGTATTTTGCTTATATATTCTCTGTTACAGAATTTTAATGTTTCTAGTTTATTCTGTCTTTCTAGACCCCCCACACTGATTTTATAATTACAAGATACAGTTCTACTACATTCTTATGAAATGCCAGTATGTTTGCAAGTATAATATAATTTTTATTTTTCACAGAACATTACATTGTGTTAGTAGCAGACTGTGGGTGGCATTGTTCATTTTTCTGCTCTTGGTACTATTTCTACCTTTGAGCACGGAGGGTTTCTTTCCAAACACAGGCAATGAGTTCTCATTCCTTTAGACCAAATTCTGAAATGTGGACAGCCAAGTTATTCACTTAAGCCTAAACTTTTTCTAAACAGTCATAAATCTTAGGTTAATTTTGAGTGGGAGCATAGCATCTTGCCACGCACAAGAGGCAAAACAGGTATTTTCCTGATTTCCCCCTATTTTGGGGGGCTAACCTATATATCAAAATAGATCTCCATAGAGTAACTCAATGTTAAGCCATGTCTAAAATATCATCATTTGTACATTGCCTGAAATGCTTTTACAACACACATCCAAAGTAGAAGATGGGGCCTCGTACTAGAATCCAAAAACATTACCTGTGTTCTGTGTCATATTAGGCACTCTTAAGATGTTTCACTTACACGCTGTTGGCCTATATCTTCAAGGAAAATTTGTTGTGATTAATAGTGCAAATGGGTCTTTTTGTTTACCTAACTTCACTCTTTTTAATATAAGAATATAAAGCTCTATAATTCATGTTTCAAAGCCCTTTGAAGGGAAGCATATACTGTTACAGAAAATAGTTTCATGAAGGAATCTAAAGATACCATTGTTTGTTTGTGAACTGTGCACACAGTGTGTATTTTGCACATGAGTTCTCCATCAGGAGAATACAGATTGAATTTTTATTCTAAGACCATTGGATAAAAATTTGGTTTAAATATAGAAATCTTACATTACTCTTTTCTTACTTATTTATTCATCTTAATAACAATTTTAAGTTACTTTTTTTTGTAACAGGTGGTGAAATTCACAAAATCCTTTGAGTTGTTATCTCCAAAATGCAGTGCTGATACTGACAACAGGTTAGTGCTCATGTCTTTTATGGCAATGGATTTCTTCATTTTTCACAGTTTTAAATTTGCTTGATCATAGTTTTATTTTCTTATGGAACTTTGGGAACTTTGAAGAGTACAGTTTTTACTCAGACAAGACTACTGCTTGCTTCAAACAGAGACTTGGTCGAATAAATGTACATGCCTGTATTTTTACATATATGTGTGTGTATATATATGCGCTAACATTGTACCAGTGTCTCGGAGAAGAAACCAGGAAATAACTGATGACTTTTCATTGTGAAATTGTGGGGAACATACAAATGTTGTTTTGTGTAGTTAATACTGAAGTAAAAATTACAAAATTATTTTAGATTGATTGTTGATCTCTTCCAAAATGCCTCCTTGCAGTTGTGTTGAAAGGTTTCCAGTAAACTTTTATTTCTGCTCTTGTCATCAAATTGGAAAGCCTGAAACCTCAGAAAACATGTATTTCCTAGAAATTGTCTTCCTGTGACTAAATCTTGTTTGGGAGCCCAGTCAAAATAGAAGTATATGTTTTGCTTAATAGGATCTGTATTTAAACACTGATAAAGGGCTAATTGTAAGTAGTAATAGAAAGAGCTTTTTGTCCATGTGGGGTTACTGTATTAATCCCTGCAAGATAGTATGACTGGTAACAGTTCACATAAAATGTCCTACATACCAAATGGGTCAATGAAGAGTCAGGGCTATTGTGAGAAGGTTTCTCCCATTTTTCAGGGTCCAAACTCAGTGATTATCATACACATTTTTTGCAAATTGGCTCATACTGATTCTGAATTTGAATTTCCCATATCAAATGGCTACCAGAATGCTAAACCTAGCCAACTTGCTATCCATAGCTTAGCAAACTGGAAGGTTACTTTGTGCTTTGCCATATTTAAGCCCTTTAAGCAGCTTTTAAAAATATTTTTGGGTAATCTGCCTTCTTCCTGTCTGTGTTTCTTCACCTATAGTATGGTAAGAAGCTACCACTTCCTTAAGGTGAACGTTCACATTGTACTCCAGATAACGATGGGTCATAATTTATAATGCTTTTCATGGATCGTTCTCACAACATTACAAAAATGGGTAGTGTTATTTTTAAGATGTGGAAGCTGGACAGCACAGTTCAGGGCCACACAGAAAGATGGGCAGAAGCTAGATCTCTTCCATGCCCTATCCACTAGTAGAGAGATGGGAATGGCGAGACAAATGGAAAAGGAAAATGTGATAGAAAATAGGAAGGTTTAAATATGGATAAATAAACTGCTGTCCATCAGGGAATTAAAGGTTACTGCTTTTGACAAAGGGCTTCAGAGTAGCACTTGGTCTTTCCTAGATCAATTAAATGGGTGAAAATACATTCCTTTTGTTCAGGGACAGGAGTATGAATCAAGGGATGTGGTTGTTCCTGTTTTTCTCAAACTTGATCTGTAGCCAGATTAGTCAAAACAATGTAGAGTGGTGTCAAGATAACCAAGCTGGCTCATTTCTTGTTACCATAGTTATATTAGCATGTTACCAAAAAGCAATTTGTAGTAGCCTGCTCTGCATGTAGTCAAGTCAAGATTATTTTAACTTTAGTGTGAGACATGAAGAAACACATGCAACCTGGTAGCTAGTCTTTGCAAGATTTATAAAGGTATATTTCTGTGCATCTTAATATAAAGATTTATTGCTTTTTCTTTCATTTTTCATTTAGTGGAGAGTGAAGTTGGTTTTAGAAAGACCAAGGTTAGACTGGCAGATATGATGTCACTTTTGGATCTAGCACAGGCACAGCTTGAGTTATTGGCATTATAGTGGGAAAATAAAGGTTGTTTAGGATACAGAACAGTGCCGTGAGCCCTTGACATTTGAGCATTTTTCTGGTGAGTTTTGCCCTTTTCATTCTACATTCTGCAGCTGTAACTGATGTAAAGTCATGAGACGTTTCATGTGGAAAAAAAAAAGGCAAGATGAGTTTCTTCATCATTACACCAGTGAAGATAAATATTATTTCTTTGAAATTTTAGTGGAAATCCAAAGGGATTATAGGCCGAGAACAATTCTAGTTATAAGTTTTATCTGAAAGAGAGAGAAGCTCCAAGTACAATATAACTTCTCATGTCCTAACCTACATTCTCACACAGTTTTAGAAGAAACTGGCTTTTCTTTTGCCTTTCTTACATCTGGCTAATAGCAGTTCACCTGTTTAGTCCCTAAATATTATAATGAACACTCATATCTTTTTTTCTTTGATGTTGATTGTAAAGAAATACCTTGCAAGACCACACTTGCATTGATCTGTTCAGTTTGCAGTTTTTCAGCACACACCGTAATCAACTTTGTTTATTATTCATAATGGCACACTGATGCTCTTTTTTTTTTTTTTTGCCAATCATTTTGTTCTTGAAGTACGGGTTTGTGAAGTCTCCTAAATTTTCCCTTCCTTTGAAAAAAAATATTATATAAACCCTAAAAGCCTCAAGGGTTCAGGTCTGATGTATTCTGGATGAAGATGAGCCCGAGTGAAGGTGCTCTATCTTTCCCGCACAAGAGAAGTCACCTTGGCGGATGATGTAGCTGAGGTTACAGCTCTCTAACCCGAGTACCAGTGGTAGTGGAAAGGTCAGCTGCCTGAGCTGGAGCGTGGGCTGTGTTCCCCTCCCAGTTGGGCCGCTGTTGCTCCACCACTGTCCCTGGGATGATGTGCATTCTGGTATCACCTCATTCCCTGCAGTATTATTATGCTTCTGAAGGCATTGTTCTGTCCTTCTAGTCCTAGCAAGGGCTGGAAAGGTTCATGTCACTGTTTAGAGAGGATTGAAAGTATCCTTGATTTTGGCTGTGCCACTTCCTTACTGTACATTCTGCCATCCCTGTCAGGGAGGCTTTGGGGAAGATAGCAAGACCAGCAGCTGTGTAAGGGGAGCCTGCAGCACTGCTCGGGGCTCTTGGGTTGGGTTTACTCTCCTGCCTGGCATGTGCTGCTCCTGCTAGTGTGTGGGCAAGACAGGGAGACTGGCTTGCAGCTGCCTGCATCAGTCCAGCAGGACTCACTCATGGCTTTCCCCAGTCTGGAGAAAATTGTTGCTTGTGATTTTTAGAGTAGCTTCCAAGTGTTCTAAGATACTGAGGATGGAGAGAGAGCCATCTGGCTGTGATTTACATCAGAATTAATCATTGATATTTCCTCCCAGTGGAAGTTGAGTGCCTCTCTTCCAGAGTGTAGTTGTAAAGCACTTGCTAGGAGTGGAGACAACATAGTAGAACATACTTCTAAAACTTCTTCCTGAATTATATCTTGTTTCTTTTACTTGAATTCATTTCTGCTTAAAATGCTTGACATCCATAATCCAGTCCTGACGTAAAGTGTCTTACATTATAAAGATGATATCATCCATATTTTTAAGGTATGAACCGGGAGCTATGCATTTGAAATTCGATTCTTATCCTTAAAGATTTTTTTTTATGCTTCTCAAGTATTGATGTCCTGAAATAAATTTTAAATTACAAATGAAAATTTTTACTTAGCTCAAAAACCATTATTTTTCTGTAAAGATTCCCGTCAAAGTATACACAATAACATTTATTACAGTCACTCAAAATTCTTATCCGAAATTAAAGTTGATATAGTTAGATTTATTTGTATAAATAATTATAATCTGTATTGATAGTCTTTTAAGAATATTGAGTTCTCTTTCAAATGAGTGACTTAGTTGAATTCGTCTCCAGAAAATCAATAAAGCCAACAAAAATCAATCCTTTCACTTTGATTGGGTCTTCCAAGCATTTTACTGTGCATCCTTCTTTCTTTCATGTGCATTACTTTGAAGCTTCAAGCTACTGTGGTCTTTTCCATAGCTGCTCAGAGTTACTTTTTTGTAAGTAATGTTTCCTGGGTGTTGCAAATTGATCAGTTTTCTTCTCAAAACTAAGACAAAAGGCATTTGTTTATTCATACCTTAATAGCTAGCCCTTGCCAATGTCAAAAACCTGTCTGCAATAAGTCAATGAGAACTTTCCTACTGATTGGATGAGGTATAAGGTGAGGACTTTAAGGTCTCTGTAGATACTGAGTTTTCTGGAGAAGTCGTGCTGGAGTGTGGTGAGTTGAGCCCATAATTATAGTGTCTTATGCTCATTGACTGATGGCTCTCTAGCCCCTCAGTAGTTGTGGCAGAAGCTCAGCCAGGGGAAAAAAAAAAGGAAACATTCATGTATTGTGTGTCTACTTGAATCTACCTACTTCAACACACTTACATGATTGATTTTAAGACTTATTTTATGATTCCTTCTTCAGGCATTCAGGTCTGGCATTTTAGACCACAATAAAAAAAATGGCATTTCTCTTTACAGGAAAATTATTGGAAGCATCAATTAAAAGTACCTCCAATTATTATACTAATTTGACAAATTAAAATCTTAAAATTAAATAATTTCAGGTAGCTCTACAGGAAGTATTATTTAGAACTGGTTGCTTTTGAGCAGGCCTGTATCCCACAGAAACTTGGAACATAATCCCACCCTTGATTCATATGTAAATGCATTTCATTAGTAAATGCTGTATTTACTTTACTTGAAAGACCAATGCTAATTTCAATGGAAAGAATTGTGTAAAAGAGAGTTTTTGATGTAGTGTTTCAATAAATTCCAAGTTATTGTTCCATGGATAATGCTTAGTAACCATTAATAACTGTGAATGGTTCTGCTGTTCCTGTGAATATGCCTGTAAGACATACTGGACTTTCAAGCAAAGTTGACTGTATTCTTTTCTTCCATTGTTATGCCTTTTGATAGTTTCAAAGACAGCGTGGAGAAATCATCATCTTATTCTGACTGGCTAATAAATAATAGCATTGCTGAACTTGTAGCTTCCACGGGTCTCCCAGTGAACATCAGTGATGCCTATCAGGATCCTCGCTTTGATGCTGAAGTAAGAGAATTTTCAAAATCTAAATATACATCACATTTTTGGCATTGCAACTAATATAGCACAATTTAATCGTTATACCCAAGTGCCTGTAAAATGTAAATATTGATTTTGATTCTTTTTTGAATTCTTGTTCTGATCTGCTGGTGTTGACGTGGTATTATACATTAAAAACAGGCCACTGAATTAGTGTATGACTTCAGGCAGTTACTAAAGTCTGTCCATGATTCCTTTTTTTTTTTTTTTTTGCTATTTATAAGTGATACCTTCCTCTATCAAGTGCAAACTGATATTTATTGCTGAAAATTCTGCTGTTGGTTTTCAGTGTTAGCCACACCGTTGTGGTTAGCTGTTGGGGTGACTAGAACTGTACACACACAGAGAACGTAAACAGAACCAGTATCTAGAGAGTCAAAAGTTGTTTGTGATCTAACTTAGCCAACTAGCCTTTTAATTTACACAAGTACAATATACTCACTGGATTAGTTATTTCTCCAAGATACATATCACTCCAAATAAAAATTGCTTGTGTATCCTAAGGTGTTCATTCCAGCCTCAGTTAGGAAGGTGTAGATACAGATAAAAGCGTATGTATATACTTTCCACCTAAATAAATGTTAGAGGCATGTGGAAGGACAAAATCTTCATTGAATTCTATCCAGAGAAACAGTATTACTACAGGGAACTTAGCCAGCAGTCGGGCAGCACATTAATTGGACAGTCTTGGTCAGCAAGATTGCCAAACTATGTTACTACAATAAGTGTGCTTGGTAGTGTTTCATGTTGAGTTTGCTTTGTTCCAGTTTTATTCCATGTGTCATTAAAGGGATTATCTCTCAAACCAGCAGAATTTTTCAAAACAAGAAAAATAAAAGGGATCTGCTGTAAAAGTGTACAAGAAAACTGTGTTGATGCTAATTTGTTCAGTATTTCAAAAAGTACAATCAATGCCTGGGGTCTATTTCTTGCCAAAGAGATATGCTAAAATAAAGCATACCAATCCTTGATGTTTTCAGTTTTACTTTTAATATATCATGCCCTGAATAATTCAGCTATCTCTCATTTGTTTCACAGTTAGTCCTTTCCAAGTTAGAGGCACTGCCCAGTTTCTATAGAGAAAAAGAAAACACTTTATACAAAGGGCAGTAATTATGTTCTGTTGGTGGATTTCTATGAAAATTTAATTCTTAAGTTATTACAATCAATTATTTCTACAGACATTCAAGTGTAGTAAGAGGAACATATTATCCCTTATGACTTGGATAGAATCAAACATACATTTGAAGTTATGAACAGATATTCTGTTCTCTGCTTCTATTAAAAACACTCTTCTTTTTTTGTCCTAGAACTCTAATTGTCATTTTCAAATGTTGATGCTCAATTTTCAGCTCATTCACTGAGAATTAAATTCCAAAATGTTTTCATTGAGTTCGTTTTAAGACGGTTATCTGGGGCAATTGTTCTCCCATTCCCATGGATTTTGGGTGGCACTTCATGCTGATTTCAGTGATGAGTTCTGAGTACGTACAAATAAGCAGTACTCTAGTAAAACCTGAGTTATATCTTTTGCCAAGTAGGAGATCGCAGTGACCCCATCCTGTCTCCAGTACATGAATTATTGCTGGTCTTTTCTTCTTTTACAGATGGCCTGTAGCACTGGCAGTTTTAGTAAGAGAACATCTCCTGATCTCCTGTGAGTGGGCTCTTCCCACTCTCTAATCTCTTTTGGGAAAATATTTTATTTTCTTCAGATTTTGCAGCAATGACCCTAAAGAATAAAGCTTAACCATAGAAAAGAGAGAATAGGTGACATTTACAGTAAATTGCAAAGTTCTATACTATGTAAGATAGAAAACGATGAGGCAGAAAATTATCTTCAGAACTACAGCACCAATTAAACCTATACAGAAAATCTCAAATTTTGGTTTTGACCTCATCCTTCCGTTTCTTCCTAGCTTGCACTTCTGCATAATTACCTACTTACTCTTGCCTTTCTTCTGAAAATGCATATTTCTTGTAAGTCCCCTTTTAGGGCTGCTTTGCTAAATCCAATTTCAGTTTGAAAATTGGGAAGAGTATTTCTAAGGCCACACTTACTCATTAAAGGTTGTCTCTACTAATCCAACAGTGTCAGTAATCCAGGAATTGTCTGGACATTGCCTCAATTGCAGTTTGACATCAATTCCAAATCAAAGTCAAATAGTGTAAGTTTTCTGTGACAAAGCTGGCGATGTTTGTATTTTCTTTAGCAATTTTTAGAATAATCTGTGTGACTTTTCATTACTCTTACTGTGAATGAGGTTTCAGCAGAAATTTTTTCCTGCGTGAGAACTGATCCATATGGAATGACATTTGTAAATGTAAACTTACTCCTTGACATTTCTATTTCTAGAATGTGTAAAAGGCTGCAAGTGGTACCTACTGCTAACAGAAGCTCTCATTTCTGTATTTTAGGCTGACCAAATTTCTGGCTTTCACATAAGGTCTGTTCTATGTGTTCCTATATGGAATAGCAACCACCAAATAATTGGTAAGACTTTCCTCATAGCCACATCATTCTTGTGCTAATGTAAATGTAATTCTGTCTTTTTAATTCTATGTTCCTTTTTCTTCTTTTTCCCAGCTGACTATTGTTAAGAAGTTACGGTACCTAGGATGCATGCTAAGTATCCAAGAATGGATGTTTTGACTTGGATACTGTATGGACTTTTTCAGCTTTCCCATTGTGTCATTGTTAAATTATATATGTAGTATTGCAACTTGAAGATTAATGAGATGACAGCAGAAATTCTAACAATCTTAGTGAAGGATGTTTGATATGCTTTGATACTTTTCTTGAGTCTCTTTTTATTGTACACAACTCACGCAACTGTTTCTGCAGTCCAGCAAAGTGGTTGTTTTCCTCTTTAATGATAAACTACACAGTCAGGGAAGACTTACAGGGAGGCTGTGGCAGCTGTCAGAGTTGCCTGTGGCAGTGATTTCTGCTGGATCAGGACGTGACAGGGTTTCATTGCTTGTTTGATAGGATGCTTCTCAGCTATGATACACCTGGAATTGGCCCTGCATTATTACCTGCTTTTGGCACAAAAAGGGCTGCCATTTGTAAATAACGGTGCCAGATTCCTCAGTAACTTTCCACAGACGAATTCAAGTCAAAGCGATAACAATTTAAACCAGCAGGGCAAGACTTACATCCTTGTGTGTTGTGGCTGTCAGTGAGAGCTGAGATCAGTAATGTGTTGCTGAAGGCAGTCGGTGCCATGCAGGACCAGGGTCTTGGAGCTTATTCAGCAGAGAAGATGTGGGGAATGAGTCTTTTAAAAATATCACTAATTGTTGGTTGTGAAGTGCCATATTACCTTAAAGAAATAGAAAGAAACTGAACCCTTGACTGCTGATAGCTCTTACAGCGTTTTTCTAAGGGCATGTTGTAGCTAAATGAAATAGAAATGATTTGTTGCAGTCGAACTCAGTTCAGCTAGAGCCAAGAGCTTTGAACACCTTTTCTTTTTCAAGCGGAAATTACATTTTTTTTCATCAGTTCAATAAATTTATGGACCAGCCATGAGAAAAAAAAGGACTTAGATACCCAGGTGGTGCTAAATGAACTAAGATTTTAGGAATGAAGGTACTGATTGAGTAATTTGGAGTTACTAATATAATTTGCATGATTGCTGTTAGCAAAGTGCTCAAAAGAGCGCTTTTGTGAAAAGCATTATGAGTAATTTTTTAGATTTTCAATATTCTACTTAGAGAGTAAAGAATAACAGTTGAAAGTAATAAACTGAGTCCTGGTATCAAAACAATCATACTTTCACATGTTTATGTCTGTTTAATGATTTTCAGAATAAATATTAGCAGTTTTGCTTTTCAGTTTGAAAGATGTTTTAAATGTTACCAGTGAATAAAGTATTCTACATTGTGAATTAATGAATGAAGATTATAATTAATATTAACTCTTTCTAAAGGGGTAGCTCAAGTGTTGAACAGGCTTGATGGGAAACCCTTTGACGATGCCGACCAGCGACTGTTTGAAGTAAGAGGAATTCAATTTTGTAGCAGTAACATATTTTTTCAGCAGGATTTGGTATTTCAGATTCAGCAACTTTAGGGAGGGGGGTAGAATATGTTGTCTGTGTTTGTGGTTTGACATTAATTCTCAGAAGTCCTCGCTTAATAAGGTTGCATCCTTACTAAAACAAATTTCTTGCATCTTATCTTTCTCATCTTGTTCAGGCCAGTGACTTCCCTGCTAAACATGATTATTTCTAATATTTCCATGCAATTCCTTTTTATGATTAAGCCAGCATTCATCTTTGTGTTTGTATTATAATTGAATTATAATGGACTTTCTTCTCTCTTTTTCTCTTTTTAATTTTAGGCTTTTGTTATTTTTTGTGGCCTGGGTATCAACAACACAATTATGTATGACCAAGTGAAGAAATCCTGGGCAAAACAGTCTGTGGCTCTTGACGTATGTGTACATCTTACTGAAACCTTTTCTTGCTCTTAAGTGTCACATGTAAAGGAATCTATTGCTTCTAAATTTATTGTAGTTAACATCATGTTCTATATCAACCTCTCTGCACCTTAGAATGTTGTCTTATTCAGGGAATGCTGAAGGGAATCTTTCTCAGGGTACGCTTAGCTGTGGAGCTCATGCACAGCTTAAGTAATTTTGAACCTGGATATCTCATTTAATACCTGTGTTTTTTACATTAGAAGGGAGGATAGTGATGATGGACAATCTAGTAACTTACAGGTGTAAGTATAGGAATTAATGTAGGTGTATTTTCCTGTCCTTCAGTAACTGAAAATTCCTTAGAATTTGATATTTTAGATAGCTTCTTGTTGTTTTTCTAGTGTTGTAAAATGTAAGTAAAACATACTGTGAACAGGACAAAAATTGAAAAAAGTGGTCATCATCATAGGGTTTTTAGTATCAAAAGCAACATCTGCTGAACCCTTGTCAGATATATGTCTTGCTAGAATAAAGTCAAAGCAGGACAGCTGACAGTAGAAGCTCTGCTGTGAGTCAAGGCCAATACATAATACAAGGTCCTGGCATTCCAACACATCACATCTTTCTATAAAATACATATAGAGTAGCTAAATGGATGGAAAGCTTTCTCTTTTTTTGCCCATTACCTTTGTAGGAATTTCTTTTCCTGTTTCTGCCTGCCCCTTTCCTCCCCCCATTCAGGAAGAACTAAATCTACCAGCTCCTATAAAACAAACTCTAAAATGCAGAACACTTAAAAAACCAATATGATTATTTAAACTCCTATAAGATGATTCAACAATAAAATACTATTCTGTATTGTATTCTGGAGATATTTTAAAATAAGAATAATTATTAAAAATAATCTTGGTGAGAACAATGCTTGGGTTTTTGAGGATAGCTTTACAAATTAATGTTTTTTCCTACTAAAACAATAATTAAGAGTGAAATTTAAGATCGTTTTAAAAGCATTATGGAAGACTGATTAGTCTTCAAACAGTTCTCTGATGAAAAGGTAATGTCACTAAGATTTCAGTATTGTTTTAAATTTCACTTGTGATGAAAGAAGAAAATGATCTAGCTATCCCTGATGTGCATAACCTTTAGCTGTGTAATTTTGAGTTTTTACAGTACCCACCATTATAATAAGAACCACAAAAATAGTGTTGGCCTGATCGACACATGAATTTTTCTCTATTAAAACAAAAATCAACCAAATTGGATTGCTATGAAGATGACTTGATGATCTTAAAGGTGTTTTCCAACCTAAACAATTCTGTGGCGTGACTTCTTTTGTTTTGCTCCAGGGTTGTAGATACTTATCTATGTATTGGGGATCTATCCTGTAAAGCACATAGGCACGTTAAGGCTTTTTGAAGTCAATAGGACTGTTCGCGTTAGAAAACATTCTAAGCATAAGTGGCTATTTTTTTTTTTATTCCCATGTATGTATTCACTGAGGAGGAAAAGCTAAAAACACCTTTTAGGCTTCCTGCAAGATTCCTTATTCTGTACATAGTCATTAATTACTGTAAGCCCTCATATGCCCCAGATATTTGTGCAATATTACACCTTAGAGTGAATACTCCTGGCAAGAAAAACAAGGAGTGCCAGGTATCATACTCAGATACATAGGGATGAAAGTTAACATAGAAGTTTGTTATTTACTACTGAAATCAACGAAATTTAAATTTCTTGGCTTAAAATGATAAGTCCGTTCTTTGATCTAAAAAAGTATGTAGATTATAGGTTTGATAAATGGCCACTATGCGTCAGTGAAGAGTAATTCTTTCTATAAATGAGCTACAGCTCCATGATAATATTTGTGTAAAGTGATTGAAGATAGAGCAGGAAAGTACTGAACAAAAGAATGGTATTTGCTGAAGGGACACTTAATCCATTTTTCAGTAATAGAACACTTTATTAGTATTTATATATTTAGCTAGGTTGGCAATGAGTGGCATTTGAAGATGACATTGATATCAGATGCAAAATAAATCAATTTGATATATACTGTAATAAGATTCTTATCCAGATATACAGATACCATTTTTCATATAGAATTCTCATAAGATTGACTAAAAAACAGAAGACCAAAATGTAAATATGGGGAAAGCTTGACAGTAGGATGCCATATGGTTCAAAACCAGGCTAAATACTATTTTATATATTAAGGATTCAAAATTTGCAAATGATTAAAAGATTAGAATAATCAATATTAAGAAAGACTGTAAAAATCTAGAGGGATATAATGAATGCAGATAAAGGAGACGATGAGAATTTTGGTATTAAGTGTAATCTGTCATAGCAGAAGATATAATTTTATTAATCTTACAGATTTCTGAGAGAATCTATGATATGGTTGAACAGAAAAATAGATACTATTTGAGGAAGGACATGATGTATAGTTACAGAAAGTAAAACGTGGGACAGAACAAGTAAATTGGTGTTTGTTATTTGTTCTTTCATAGTGCAGGGATGATTTCCTGTTACTGTAAAAGATGACACCTCTAAAATTGATATGGGTAAATACGTCTGGGGACTTAATGCCACAACGTATTGCAAGGCAAAGGCACTCGAGATAGAGTTTAGGTATTTGTATGAGTAGCAGAAACATTCATAGATGAGAACAATTTCAAAATGAGAAATATGTATCAAAGCTTTAACACATAAGCAGATGGGGTGTTGCAGTATGGTGAGGAGGACTTGTCCTTGCTAGGAGTGCTCTGGCTCTGGGAGCTCCCTCATGGACCAGCGCCTCGTCCCACGCACAGTCAGACCTTGATGGGTCCGGTACACAGCATAGCTCTTGCACCTTCTGGAGTGCTTGTTCAATGTTAGTGTCATCAAATAAGGATATAATGTATTCCATGTAAATGTATGCATACTTAGAGGTAATAAGGGGAGGTGCGCGGTACTTTGTGCATTATATTCCATGCTTTCATCCATTGAAGAGCACGTCAGGTATAGCATAGAGGTGCTAATTTGTACACAGTGATGTGCCACTAGCAAAGGCATTAAAGCTTTATAGTATAGTAAAGGCATTATTTAAAGTCTATAAATCTGCTGTTATTTTTACGTTAAATTCTTTCCCTTTTAATTGTAGAACTCTAGGAGAACAATGTAGGAATGCATATAACATTAAATTACTTACTGTCCATGATTCCCTATAAAATTCCCTGCAACATAAATGCCAAATGTATACCTGATAACCTGCAATTAGTTATTATATGCTGACATTCAGAACTAAATTACCATGCGTAAATATTAATTAAATTTGTTTTAAACATCATTGTTTAAACTGCAGTACAGAGCCTTATTATTTCTACTTGTCAAGTCTACAAAAATTTTTTTTTATCTTTTGTTCTGGGGCAGGTGTTATCTTACCACGCAACATGTTCGAAGGCAGAAGTTGATAAATTTAAGGTAAGGATTTATGGTTTTAGTTTCTGAAAATGTAACAGTAAATTAAAATGGATGTAGATTATCTGAGAGAAAAGTTTTACATCAAAAGCAGGAGATATAATTAACAGTGATTTACAAAGGATGTATTATTACACGCTAGACTGTTTGGCAGGGAAAGTGGAGAAGTCTTTCAAAGGATAAAGAGCTGCAGTGACGGGTGTGCAGTGGCAAAATACCAGTGTCCCAGCACCAGCTGCTAGAACTGCATGTCAGCATGGGTTTGGTGGCCTCCTCAGCAAGAACCACCATAGAGAAGTCATACCACAGTGGGAGGTGAGGAAGAGACTGGGGAAAATGAGAGGAACTTGAGACTTTACATGCTTATAGTGTGGAAACTGTCCTGTGTTTACTAGAAAAGCAGAGCATTCACTATCAAGATTGTGCATAGACTCAGAAGGCTGGATGTAAAGGTGGTCAGAAAACCTCTTTTAACTTCTATAAGCGCCCTGGGGAGAACTGTAAAGCAATGCATGCTGAACATAGCATTGCCAGGGACCAATGATTATGTGTTCTCACTGAATCCTGCCTTGCCAAGGGGTAGAGAGTAGGGGGAATGGTGACCTTGCTCTTTCGTCACTGCAGACACTCCAGAGCTGCTTTTGTGATGGGCTTTGTTTGTCCTTTTCTGCTTGAGGAAACACTAGGGAAACTTGGTGGCACTTTTCTTGGCTGTGAGGAGTCAGTGTTAGTGAGGGCTCCTCAAAGCTGTCAGGAAGGCTTTTGTGGTGGGTATCAGTGCTGGTCTCCTATACGCTAAGCGCATCTGCTAAGCGTGGTGAGGTCTGGGAAGGAGATCTGGAGTGTTGTGACTCCCCACTGCTGGCGTTCCCTGCTGTGGCTCCCTGGCACATGTCTGGCTGAAAAATAGCTGTTTGATGGTTGTTTTGACACTTGGCTGGCTGGCTGGCTGTGACCTGGTCTCTGCACCATGTGGATGGTTGTTGCAGGAGGGGGAAGCTGTGGGTGACATAGCAGAGCTGATAATGATGAGTTACAAGTGTTGAGAAAGGGCAGATATTGCTCATTAGTTAATTAGTTTGCAGATTATTGCCCAAATTGTGTCTGTGCCTTAGAACTCGATTAACGCCTGGTGGTGATAAGGGAGTCATACTCTCCCTCCATTGTAGTTATTGGTGCAGTTACCTACCCTTTTGTAAGATGAAGATTAGATTACTGAATTATTGCTGGAATTAAACATGCTTGAAGATCATTCCAACACTGCAGCCAGCAGAAAATACTTTTGTGTCCTTAATAAGTAGCATATTGTGTTTGGTAAAAAGAACACTGAACACTGTATGAGAGAGAAGGGAAAGAAAGGAATAAAGGGCCATAAATATTTTTATTTTTTTTTTGCATTTTAGTTTATCTTATAATAGGCACCTGTGATATAGCTTCTGTGACTGTAAGGATTCAACCAATATCTTTCTACATACTTCTTGGTTGGCGTCAGCCATTGAAACACAATTTTCCATCGTGGTCTGTGTAGTTGAAATAAAAGCCTGCTATGTTACTCTTTAGATTTAGATACTGGTCTGATGAGGAACTATTCTACTTGTTTTCCCAGGTGTCTTCATTAATAGATTTGCTAGTCTCCAAGTGAGGAATGTCTTGTCATTATCCATTTACTTGGAAGGCATGTAACTATCCATTTAATGGTTAATGATAAGGTAGAGGGAAATGAAAAGCATTTATTCATTAATAACCCTGATAGATACATTTTTATAAGGAACATAGATGAGAAAGTGAGCAATATAGCCAAGCTATGCTTAAATGAAGCTGAGAGACTTTCTCAGAAAAAAAATCCCTTTCCTGTATCCAGTTGTCTTGCTTTCAATTCCTAATAAAATGAGTGCCAGGTAGTCCTTGTTAATGCTTTACACCGCTGGTTGCAAACAAAGCAACAAAAACCCAGAGAGGACCAGTGTGTCTTGTGGGCAATCGACAGAGATCTCTTCCCGGGAGAGGGCCATCCATCCATAGAATGAAATTACTCCCATCTCCCCCCTTGCAGAGCTCTGGCAGCCAGTCTCCCTGCTGAGGTCTCCTGGGGCATCCTACCCTGAAATCACTGCTCTTTTCTCTGTTCATTAGAATGTTATATTTTGTATAAGCCCTTTGTTATATTAGGGTCATCTTCTAGACTTGACTGGCTAATAAACAATTCCTCCCTCTGGGGGCGTTTGGGCCTAAAACTGTCCCCTCTCCCTTTGGTGATTTATTGGCAGATGTCAGAGGAAATGTCCGTTATGATTTACCTGATGTTCTGGTTCAGTCAGAGCAGGAACAAACACACATGGTAGAAACATCTAAATGAGAGTAATGCCAGTAGTTCACTACTGGCTCTTGACTGACATGGGACCTAATGGTAATTAATGACTTTGAAGTGACAATACATTTGAGTTGACAACTTTTCAACATATTACCCCAAACATACTGTAACTGGACCCCAGCAGCTTGGAAAAAATTGCATATTCTTCCTCCTGTTCAAGTTGTTTATTTCCATCTTTGTCATTTCTTTATAGTCTTAATAAAATGCTTTTCCATTAATTTTTAGTTGCCTAAGATCTCAAGAATATTCTGATCCAAAGTGAAAAATTGCAAGTATACTTGGAGTTTATTTTTCCTCTGGCTTTTACTAGTGAATTAATTTTGTTGCATTGCAGAAAGCATAGCAAGACTAAAGTTGATTCTTTTACTTCAAATTTTGTCAAGAATTTCCTACTGTTATTGGATGTATTCACAAACATACAAATTCACAAATATACCTGATATCTTTTTAAGAATTAAACGTAATCACTGTGATCAGGTTCTGTAAAATAAATAACATTTATTTCTGTTGTTAATAATCCTATCTAAGAATTAATGAAACAACAACAAAAAAACACCTTAATAAGAAACTGTTAGAAATGAAATACCTTTCTCCAGATGCTTGGATGGGGAAAAGGGCAGAGCACCATTGGTTGTGGAGATGAAAGATTCAGAGGGAAGTTCACAGTATGGAGCAATGAAGCATGAGAGTATGACCATGGACCATGTCATGCAATTGGCCTATTCCATATCCGATTTCTACAATTGTCTAAGAACAAAGCAGCAACATAGATTCACATTGAATACTTTTTTCCACATTTTTGAAGGGATTCAACTTCTGGTGTTACTAGACTGTAGCTTTCATTAATAAAAATCTGAAAGTCAAGTTTAAAAATGTTTATATAATTAGAAATTGTTCTATTAATGAATGGATTTTTTTTTTTCCTCACAATAGAATCCAAGTATGTGAATCATTACTGTAAAAATTCATGTCACCAGTCCTTTTCATTATTTGCATTAAAGCTTTTGGGATTCATTAGCACTTACACTAGCAGGCACACCTTTCTCAGGAGGCCAACACAAGCAGGACCGGTGTGAGGGTGACCCGGATGAAGCCACCCACCCAGTCTGCTGCCTGAGCCCGGGGGAAGCGGGAATGGAAAATTCGTGCCTTTAACCCAGTGAGCTTGTTTTAGCGAGAGTGGGTTTAGCCTCTAGGTAGACACAAGTGGAACCGCAGAGATCTGGATCCAAAGCCTGAGCAAATCCCCTGGTCTCTGTAGGTGATAATCTAGCCCTAGGGAAGGTGATGGGAGATATGCTGTTGATTTCAGCAGGATGTTGGTCTTCAGCTTTGTTCAGCTTTTGTAAAATTATATGGAAATGTTCCCTCTGTCATCTTCCATCTATTTATTCATGGCAGTCAGTCTTTTGTATTGCGTTTTCTGATAGAACAAGGTATCTGAAAAAAGTTAAATTTTAATATCCAGTCCTCTTTTTATGCCAGTTTAAAATGTACATCAAGTGAAAACTTGAGTTGGCATGCGGTGCAAAGTGGGTCCTTTTTCCTGAAAATGGGTAGGTTTTTAAAATGTGGAAAAACACCTGGAAGCTTATTTGACAGAGTTTCAATAACAGGGACTTGAATCAGGATTAATTATTAATCAGAATTAATCATGGGGTGTCTACTGTTATTCCTGTATATGGGATATGTGCTGTCCTTCGGTGTTCAAAGAAAGACTATGTGGTTTGTGTGAATAGTTTTTAGTATTAAAACAAGAGCAATGAAAACATACAATTTATAGTAAGTTTAGTACATAGACTCTCCATTCCCAGATTAGTCTACATTTATTTGCTACTCAGTATTTTTCAACTTTGATTCTTTTTTTTTGATTTAAAGTATGATGGCTTCCAAAAAGAAATCATTTCAATCTGATATACTGCTAAGTTTATATAAACGGCATAATGTTTTTTAGGTTTTCTGATACATGCTGCTTTACTGTGATAGGTAGATTTCTGATACCATTGATCTAGATATAGGGAGAAAAATTAAACTTCACTTTTCGTGGCTGTTTGCAAGGAAAAAAAAAAACCCACCTTGAATGCAAACGCTTTTGCATATATGAGAATGTTTGTCTGGAGTCTTGATCCTGATTTTTCACAATGCTTCTCCTCACTTGCATCTACGTAACTACACTCAATTCAAATTGAATTTTGCCAGGATAAGCTGAAGTAATGCGCCAATGAATCATACCCATATAAATACTCATTTTATTATTTAAAAAATTAGAAATAGATATGATTTTAAAAACTGTGACAACTCAGTTCTCTTGTATTTTAGACTTAAAAGACAATTCCATTATTTCCATTATGTTTTAGTGCTAGTGTTTAGCTATAAGCATTTGTATAGAAAGAATAGAAGAAGAAAGTATAGAATAGAAAATTTTAAGACTAGTGAACTCTGATTAATCTAAGATTGATGCTATCCTCTAGCATTTTCCTGTAGTGCCAGGCTTCTTCTCATTGAAATGCAGGCTCTCCAAGCCTAAAAATAGCTGTCTTTTAGACAAATATAGAAAGTCAAGATACAGGAGTAAAGAATGCAGAATTGTGTCCAGGACAGGATATTTACAGCAAGAGTTCCTGACTTTTGAGGCAGTAACGAACAAGTCCTGTGACTTAGCAAGCAGTCCCATAAACACACATCACCTTTAAATTTAACTAATAGAGTTTCCAAAGAGAATATGTAAACACTGTCCTATTATGGGTAATATACAAGAAGCTATTTTTAAAAAGCTAACCTAATTGTGCAGCTGTGAATGGTATAAGCCAGATCAATATTTAATGACTATGATGCATTATTTATAGCCCTGTGAGAGATTCCCTTTTTTAGGTCAAACAGCACACAAGAGAGCTACACAACAGGAAATAATGTATCACCTGCTTTACAGAGTCTTCGATTCAAAATGTAAGGTGAATAACAATTCCTGTATTTCTCAATTCTGTAGCCTGAGGTGTGGCTAGTTAAGATCTACCTCCACATAGGGAGGCTTTTGTGTGTCTCATAAAAACGTAGCCATTTAACTAAATAATGATGGAAAGAGTTGAACCAAAAAAGGAAACGACTTTTAGGACTGCTATTGTATATGACAATGTAAACAGTTGAATCATGAAAGATGATGGATTTAAGTGAATTTGATACTTGGAGTGCATTACATGTATCATCTGAATTTTTTATTCATATCTAATGTTGTTACAATTTTATACCCACCCTTAAATGCATAACAGTGGGCAGCACAATGAAAAATTGAATTTAGGTATTAATTTTATCTCCAATATCTGTAAGGATTGGGAAAGTATTCCTAGGCTATGTTATTCTCTGCCATGATGCCATGTTTCAATTTAGAACTATTTTAATTAATTATATATTCTGGAAATTAAATAATTTGTAGTGATTTATAATAATTATATTATAGTCTTCCTCAGTAATTAAATTTCAGAAAGGCAAGTTGGCCTTTGTGGTTTGGACCACTTATGAAATACTGCCATTTAAATATGCATAGCTAGCAAACGAGGTTTTTATGTGTTGATGACGCTGCCATTTCAGTCTGTATGGTAACATGGGTTTACCAAGGAGCGAAGGCTGCTGATGGCACTGCAAAGTCAGTATCGCAAGCCATGGTCCCAGCCACGTATATGGTGAAACACCTACAGTTCTTTAGAGACCTCCAGTTCTGTGTAATTGCAGGAAGCTATTCACATGCTTGAGTATTTTTCAGATTGTCCCCCAAGACTAGTCACACAGACACTAGGACTCCTCTCTTGACTGTCACAGGACGGGGGTCTCTGCTGGCACCGAGCTTTTCCTCAGTGCTATTCCAGCTGCTCAGGTTCCACTGAGAGTAGCGACAATGGGGAAGAAAAGTAAGGAGAAACCCTGAGGGTAGGCAGGCCTTAAGTGTTAATATTGAGCTGTGTTCCCTTTTTCCCTTTTGAGAAATGCACATGTTCACAAGATGTAAAACACAGTTTATTTTCTCGGCTTTTCCACATGTGCTGCCCACGTAAGACAAGGCCTAAAGTACAGTGTTAAGAGTTTCATAATTCACAAAACTGAGGTCTTTATTGTATTACGTTATTTCATACACTTTTACATGTGCCCATGTCTTCAGTTGTCGTGGAAACAAGAAGTCAGGAACACGTTGCATACACTGAAAATTATTAAAAAATAATAAATAATGATTAAAAATAAAATACTGGGGGTTTTATACCAGTTTCTGAAATGTGAGGTTGTTGGCTGTTGACATCAGGCTAGTGCTCTGTAGTTCAGAGAGATATATGTAACTAAACTTTTTTTTTTCATTTCAGTGAAGGGAATGGCATGGAGGGGAGAAGTAGGGAAAGATTGTTTGTGGTCTTTTCTCATACAGTATTTAGGTTTAGGGGCACCAAATGAAATTATCGGGGTACAGATTTTAATCTGACTAAAGATCTCTCTTCAGCGAACATGTAGCTAAACTATGTGACCTACCACCATACATATTAGAGTTTAAAATGATGAATTAACAGAAGGAAAAAGCAAATGAGGACTGTTGTACAAAACCAGTCATCTCTGGCTCAGGAAATCTCTAACATGCAGCTCTCCCAAGCTGAGAGGAGCGCACCAGGAAGTATGTATTCTCAGTTCAAATAGTCTTCCCTGTTCCTGGACACAGGGCTTAGAGGCACCTTCTGTCTGACACAATACAATTGTTCTTATGTTATTAATCAGTGCCTTCCAACAGCGCTGCTTGGAAAAAAATAGGCAACTACATTCATTGCATCACTTTTTATCACCCAGAAAAGAGGCCATGCCTTCTATGTTTAAAATGCAGAGAAATGTGCTTTGACTTGATCATTACTGTCATAAATCTTAGAAATTGCAGATACCAGGGTTTGATGAAAACTCCCGAGTTTGCTGAATTGTTTGTTTTAGTACAAGCTGTTTCTTTTCCTTTCTCAACCACCTTCCCCTGGAAAGCATTTCTGGATTGCCCTGCTAAACTGTTCGTCAGCTCTTTGTCTCAGTGCTGGGACCTGTGATCCTCAGGTGCACTTCTGATACAGCAGCCCTTCTCATACAGATATTGTTACCATCATCAAACCGGTTCCAGTGTGATAGGTTTTATTAAGAATAAGACATATAAAAGAGCAATATGACAGTTAGTGGGGGGAAAAAAAAACCAAACTGCATTTTTTTGCTTCAATTTCTTCCACGAGGCATTTTATCAGAAATAAAGTGGGATGACTTCAGTGTGTCAGAGGCATGAGGCACCTGTTTATAAATTACTTCTGGAGCTTTTCTACTAGTTTAGTGTCATACTACATTGTCTACCCTAATTCTAGGGATAGTTAATAGAAAAAGCTAATGGGAATTCTGAATCTGATTTCAAAAATCTAAACATTTGGTTTTATGGAAGTTTCAACATTTTGAATTTACTAGCTCTGTAGCTGATCAAGATGAGATTAAATTGTCGCAGAAGGTCACTGAAAGGATTCCTGTTGTATTTCTGAAATGACCACTTTTATTATTTCCAGAAGAAAACATGGAGCTGCCAGAGTAAAATGTTCGCTTCCCTCCATGTTAGATGACATAAGAATTTTCCAGGTTATTGTGGAGGGAGAGTTTACAAGGAGTCATTTACAAGGAGCCTGGTGAGGACCTGGCACCAAGCTGCTCTTGAAAGGGACGGCCTTCTTTGTTGGCTATAGAGGGGTAAAGGGAGGTTGTAGCAGTTGTGGGGAGTACATCCACTCTGTCTGCCCACCTCTGAGTATTTGTAGTCTATCTGGGCAGGTTACATGCCCTCGTGTTGTCGTACCATCTGAGCCAGGCAAGGAACTTCTTCATGTTATGGTTTCCCATCTGCAGAGAGGAGACAGAAATATTAAAACATCTCTGTGAAAGATTTCAACATTTATACTTTCTGACTGCAAAAGATTGTGTTGCATTTGTATGATAAACCTGAACAAAACCAGTTTATTTTGTAGTGTAGGAGATAAGTAAATCCTGTTGTAAAAAAAAAAAAATTTCTCTTGAGGAAAAGCTATATGTGATTTGAGAGAGTTAAGGCAAAAGAAAGAAACCTGTGGCCTGGAAACTAGATAATTTAATCATATATCCATGCCCAGAAAATTATGTTGGCTCATTTATGAGTTTAGCACAGGTTATTACATGAATTTTTAAAAGGGATAGACTTCTTTCAGCAAGGAGTAGGTTGTAGTCTGTGGATTACATCAGAGCAAGGGCGTAATGCAGATGTCAATAAGGAACTTCTTGCAGAGTTTTTTTTATTATGCAAAGGTAAAATATTTATTCTTAAGTGTTTATGCTCTACAGAATAATCTCTGAATACATTTACACTGTAGGTTAAAAAGAACAGAGTGAGGATTAAAAAAATATGAAAAATCAACATTGATATTCTGACTGCAGAGTAAAGATGCACAGTAACTCAAAATGTTTAATAATAAATGACTACTACTATGATCAGCTACTTCATAGCTAGACCAGAGCTTAAATCTCCTTGTTAAATAACTTCACAAGTAATAAACTTCAATCACTGAAAATAACAGAAAATTTAAATTACGTGCATGGTCAAAACTGGTCTTTGTACTACTTTATTTCAGTTTTACAGAAGGCGGCTTTTATTAAAAAGATTTCAATTATTTAGATAATAATTCTAAGAATTTCTGCTGTACTCTAATATTCTTTTACAGTACGAAAAAAGCATTCTAAGTAATTTAAATATTGCTGACTTACTGCCTTAAATAGTGGTTGTTTTTCAGTTTCTTAGTAAATATGCACACTAATACAGTGATACTTCAACAACAGAAATTTTCAGCAGAGGAGCAGTAAAACACTTATGGTTATTAATTTACCCATACTAAAAAAGTGTGCTACTTTGCTGCTCTCAAATACTGTGTTTTATTATTTGCATGGGAAATTTTTTATTTTTTGCATGTTTTCATGTCCAAAACCATACCTGGTCCAGGACTTGAGAATGCTTAGAAAAACAAATTAGAAATAGCAATTGTTGAGGACGTAGTATTGCTCACAAGTGAAGGTGAAATGATTTATTATCTAATGGACCTGTTGTCTGTCCTTCAATCTGATCAGTCATCATACTCCACAAAAATCTCTTGTCAGCTGGAAAGCATTGAGGAATAAATGCAGTTCAACGTTGCTACACCATTTAGCCAACGACCATGCAAAAAGTGTTAAGATATAGAATACGTTTAAAATGTCAAGCGAGCCTGAGGAATATCTGATGAATGATTTTTTTTACAAAAAATCAACACTTGTCAAATGATAAAGTAGTACACTTCAGTCGGTGATAGACTTGGGAATTTCTATTTGGAAAGGTTTTCAAACAGGAAGAAAAATCTATCTAGCGAAGACTTTTGCACTTAAAGTGGACCAGAATAACATTTGAAAATTGGGGTACTTCAGTGAATGATGGTACTTCAGGAGTTCTTCACTGTGGGTTTATCATGGTTCTTTTGCCATCAATAAGGAGCAATTTATTCCCCACGCCCTTGATAGAGATCCCTGGGGCTATCCCTGTATGCGACAGCTCACTGTTCTTAGACCTGCATTCCCAGACTGACCCAGTAAGACCATTGTACTGTTTAGACTCAGGGAAGAAAGAATTCTTCAAAGACATCCAGAAAAATGATGTAATATTTCACATGTAAAATTATTCTTTATTTTCTGTGCTTGGATTCCTTTTATAGCCCCAGCAGGCTGACAATTATAACTGGGAATTTCCTGGTTCAAAAATGAGGTTGCTTTTCACAAAACTTTATTTGGATAGATGTTTTCTAATTGGCTTTAATGTTATCAATGTTAATTTTAAAATTAAATAAGTTCCTTAGCAATTGAACTGATTTTAAAACCAGGAAAAAAATCTTTTGTTTTCCCTAGCATATACCCTACAAAAGAAAAAAATACTTTTCTTTGTTTATTTCTGCCTCTATACAGTGTTCTGGCTGCAAAGACTTGTTTGTTATAAATGTTTACTGGTATTGATTTTAAATTATTAACGGCAATGTTTCTACAGGTGGGGTTTTTTTTTAACAAAATATTTTACAAAAGGAAACATAAATGTCCCCCAAAGAAAGAAGGCAGTGTTCTTTAAAGGCTTTTGACATTGCCATTAAGTTCATACTAGAGCTAGAACCTTTTTATAATTAAAACACTAGAAAGTGAAGAACGGGAAATTTCTGAGATGAATCTGTTTGGCCACTGGGTGCCATCCTTGCTCCACTCTAAAGCTGATCGCCTAGCAGCATTTCTGTTAAGCTGTAAAATCCTGAAAAGGGTAATACCAGTGCAATTTCACACCATCATAACGTTTGCATGTGTGCATATAGTAGAATATGTTAGCAGCACAGACAGCGTGTCCTTCTTGCGTGAGTCACCAAGAGAATCAGGAGAAATATCCTCATGGGTTCAGCCATATTACAGCCACAGACTCATATCCAGCAATTTTTTTTTTTTTTTTTTTGCATTCTTCTATGAGCTGGTTAGAGTAAGGCTGTGCTGAAAGACCTCTTCCCACACACAGTGTGTGAGAGACCATGTTCCTGTGCAGTATTAACTTAGGCTATGGGATTATTTGAAGAAAAAACTTACATGGATGCACGCTTGTTTTCTAGATCAATTCCTATTTGGGCTTTATGGGCCTGTGTCATACAAGCAAAAATATATCTAGCATATAATATGTAAAAGATATTTGCAATTGCAACCTTCTCTGGGTTATTTATTACACTATTTCATTCTCTGCCTTAGGGGGATTCTTCTATTGTTTTAGTCTCAAAAGTCTCTTGATTTAGTCTGGGCAAAATCCCAGGCAGAGTAAATGTACTTTCTAACAGAGAAATTATGTCAGTAGTTCTGTGTTTTTAGTCTTTCAAATTTAAAGTGTAAACACTTTACATGTATGAGAAATAGACTCTAGCACTTCTCTTTCTTGCTGCAACTGTATGAAAAACGTGCAGATTGTACCCCAGGCAAAAACAGGAAACTGAATATTTTATGAGGCCATTTCTGTAAAGTGTTCCGTCATCTTGTGCTTTGCAACAAGCTACACCCAGCTCTGAACACACAGAGAAAAGCCGAGAACATCAGATATCAGTGTTTTCCAGCGCCTTTGTGATCCCCCTGCGCATACAGCATCCTCTTTGGTGCTCTCAAAGTAACTCAACTAGCCCTGCTCTCCGTGCTGCCATGCAGCAGCGGGTGTTTTGTCCCAGGCATACAACAAGCTTATGGCCACACAAAAATCTCCCACCCCAAAAGAACAAAAAAATTTCTATTTATAGTCTTCATAAGCTCTAATGTTAAACTGATTCTAGGAATCTTCTTGTGTTATCTGTACTTTACCTGAAGGAGACCCGTTTCTGTGGGTTGGTGGTAAGGAAAGGTTGTTAAGTGTCATAATCACAGCAGCACCATGGCAGGTTTGTGGCAAGACCTGTCTGTGGGTATTTCTGGCCCCAGGGTTGCATGGCAGCCACTTGTGGAAGACCTTGGTGAACTGGGTACTGTGTGGCACAGCGAGGCAGACCCAGTAGGGTCCCATATCCAGCTCCTCACCTGGCTCATCTCTCACTTGTCTGCACATTAACTGCCTCTCTGTTTGAGTTGGTGGTGGCTGAGGTACTTGTGCACCCCACAGCTTTGTGCCAGGCATGGACAATCCTCAGTCCCTAAAACGGAGTCACGCAGATAGACCTCTTCACTGAGATCGGTACCCCCACAGCTGATGCAGCGCTGTCTAAGCACAGCATAAGCTGTTATGTCCCAAACATTAATTTGGCAGATGCAAGGTGTGTAGGAGAAAAGGAACAGTTATATCAGTCAAATATCATTAAGGGCATTTTCATAGGGGCCAGTTAATGTGTATTATAAGGTCTTCATTAACCCCGTGAATGACAAGAAACAAGTATTTATGGCTGTGTTGCCGCCTTTCACCTCAAAGTAGTGATTGATGAAAGCAACAATCTTTTTGTTTAAAGAAAACTAAAATATAGGAAGTAAGTATAGAGCTAAATAAATACAAGATTTAAGTGTCTATTTTTGTTGAAAGAGCAGAATCTGTATATTTTATTCTCAGAAAACATGATTAGGCTGTGAGTTGTGTGTGAACTAGAGCTCTGTGATGCTCTGCGGGTTGGGTGCTCAGGCTGGTGTGCTTTGTTGGGATGAAGGGTGCTGTGGAGGATATGCATTCTGCTACGAGAAGAGGAGCTGGGCTCTGTATTCACAGTCCAACCTGCAGAAGCCTCACACAGAATAACCCTCTTAGCTTGTTAAACTGTAGCAAGATGAAGCTCTGGTTTTTTCGAGGATTCTCTTTTGGGTAGTCCTGAGTGCTCCTAGGGAGTGATTTATGGATTCAGAATAGGATGGGTGGATTTCTTTTAAGCCTGCAATCAGAACTTGATGAAAACAAAGGAAAAAAGGACAAAGATAAAACATATTTTAAGGATAATCACTACAAGTTTTCCTTTAGCTTTTCTGCAAATGTATGTTGTAAGATTGAAGGTGTTTTCAATATTATTTATTGTCTACCTGACAATATTCAGCTATAGCTGTCAGTCTAGCGGATCTGAAATAGGACTTTCTCCCCAGTGGTGCAGTAGCCCACTCATATATTTGCATAACTTTTACCACCAGTCACTGTACTGTCAGCCTGATTTGTTGCAGGTGCTCAGAAGGATTTTGGTGGCCAGCAGGAACACCATCCAGTGCCATTGCTGTGCACTCCTACAGCACTGCCACAGCCCCATAGTGGCACGAGACCAGTGGTCCTGCAGATTGGCTTGGGTGCAGAGAGTGCTACTGGAGTACACTGGGATAGAAAATAGCGTAGTACCAGTGTATACACCATTGTGGCACTGGTGGGGGTTTTGAGGTTCTGTTGTTGCCTTTTTTTTTCTTTTTTCTTAAGTGTCTGCTCTTGACAACACCTTCACTTTTTTCTCTCTCACATGCTCTCTCACACCATGTGTCCAACTGAGAATTGCAGGGCACAATTTGGGCTGTTTGTCACCAAAAGAGCCAGTTCCTCCTTATACCTTCACATCATGTCCTCTGTGAGAAGAATCCTGACCCTGTTCCTTTCACCCTTAATCAGGTTTTTTCTCCTCTGAGTCTTCAAGGAAGCAGCTAGAGCCTTCTCTCCCTTTCCTAGATAGTCTTGTGGAGAAGAAGTCTACCTTGTATCCCTCTTCCCTCACCCTCCCAAATTTATAGGCATGGAGGGGGTCAGTCTGCATTATCCATTCTGCTCTTCGTGGGAGCAACAAAGCTGACTCTCTGCCTACCAAAACCAAGGAGGGCTGTTGTGGGAAATGGCAACCCACATGCCTGACACTTTTGTATTGCAGAGAAATACTTGCCCTAGGTTTGCTGCTTGTGTTTGTTTAAAATTCTGGGACAGAGACTGAATAGACCCTTTTGTATGAGTTTCTCATCTGCACCAATGGTCATAAAAAGTCGACAGTTGCTAGCCTGTAGTATGTGACACACTGGTTTTTTCCTAATCACCATAAGCCAAAAGGACGTGAACACTCCCCTGCGCGCCTCGGGAGATCATTGTGTCGAATGTGCATGCCCTGTAAAACTCTAGTCCTAGGCTGCTGTGGTTATGGACTTTGGCCTTAAGCATAATAGATGCTTAGACCATTAATTGCTTTTATTTTATGTCTCTGTTCTTTTAAAATAGAAATTTCTTGTTCCTTTTATAGGCTGCCATATATTTTGTTTCTGCATACTAGGAAATAACTTTAGCATCAAGGATTGATTTTTAGCAACATAAATAATGTATTTTGTGTCTTTTCTATTATAGTTTGTAACAAAATTTTAAATGTGATATTTTTATTTCTGAAACTTACTATTTCTTTTGATGGGTCCCAATTTCAGAAAGTGGCATGTCTGGACAGGATTGATTGACTAATCAGAAACAATCAAAATACTTTCAGTTTTTTAGCAGGAATTCTGGGATTACCTTTGGAAATAGCATGTGTAATGCTGTAATGACATATCTTCCCTTGCCCTTTTAAAAATAAAATTATAAGAAGACAAATCCTTTCCTCAGGCATATATAGCTTTATACCAAAAGCAGAAAGCAAATACCATATTTTTGTCCTAAGCCCACAGTGCGTGATAATTAAAAAAAATTCCTAAATGCTATATTTGATAGTGATATATTGCTTAATGGCTACTTTTCTTATTCTAATAGAAGCAGCAGAATAATTAGCTTTCTGCTAACATGCCATGAAGTTTCTCTTTTAATTAAGCAAATACCAGTATTCATGCTAAGCAGTAGTTACATTTGGTAAATGGTCAAACCAAATATAACTTTGTGAAACAAGACTATACGCAACTTTCTTTGTTCCACGTTTCATGTCTAAATTACATGTTACGCTGTTAATTTGCCAGTTGAGGGTGAAGCAGCATGCACCACATATATGTGCTTCAGCTGCAGATTTTGAAGCTGGATGCAAGAGCAGCATTATTCTCAGTTTACAGATGTGAAACTTTGACTAAAACAATGAATGACCTTTTCCAGCAAAGGGCTCAGACACCTACTGTGGGACTTTGGGCAGAGTTTAGGCATTTGATTTCGCAACTGCAACCCTCTGCTAATCTGCTGGGTAGCTCTGAAGAGGTTTAAAATACATAAATCCTGTTCCAGGGACTGTTGATGTCTTTTACATCTGAATAGCTGTTGGATAAAACATTCACAGAGTCTGGCATTCAGAAACAGGGAGTCTGGTAGATCTGATGGTGGCAAAGCATTTTTATGTGGCAGTGTGAGGTCTCCTTATCTCGTGTTTTGTCCAGCTGCGTTCAGATGAGTCCAAGGCCCCACTCCTATCTTATTCTAGCCTCCAGTTGTGGTTATTTGAGTATCCCTTCATACGGTGACCTCATTCAGAGAATTTGAATTTGGTTAATGTTGTTGAAGGGCAAATAAAGTTGGGCTTTTTTGGACCTTGCTTGAGCAGGGGGCTGGACTGGCTGGTTTCAATAGCTTCTTTCCAACCTAAATGATTCTGTGATTCTGGGCAATTTCACTACCAAAGGCAGCAGCAATGCTACTGTGATAGTCACGTTAAAAAAATCATTAGAATCAAAATCCAGAGAATAATACAGGTGCACACTTTAAGTCTCTTCCATACCCATTCTCCTTTACAGTAAGTATTATAAAATTCTCTTTAAATGCCGCTGTCCTGCTTCTGCTGCGGTTGGTCATTGGAAAAAGAGGTGCTAACTCAGCATTGTGAAGGGCACAGAGACACCATCCACAGTCTGCAGTAACAGATGGAGGCCTTTAAAGGCCAGGTTGCTCTGGGCATTAAAACATCCCTGAGCTGAAACATTTGATTCTTTCCTCTTTGGAGGGAGTAAGAAATGTGTCAGACTGGAACATAACAGGCTTTGGCCTTCCATGGCTATGAAGTGCAAAATTTGTCCACTTCTGCTAATAACTGACTATAAAGATACATTTTAAAAGATGCCTGTAGCTATAAATATAAGCAAGTATTTTAGAGGCCTTTTATACATGAAAAGAACCCTTTACAGATAAAAACCTTCTGTTTCTGGTATGGCTTGATGGAAGATTGAGAGATAATGAAGGCTTCACATTTAAATATTCTCCACTTTGATGCTTTCTTTGGTGCGGGTTTTAATGATCAGCCTTTAAGGTTTTTTTGGTTCTTAATCTTCTGAGAGAGATTCTAGGTGAAGAGATACTTGAAAGGATAGTCTTATTTTTTTGTGTATGTCACGTTGTCTGAAGCTCCAGTTTCTCTATGGAGTATAAATGAGGTCAGATCCTGACCTACTATTGATATCATAGTACATGGACTCCTGACTCAAACAGTGCCCCTGGGAGTTAAGTGGAATACCATATTGTTTTGCCATTCTTTTGCTACATTGGGACACATATTTCATGGGATATCTTTGTGTGTGTTGTATATATTCAAGTTTGTTTTTATTTTTCTCCATCAGTCTGGCAGTATTTTCTGATTAGGGAGCCTTGCTAACCATTCCACATATCGTTGTCTATAGGGCTATATAAAAAGTGGACTGTATTCGGTAGTGGAAGTTCTTGTTACAGAATAGTTCTGATATCGCATAGAATGGAAGCTGAGCATACCAAATGGCAGATGGTGCTATTTTTTATTTAATAAAGCCATACTAATATGCCTATCAGTAGATTTCAAAATAATAATAAGCATATTATAAGCATATATTTTATATATAAGCATATAAAAAACATAATAAGCAGTAATGCCTTATCCACACAGGTAGTAAAACTGAAGTACAGAGAGGTTAAGCGGACACAGCAATGTAGGATTTCAGTCCAGTGTTTTCTGTGTTTAGCTGGACTACTTCCATGGTAGTGAACGTTTTACAAGGGGAAAGACTGCTTTCTGAAGAACTCACCCATTTCCTCAGGTCTGATTTTTATCATACTATCAAATATGGATATATAAGATTGTGAAGACTATGCTATTGGAACAGTTAGTGCAAAATTATTTAGTAAGCCTTCCCTGACACTCTGTGGAATGATATTCTGTCCTGTGTTCTTGATATCAAATGGGATCAAAACCTGTGTTTTCATATAATGTGGTATGCTGAATCAAGTTACTACAATCAGACCCTTGAACTGTAGGTATTTTCTGTTTAAAAAATTCCTTAAGCTGCCTATCAGTGTGTGCCAACTTGTAGGACATAAGGATGGAATAAGAGGATTATGGCAAGATGGGAAAAAATGTAACCACCACCTTGAAATTGCCCTGTCTCCCCACAGACCCAGACTGTCTCATAAACAAATTCTGCTATAGGAGGTTGTTAAATATCCAAATTGTTAATTCATATTTGTTCTTGACATGATACAGTTTTTCCTTACATAAGGAGTTATCTCCCTCTGACTATTTTTTTTAAGCTGGCAGCATGTGACCTGTCTGCTGGTCTCCACTGGCAGTACATCTGACTGGCTGGAATGAGAAGACTTTAGCTTAGTACAGCTTTCACATACTGAAAAATAGACTTCCAACTCACGCAGAAAGTTTAAGTTGTAAAATTGTGTGAATCATTAGGGAAATCCATAAAGTTTTTGCCCTGGTTGGAATGACTGGTAATGTGTTTCCAGATATTAAAATAGCAAGACACCTATCCTGAGTTTATAGCAGCTATCACACCTACAAGTTATTCAGGACAGGAAGCTTGACCCCTTTCCTTTCACCAATCTCCAAGGGATCGTTCTTGTACTATTTATAACTATAAACTGATTTAAAGTTAACTTGTAAGAGGGCATTCAATGGTATGCTTTGCATATGTTTTCTCAATAGCACTGTTGGCCATTATGAAGGTACAGGTGTGGTGTATGACAGAAACTGAAAGTAGGATTGAAAGGAAAGCAATTTGCAGTAACATTAACCAAGCTGAATGTAAAACTCCTCTTTCATTCAGGAAGTATGCTCAGTGAGAGCAGCAGAAGTCTCCCCTTTTGCTTATATTAATTAATTATGATCGTTTAATTCAGCCCTTACAGTAAGAATGTCGTAAAACACTCTGTGTATATGTGTGTGCATATTATACTGCATTTTTCTGACACACATTTACACGGGAACATATAGTGCCCAGAAGAAAAAACGAGTATGAACAAATACTTTACCTTTATTCTTATCTAGTTGCACACTAACAATATAAAGAAACCATTTTATACAGCATATGTTGCATACATCCTTCTAAAACTGTGAAATTGTTGTATTCAGCAGCACTAAGGTGTAAGCATCATAGAATCATAGAAGGGTTAGAGTTGGAAGGGACCTTAAAGATCTTCGAGTTCCAACCGCCCTGCCCTGGGCAGGGACACCTCATCAAATAGCAGCTTTTATTTCAAGTATTTAGCCTTTCAAAGTTTCCCTTAAACTTTCACTCTTTAGTATCCTAAAGTTTGCCGCCGTAGATTTTGTTCATCCACAGCAGCCCAAGGACTTACTGATACTGAACCAGAAACATTATTTTTCTATTCCGATGAACTGTCTTTTATAGTGGCCAGAATTAGGACTTTATTGTTGGTAGAAGTCACTTTGGTTGCATGTGTTTGAAAGTATGATGGTCATTTGGCGATGGCTGATGTAAGGAAAGGCTTACACCCATCTCCTAGCGGTTCACATACCAAGCAGGCTGTGAAGCAATTTACATGAGAGCAATGAGAAAAGGAGAATCTGTCTCCAGTCCCAAATTGAGTACAAAGGTGCTTCTCCTTCCTCAATCCATCTCACCCCACCCCATGCACATCTGAGTATGGAGAGGCCACAGGCCTTGTCCTTATGCTCTCATTCAGGGGCATGACATCCTCTTTTTCAAGCTGCCTACAAGTGGTGATAGTTTCCCAGCCTGGTAAGTGCTGTTTGTACTTTATTAGGCAAGACCAGTTGCCTTCCATGTGTTAAGCCCAACTTGTGTTCGTGGTTCCTTTCAAGACAAATTTTTGCTTTAGTACCAGGGGTTATGGCGATATGACCAGAGAAGGCACATCCGGCTTTAATTTACCATAAGCTCACAGAAGAGTCATGTGAATTTTTCTCAAGGATGAAGAGCGTTGAAATTGCTTGGTCTGCAGGGTAAAAAGACTTCAGAGTATAATGTTCTTAATTGTTTTGAGAAAGGGGAAATTGAATTTCAAAACGTTCAAAAGGAAGCAAGCCTTTTAAGTGATTCTAAATCACTGGGGTGCTTTAAAAAATAATTTCACTGTAACTTGAATTTTAATTGCCTGCCCCTTCCTCTTATTGTCATGGTACTTTCATCCCCTCTGTTTTCCTGGAAGAGAGTGTTGTTATTGCTGTTTAGTTTAAGAAATCCACTGGAATTTGTCCTGCAGTGCAGCAAAATTTCAGGGATGGATATGTTTTAATATTCTGTATTATGAATATTTTTTATATCTTTGTAATTAAAAAAATGACGTTTTAATGACTGCTCTCATATAAACCCTGGACTGCTGAATTTCCAGCATAAGAAGCTGAGGACAGACAATGCCAGGTGCAGCCAGAATACTGCTGCAGCCCCACAACATATCATTTTTTTAACATTATTCAAATTAGTCTCAACACTCATAATTCTGTTGTTTCCTTTATTGCTGTTGTAAAGCAAATGGTTCTTTTATACAAATGTTATCTCCTGGCTATTAATTCAGCAGTTATTTTGGATTATGGCACTCCTGTTAAATTTAGGAATGTAAAACCTCATAAATATTTAAAAGTTTCAGACTGACGTGGGAAGAAATTGTTTCTGACTTGCTTTGTTAATCCTGTTGTTCAATTTGTAATAGATTTGGAATATATTGTTATTTCTCCAGTGTTCGACAAAAGGAAAAACAATTTTAGTTGAGCAACTGCTTCAAGTGTTCTCCCTTGAACTGTAACAAGCTGGTAAAAGTGCTTGTTTCCAGTAAAAAATAGCAAGGAAAATATCTGCTTTCCTTTAAGAGGACAAAAACCATGAACATTTTAATCAGAGACCACTTCAAAGTTAATGAAAATGCAGCAGTAGGTTTGTAAAGAGTAGTTTTGATGAAACAGTTTCAAGTAGGTCTACTTACAATCAAGTGCTTCTGTTTCAGCATCTTTGTTATTTAAACATCTCTCTAAGGAACACATGAGTAAGATGGCCAAATGTGTTTCTTCCCTCAGAGACATTTTATAGAGAATGCATTTACTGCAATGAGCATATTCATAATCTGAAGATTAGTATGCATCTTGAGTATCCCCCAAAGCTCTGAAGAATAACTGAATGATAAAAAACTCACAATTTTTGTAAGACAGCTGGAGATTTGGACAACAGAGTCTCTGTGCCAGCATTCCTGTTTCACACCTCCCTGTATTTTCTTTCTTTCTTTACCTCAGAAGTAAATACATAGCTTTTCAGCCGGATCTTAAAGGGTGTTAAGGTGTAACTCCTGCTGGGATCATCTAGAAATATTTCAAATTTTTCAATAGTTATTCAAAAAAAGATGCTGAATTGATTCAGCCCACATAAGTACCCTAGCAGATAAAGTAAGTACGCAGTTAATAGAGCTTACATTTCCGCCTGCGTGCTCCAGAGGTTCTTCAGCTGAGTCCTGGGATGACATTTGACTTGAAGGGTTTGTTGTATTTTCTACGTCAGTTAACTTCACTGGCATTAATGCCATGACTGTTTTTTGTGGCCATTAATGCCATGACTGTTTTTTGTGGCATTGGCATGCTTTACTGGGTGCTGAACTGTAAAGACTGTTCTTCTAGCTAGCAAATAAGTTAACACTGCAGTGTTAATACTATCTTATGGCAGGTTTCTACCATCCTCTCTTATGTGGTATAGCTAAACCCCCTTAATCTCTGCATAAAGCAATTATTGTGGTGGCACTTTCCCTTTCGCTAGAAAAAGCTTTTTACATGTTAGTAACTTGTTGTAGTTAGGGTGCAATGTTTCAAAACACAAGTTTTCAGAAAGGAAATCATAAGATGGTCACATAGAAGCTGTAACTGTGAAGGTGAACTTACAGCTGCGTGAACAAATTGGTATTTTATGCAAGTGAGTAGCTGGATGTGCCACACCACCTGAGTCCGTGCGATTTTAACTAATTCAGCACAGTCCAGCTCATGGCCTGTGGGCTGCATCCAGCCCCTTTGCGAGGTTTTTACCTGACCCATCGCCTTCTCACCGCGGGAGATAGGGAACAGGTGCTCCTTCAGCAAATAGCAGCCTCCTCCACCTGCCCTCTCCAGGGACGTGAGTGGCAAGTCCAAAGGGGCATAAGGAAGGGCAAACAAGCCCGTGAGGATTGTCAGCACCTCTGCCTGGTTCCCGCAGGTGCTGCCACTAGCCCAGCCACAGCACATCTGTGTGCGCAACTGTATGCATCAGCCAGTCCTGCATGCTTATTCATGTGGCTCTGTGTGCATGAAAAGCTCGTTCCTCTCTTAGAACAAAAGTCTGCTGTTACATGGACAAACCAAAATGTTAGGCTTTTGCTGTTGTTTATTGACTTACTACATAATCAGCATGTTGAAAATTATTTTTATTTTACTTTGAAAAGTACTTCTGCTAGACATTTCTTGTGTTACTCTTTTTGGTCCTATGAATGTGTAGTGAACAACGTAAAGCAAAGGGCAGTTGTATGCTTATGAATGTAAAGACATTTGGATGAAGAAATTCTGCAGAGCAGTATATTTGCTTTGCATTTCTGAATGGTAGCAATTAAAATTCCCAGCTGCTGGCTGTCCAGATGTTTCTTGCATTACAGCATTGTAATTTGCATTGGAATATATTGTGTTACTGCAGTAGCTGTAAAGTGGTCAGCTCTCACAGTCTAAATGCTGTATACAGGCTCCAGTTGGGGTGGTGAGCATATTTCCTGCTCATACCAGGTTCTTCTCCTTCTCACTGTTTCCCCACTCTGTTAGCTTGATGTGTTTGTAGTTCTCAGGTGAAGACTGTTATTGCTTGGCAATCAAATCAAGCAGGGGGTGTATTGGCAGGTCAGAACTGATGTCTGGATGGTTTCTTGTAAAAGTGACACAGAAAAAAAAGACCCAAGTTTTGAATCAGGAGTTTCCCTTTCCCTTTGGCATTTTCAGGCAGCAAACATCCCTCTGGTGTCAGAGCTTGGCATTGATGATATCCATTTTGATGACTTCTCACTTGATGTGGATGCCATGATTACTGCAGCTCTGCGGATGTTCATGGAACTTGGAATGGTTCAGAAATTTAGAATTGACTACGAGGTAACCATCTGCACTGCAGCGATATCTGCTGCTTTTGTCTTGGCACTGCTCTGTCCATTTGTGCACATTTAGGAGTCCTGATACAATTTGTACTTTTCTTTTCAGACGCTGTGTAGGTGGCTTTTGACGGTTAGGAAGAATTATCGAATGGTTTTGTATCACAACTGGAGGCACGCTTTCAATGTCTGCCAGCTAATGTTTGCCATGTTAACTGTAAGTATCCAGCTACAGACACAATCCCGTAAGAGCTTTTACTGCCATGTTACCTTATATGTCTAAACATTTTCCAACATTTGATTTCTTTTCTAGTTATTATGATATTCATTTCCAATAGAAATGCGTGTGCAATTAGGTTATTCTACTTAAGGCGGCACATATTTGGCAAAACCTTACAGCACTTAGTGACAGTGATATCACAGGCACATTAAAGTGACTGAAAACAGATGGCAGTCTTGGAGTGAGCTTGTTATTATAGATCTTGATCTTAAAAAAATGTTTTTCTTTTGGAACTCTTTGATTTGACATTTATTTCAGACTCTTAAATGGAGAAGTACAAAAACAAGGAAGATTAGAATCCAAGAAGTATTTATTAGATTGGTATTTATTACCTTCTTATCCAGCTTGATCTAAATAGCTGTAGAAGGTATCGCCTTTAAACATTTTAAGATTATCTTCCAACATAGTGATCTAAGTGAATCTTGTGTCTCCATTGAACACTGTAACACTTCCGGGTTTTAAAACCATGTATCTCCATCAGTACCAGTAACTCGTCTCAGCATCCAAGTAAATTCTGTTGGAAGTACCACTGCTCTTGCTCTCTGTCCCTACCCCACAGCAACCTCACTGCATGAAATAATTCATGTTTAGTTAGTTAGTTCTTGTAAACATATCACTAAAAAGCTTGGTGGTCCTGGCTGTTTGGTATTCTGGTTGATATGGGAAAGGGGAAGCAAAATGTCTGTGTGCACACAACACTTGCTGCTGTACTTTACATTTTGGGTTTGTCTTATCTCCAGATAAGAATAAGAATTCAAGTTTTTCCATTTTTATCTCATAGTCAGTTCTAATGGCCAGAGTAATCTATTGTGAGCCTTAAATTGATCATATTAATAGCATTTGTGAAAGTATTTCTTTATCTGGGATATCATGTGCTTCTTCCCTCATTTTTAGTCTCTGAATGTTTATGTTCTTGTTGCTGGCTGGTCTCTGTGGGATGGTTAGCATCGGGACCCTGTCTGTAGAGGTGGAGGCTCCACAGCCTGTGCCATTCTCAGCACAGGTCAGCGCTGTGTCACGTGGACTTGTGACAGTCGGTGGCCTGTTTCCTGCTCACAGGACACAGCTGTCTTGTGCGTGGGTTCCCAGCTGCCTTTCTCTGTTTGACATCGTCCCTGTGGCAGAACTTCGTGTATCGGGCAAGAAAAAATAGAGTATGACGTCCCCTAGCCAGGTAGAGGTTGGTCTAGTGCTAGGTCCGTCCCAGCTGTGTGGGTTTGTTTCTGTGAGCATTTACAGAAGCGTAGCAAAGCTGTACCGTACGCTGTGCGACAAAGGAAATGGGGACATTCAACAAGAGAGAAAGGTCACCTCTTCTGGCCATGAGGCTGATCAGCTGAGCAGAATTAACGTTGTTTCAGCAGCACTTTCTGATGATCTCTAATGAAATCTCGTTTTTTAAAGTTTTATACACTTGACATGCCTTCCCCCCCAGTTATAGAAAAACGAACAGCTTTTTACTCTGAGGAGTAAGGGCAAAGTCAGGCAGCGCCATTCAGCTGGGAATTACACTAATTTCTGCCCGTTGCTGCCAAGGGGTGAGGAGCCCTCAAACCTCACCTGTGAGGACCTCTAGGTGGAGCTCCGAGGCCAGGTTTTCGGCAGGCTGTTCTTTGAGTGGGAAACGCTCTCTCCTGCCAGGCGTCTCCATTTCAGCTACCGGTGACTACACTGGCAGCCAGCAAGGAGAAGGCAGATCCCTGCTGCTTCAGCAGCCAGCCTGCAAGGTCTTAACCGTAAACTGCTTTGACCATGGTTCTCAAAGCATAATTTCAGGATCCTTTTAGCAGTCAGCACAGGGATGCAACTGTCTGTGGGAGGTGATAGGGTGTTTTCAAGCCAAGCTCGCTTCATTGCCCACACTCCTGGTAAGAAACCAAATGAGCAATTCCAAGGCTGGCCACATGTGCCCACAGCACTGGACCCGCCATGCGTCCCACCCCACTTGGCTGTGGCTCTGGCTGAGAACAGAGTAAGTTCAGGCGTATGATCTGCTTGGGCTGCTCTCCCTTCCAGAGATAGGAAGACTGATCTTGTGAAAAAAAGACACAAAAGAAAGACTCGAGAGACTAGTAGTAGCACAAGGCTTGGTCTTACTGCATTTGTCTTGGGGGGAACCACCCGAGTTAGTATGTGCCTTGTTTTTTCACTCGCAAAAAGGGGAAAATTCTTTGACCATCAGAGAGGGGCTCTGATGGTCAAGGTGGCACTGCTTGGTGCAGTTATTGCACCCTATTCCTGACTTCTCCATGACAGTCAGCAGCATTGACTGCATCACAAATATAAACCAATAGGTCTATTTTAGGGTGTTTTCAGGTAGGATTTACCGTATTGTAGGAATGTCTGATCTGTAATGTGATAGCCTCTAATGGCCCGACCATGCTCCCAATGAATGCAGAAGGAAAATTCAGCTGGGTTGAACAAGCCAAACAACCGAAATCCAACAAAGCTAAAACCAGTTGTTTCACTCATGGGTCAGCCTTCTGCATATCTAAGGGATGTTCCTGTATATCTAAGTATGTGTTTTCTCTCTCCGGTTAGACGTTGAACAATTGTAAGCCTGGTCCTGTGAGCCATACTTGTGTATTTGAGACTCGCCCAAATATTCTGAAGACAAGCACTGAAGCACGACTGCTCCTGCGAGTTAGGAACATCACATGAGAGCAAACAGCAGGATCCAGCTCAGGCTTCATTATCAACACCTTTGCCTAACGCAGTCCACATTGATACTTATTTCAATAAGTAAAAATGAACAAGTAAGCAATACAAAATTAAAATCCAATCTAGTGTGCTAATAACAAAACATATAAATGTGGGACAAGGTGTAATGAATGCAATTCATTTTCTCACATGAAAGAATGACCTCCATAACTCACTGGAGACTCTGCCACTCATGAGTTATGGGTCATTCCTTTTCTGGTGAAAATAAATTTTACTGCACCATTGTCTATAGCTGTGTATTTTTTCTCTCTGTGTAAATTAAAAAAATGGGGAAATGCAATCCTGTATTTTCCTGCATTATGTTCAAAGCAGATATCCCCTTACTGTAACATTGTTTTAAATGAAATGTTTTTTATTGAGTGAAATATGCTATATTTCTCTCATATATTCGATGACAAGGCTCTTGATTAAATAAAACGTTGCATTTATCTTTGAGATACTGCTACTGTTAATAAATTCCTTAATCAGCTTTTCTGCGTTTGCAATACAGGTTGAATCCTTGAGTTTAATCAAAGCTTGTATTATGCTAAAGAATATTTACTACAGCATCAATTTTAAATTATAAAACTGCTATTTTAAGTTGTTTTAACTTAGCCATGAATGTTTTCTCTAGTTTGAAACTTGACACATGGCATGTTGTCAGTTACAAACCTATTTTTTAATCCTTTTTTTAAAAGTACACCTTGATTATTATTTGTTATGTAAGAGCAATGTTTAAAAAAAAAAAAAAGGCAAAACTAGTTTTTATAGAATTTCCTCTGCCTTGGTAGCTGTTACTGAAACTATAAAAGGCAACTCCAGTAGAAATCAGGAGAATCTCTTTCATAATATTCAAGTTACTCTGTCTACCAGTGGATTCTATATGAAAGGAGTTTAAGGATATTTGATCACCTTTTCTGATGTGTGAACTTTGAGTACAATTATAAAGCTTTTGTAGCAAGTCCTGCACTTCCTCAGTTTCCACTGAAATGCATTCCTGAGCACCTGGGAGAGCTTGGTTCCCTGTACTGCCTTAATATTAACTGCAGCCACATTTCAGACTATGAAAACAGAGGACACTTGGATTTGAATGTACATTTATTTAAGTAGAATTTGTGGTCTTCAGGGTGAACGACAGACACTTTGTGTAGTATTGCAGCAATTAGGTGGCATTTCTGAGTGGCCTGTAAATTTCTACCAGGTAAGGACATCGAGTCCCACTGATACTTGCTGTCTTTGTATCACTTAATCCTCTTCTTGCCAGTGCATGAAATTATGCCCTGTTGAAAATCAGTGGAATTCAGGATTTCTTACACAATTCTAGTGTTCAGCCTTGGTTTGGTTCTCCAACATAAATGTATTTTATATTCCTTTTATGTAATTTCCTTTCATACTAACTAGATTGTGTGGCTAATTGAGGAGTGTCATTGGAAATTGGCACTGTAGAAAGACAGGTGTTATGATTTTCCAGCTCAGTCAGTTGCTTTTGCAGGCAGTATGTCCTTATCCTCCTGAAGAGTTGGAGCACCAGGTTGTTTCTCCCATGGGTAAGGTGCATGGCACCAGAGGGGTGGTGTACCCCACAGGCCCCAGCACCAGTCCAGACAGGATCTGTTCAGGATGCTTGAGGTTAGCAATAACAGTGGTATTTCTTTTCTGACATGAGGCAGTTCAGGCAGGAAAACTGCTATGGCAATTATCCGTGAGGAGAAGTAGTGGCAAAAAAAATGTTTCTAGGATCAGCTCCCCTATTCACATGGGCTTATCTGGTCTGAGCTGCTCATGGGAAGTTTCGATACATCAGTTTTCAAAATTCTGTCCCAAATTCAAGTGGGTATCTGCAGCAGAAATATGCCATTTGAGACATTTCCCCTTTAAATGATGCTGCTTCATTTCATCTGTCCCAGATAACAAATCTCTTCATAGTTCCTAACAGTCCTATGGAGTGTATTTTAGCTGGCTTCTTTCATAGGTCTTTTGATTTAACATCTCGGCTATCTCTGTCAGTAGGGATTGACTAAGATGGTCACCTCAGGATTCAAGAAATCTGTCTAAGTACTTCTCTGAACAATAATTTGAAAATGGAATCAATTTTGTTTTGTATTTCTCTGATATCTAATTCCAGTGTAGTTACTGGTGTTTGTTTTCAGCTCTTTCTGCCTTTAGTGCCTTCTGGGTAGTGGAGAAATGGCAGGCTGGAAATGCAACACAGAGATAATAACAGATCACTCCAAGGACGTTATCTATTCTGCTAACCGTGTAACATACAGCAGGGAATATAATATGACAATAAAGCATTTATCTTCTCCTTACTGAAACGTTCATGGTATCAAAACAAAGTTGACTGTTGCTCGATGGACTAACATTACTTATCCCTTTTGCTACTGGTAGTTACAGCTGTTTTTTTTTGTTTTTTTTTTTTGCTCTCAGACTGCAGGATTTCAGGAGATTCTGACTGAAATTGAAATTTTAGCTTTGATTGTGGGATGCTTATGTCATGACCTTGACCACAGGGGAACCAACAATGCCTTCCAAGCCAAGTAAGTTTTCTAATTCTTATTACTTTAATTTGTTTTTCTTCCAGAGAAGAGCAAAAGGTGACTAGGAAAAAGAATGAAGCATTAATTTCAGGCCTCCTAGGCCACGACCAAACATTCTTATTCTTGTATGTAGTGAGGGACTATCCATCTTTATCATTCTCTGTTCTTTTGGGCAATTGCTGGCTTGTCCTTTGTATCAGGCTGTTGATTGGGTTACCCCTTGTGAACTGACACCGCATATTGAAACGTGGTGCCAAAACTTGATGTTCTTTTCAGGCTCAGGTATTACTGATTCTGGTATTCAACCCAGGAAACACTGAAACTGACTGGGTTGTTCTTGCTGGCTGGAATTCATGATGTTAAGCAAAACCTCGTTCAACTATTAAGAAGTAAAGAAAATAGGTAAAACTGAAATCATGCTTTCACAACAGCTTTCACACCAGTATAGGCAAGCGTACATAAACTAATTCCTGTCTTACGAAGTATGAAACCATTGCGATCACAATGGAGCTCTGATGCGTGATGTCCGCAGCAGGTGGCTGGAGTATTTGCCATCAGTTGTGGAGCACACAGGGTCCACAGCCTCTAGAAATGCCTCCTCCCTGACCTGCCCCACACACCAGAGCACGCAGAGCCTGTTCGGAGACAGGCTGCGGTGGGCAGGGGTGGGCTGGCCACCCCCTGCAACAGTCAGTACCCGCCAGAACACGGAACTGGATCTTGACAGCAGATTCTTACATCACCTAGGTGAAATCTTGCTCTCCAGACTGTTTTCAATTCTAAAAAATTATTTTATTCTACTCAAAGTGCTTATGACCTGATTCAGCATCTCTGAATTGCATATATTTTACTTTCTAGGCTGCTGCCCTCAAACATGGTGAGGTAGAAGCAGGTTTGTGGAAGGTTTGAGGATATTTCTTCTTAATGTAGAAGTCAGGGAACTCCCTTGACCAAGGTCAAATTCTTTCCAAAATCTGTGTTCCCTGAGAACAAGGGAGGGACAACAGGAAATGTCGCCTGATGGCATCCTAGCCAAGCTGTGAAATAAAGCTGTCAGACACAGAGACTCCTCCAAATCCCATGTTGTTTTCTCAACTCCCCAGGTCCTCTCCAGCCAGAATATGAGACCATGAGGCTCTCTTTTGTCCTGCAGATCCCAGCAAGCATTTGCAGCTTTGTCTGTTCTGCATTACTGCTAATCCACCAGCATGACGGGGAAGTGGTTAGATGGTTGTCCAAAGATACTTGAAAGACAGGGTGATGTTGTATTAGCCTATTTTGTCCTACCCTGTGCTGCAATGTGTGTATGCACGAGCTACTGAATTTCTGGGGGCGAATTACCTCAGTGAACATCACTCAAACTGATGTTTCTGATACTCGCTAAGCTGCCTTTTCCTGAGCTATTGGTGTTGCTGTACAGTCTCAATGAAACAATGACACTGTCTGGATCTTCAGTCACCATAGCAAAGAAAATCAATTGCAGCGCTCAAAGGACAGCTCATGGTGCAAAGGTTACCAAGCACTTCTAGGTGCCTTTTTGCAGCTGAGTCCTGAAGAGAATCAAAAAAGAGGCAACAAATGAGAAGGAAGCTCAGCTGATTGATGTTTATCTTCCTAATTTACAAAAAGGAGACCTAAGATTTACATCCTGACTGCTTTAGGCAGAGGGATGGCTGAGTTAAAGGTAGTGGTTTCAGCATTAGACTGCTATCACTTATCCTTGTTGTTTGACAACGGAGTACAAAGAGGAGGCTACCATTTTACGACCCCATAAAGAAATTGCTGAAGACATTTAACAAAAGACAAACATTACCACACATGTATAAAACATCTCTGAAAACAGAAGCTGTAGTTTTCATAACGGCAGCTATGATTTATTCCTCTAGCCTGACTTACAAATTTAAGCATAGCATTTTCCTATTTTATCTCCAGTGTTCAATACTGCTTTTCTGTGTGATGAAAGTTCAAGAGGTATATGATGGAGGCAATATCACAGTTGTCTGAAACGGCTCTGTTATATATCTCAACGTTACATTCTCTAGGGATGGTGGTTCCTGGACATCCTTCTCTCTAATATACCTGCTTCTGATAATTAAATATCAGTATGGTGCAGTTTTATGGTATATGCTCCTACAAGACTCTTTTTGTTTGTCTATAGCATAATCTCTTATTCTCATTTCTTTGGAAAGAAAACCCATCTTGTCGCTTTAGGCTGGGTCCCAGAAGTGAAGTAATGGGGAACAGTAACTATTCTGACAACCCAGTCCCATTCTCTGCACCTCCCAACGATTTGCAACTTTATAGTTGTATTCCGCAGATTTTTGTTCTTTAGACTTAGAAAACTCACCTGCTCTGTGGAGTTTGAAGCTAATTTTGTTTTCAACAATAAACATGATGAGAAAATATATTCTAAGGAGATATTAAACTTTACTTTTATATTTACTACTCTCACTTGTGGTTTTTTGTTTACCTTAGTGTTTTTTTAAGTGCATTGTTTTACATACAGACAGAACCTCAGTGAGTTTTCAGGTTTTTTGTTGTGGTTGGTTTGGGTTTTTTTGTGTTTTGTTTTGTTTTTTTTAAAGAGTTTGTAATCACCTATTGTAAGCCATTGTGGTTATATCTATTAAGAATAATAAAAAAAATCCAACCAGTAGTAGGAGAACAGCTGGTCCCAGCTCAAAGACGTTACTGTTTGTCTTTACTGCACAGTGGTGTGCCTGTGCTGTTGCATCACTCAGGCACTTTAAGAGTTACATTACAAAATTTCATGTAGTGCCAGGAAAATCTTTAGTCAGCTGATGATATTTAGCAAGGTCTGGAACATAAATGGCTTTAAATTTCTGTTTTGATCGTGTCAGATATCTCAAGTGTGGTTGGTGAAATGGAGAGGGAGAGTGTGGCTACATGCTTTTGTTACTAAATCCTCTCTGAAACTTGCTTCGTTAGCAGATGAGCAGTATTTGTTGATTCCCAATGTTCTGTTTCAGGAGCGGATCAGCCTTAGCTCAGCTCTATGGCACCTCTGCTACCTTGGAGCACCACCATTTCAATCATGCTGTCATGATTCTCCAAAGTGAGGTACAAAAGCATTACTATTAATCTCACTGTAAACTGTTGGGCAGTTTCAGCTGGAGAAAGGAAATACCACACACAGTACCTTTTTAATGCCCTCTCCTTGAGGAGTTATTTATTGGTTACCACAAAGGTCACAACTAGCACAAAATTAAACTACAAATGCTGATCATAGAGCCCAGAGATTATATTTGTCTCAATCAGCTAAGGGCAAGGAGAACATATCCTAATCATGTTGTCAGCTTTCCTCAGTTGTCTTACATACATCCTGCTCAGTGGTTTATAGGTAGGAGAAACAAGCTCTCTTACCTTTCCCCACAGGTGTTATTTTCAGAGTATCACAGTCATCCTGGACCAATTTAATTTCTTTGACAGTCTTTCTGTAATCAGTATTTTTATGATGGCTTTGCATAATTTTTCTAAATTATTTTTTAAAAAAATACTATCAGTAATATTGTGCTGTCCAAAATACACTAGCTGCTTTGCAGATACATTTAAAGACATAATTCTCATGTAAATATCTTATGTACGACAGTGTGCATCAGGCACTACCCCAGAGATGCAGTAAGCGAGAAAAGTAGAAGGATGGACATGCTATCCTTACAAAACAATGGATGTATTTTCTTAATTTACACAGATAGGATGTTGCAAAATGCATTCAGGATATATAAAACCAAAAATGTTGTTAATGCAGCACAACTGGAGACCATGTGCTGATCTGCAGTAACATTTGAAGAGCATCTGGAAATGTCCTGTGATCACAGACAAGTGGGAACAGGGTAATGGCTTTACCACTGTGTACAGTGCCACAGAGATTAGCCGTGGGACTGTGGCTTCAGTGCTCAGTTTCTGGACATTATATTTAAAAAGTACACATAGAAAAGGAGAGCACCAGCATGAGATTTAAACATCTCAATCTGCTTAGCCTAGCTTATCTAAAATGTGATACTAGGAATAAAATAGCTCCTTGTATTACTAAGGAAAAAGGTATAAGTAAAAGCAGCATTTGAAAGTTAGACTGGTTCAGAATAGGAAAAAAGGAAGGGTTTTTTGTTTTGTTTTGTTTTTCTAAACCAATGTGACTGTTCAAACTCCGGAACAAGCTTTCCTGGGAAACAGTGATTTCTCTAGTTTCCAAAATCTTCATCATAACTGAATGTCTCTCTGAAGACAGACTCAAGGCACGAACAATTCTGTGCGATTTTATAGCTCATGTCAGCCTAGATGCTTTTCTTTATCTTTTCCAGCTTAAAAATCAATAAATTTATGAAAAAAAATACTTTTTATTTGGAATCTACTCCAGCTTCTTTCAGATATGTAAAATATTACTTGCAACACAAGTCCTCCTCTTTGATCATTCAAGAAGCTTCTTCTCCAGCTCCCCAATTCTAGACCAGAAAATGAATCCTACGGGATTTTTATCTAATAGATACTCTTTTGCTAATGGAACACAACACCCCTTAGTATGAAATAAATGCAGATTTGGATCTTCCAATCTACTTAAAGATACACCAACTTTCACCAGCTGAGCAGTTGGTCTCTTCTCTCAAATAAGCCGAAATTAGATTATATCCTGTCCACTAATGTTGATATTCTAGTCTGTCTTTGCTATCTAGAATGAAACATAGCATATTGCATTATTTCTTTAGACTTTTATCATGTTGGACAAAGGAGCTATCTATCCTTTACTCTTGACATGCTAACCTCAATATAAGTGATCTTCAGCTTTGTAGTGGTATGGTTTTATGCACCATGAAACAGGTCAGAAAGGCAACAGATATTATAGAATATCAGACAACTTGGTAAATTACCCCTGTTGTAAGAGCTGCTGTTTTACTGATAGATTTTCCTTTATTTTCTTCTGAGTACTTTGGTTCTAAAATTGTTTTTCATAAATAAGCTTTAGATTCTCAAATCCTTCTCGAAAACAAATAAATATTTCATTGTCAAAATCAATAACATCTTTTATGCATGGCAAGTTATTTTTTTAGACCAACAATTAGCTGATCTGTTAAAAAATACTATCTCTATCTCCAAATCTTCTCTCATCTATGTCCTCAATAGCAATCCTGTTGCTGGAAGATTCTTGATTTTAAGGGCATTTTAATCTTCCTAAGCAGTAGATGGCAGTGCATACTGAATGTGTGCATTGCAGTGCTAAATACCACCAAAATAAGACTCCATTTAACAACCTCATTATTTCTATAGGTGATTAGAAAAAGTGTGGTACTTCTATTTATGTTAATTTAGGTGAATGTGACTAAGGTCACAAAGACCGCTTTTTAAGCTTATATTTAGAATTTTCCATTAATTTTCTTTTTCAGCTGTTTTCTTTAGGATTTCGTAGAGAAATTTTATAGGATCTTTGTCCCTTTTAGTTTGCAGCAATTCAGTTACCAAAGGACCTTCCTGCTCTGAAATAGCAATGTTAAATAATTTGTTTCCTTTAGTTCTGGCCCCAGAGCACTTTTCAAATTCTTAATCCCTGATTGCTTAAAAAGTAGCCTGTTTGACCTACAAAGGGCTTTTAAGCCGCATAAAGTTGCAGTTCTTTAGCCTGCATAGGGAATGCTTACATACACTGTAAGACAACGCAGTAATGGGCAGAGCGAGCAAATGGGCTGTTTTGAATGAAAAACTGATTTAGTGTCTTTGACTGCTCTAACAGCAGTTTGTGTGCCTGCGAGCAGCAGCACAGATAAATCTATTAGGAGCACAACTCAAAAGCTGCAATGCACAGGTCCCAAAACATTTAATAAGCGGAAAGATTGAGATGTATCCATAGTTTTTCCCCATAAACTGAGTCTGTGCAGGGTCAGAGCAAAGAGTAAATCTTTCCTCGAGAGGCTGTAATTTCAGCAGAGTTTAGAAAAACATCTCGGGTGCTTGATTACAATCGTCAACTCTTCCACCCCAATGTAATCTCAGCAGTATTAACATTATTATTTTGTCGTAGTTTTGCAATGAATCAGAAAAGGCCTCTGCTACAGGGAAACAGTAGACTAAAGAGTTAGAAAACCTTTTAAAAACGTATATTGATTGCTAGCCCTTTACCTCTTTTATCTCTTTCATTATAGGGTCACAACATCTTTGCTAACTTGTCCTCTAAGGACTACAGTGACCTTATGCAGCTTCTAAAGCAATCGATATTGGCAACAGACCTCACTCTGTATTTTGAGTAAGTATTGGCATTTCTTGTATTTGACAAATGAAAATTCGAAGAACTTACTCTAATGACCTATTAAATACCAATAAGGATATATAATATGAGAAATCAGTGTTTAGCTGTGGTTGAAAAGATTTAGTCTAATACTTAGTGTATATCTTAGGCTAATAGAAATATCTCAGGTGTCCAAGTAAATTTTGCTGTAACGTGTAACATGTCTGTATCAACAAAAAGCAAGTGAAATCCTAGGCTCATACTTCAAAGCAATCCCAGGAATCATTTACAGCTCAGTCCTGTAATTCTTCTGTCCCATCTGTGATCGTTTCTTCAGGCATGTAGAAAATCAATGACATTTTAGAATTCTTTGCCACCATTTCAGAGTTTCTAAGAAATATTATCTTTAGTTACAGATCCAGTTGCAGAAGTAAAGAAAGCATACACATTGCTGCTTTAAAGACAAATTATGCCAATTTGCATCACATGAGAATAGGTCTTAAAAAGCTTAACTGGAGAGATGTATAATAGGATCTCATCCAATTTTCTTCCTTTGCCTTGTTTGCAAATCAAATCCCTAACTAGACTTCAAGTTGGTGCTATTTTATGTTTTTCAAATACTGTTAATTATTACCAAGCTCTTCCCAGTGGGAATGTGTGCGAGCACGAAGCTAGTCAGAGGAGCCGTGGTGTCACCATCACGTTGCACTTTGACATCCCCCTCTCTGGCACATGCCTGTGGCTGACTGACATGGAGAAGTGCTGTTGGATATGCAGTTTCAGTGTACTACCTTCCCAGTCTTGACAATAATTAATCCTTAGGAATTTTTGCTTGATGTCCATTAGCATACCATCCCATACAGTGCTGCGTGGCATTTAGTAATGTTTTTCTTAGGGTGGTATACCTGGATTCCACCCCTCCTTTGTGCTGATGGTTTCATACCAAACCAAGTTTCCAGAAAACTTCAGGCAGTCTTTACCTTGAAATTGTTCAACTATCTATATCAACATTGTATCTTTAACTTTTAATTGTAAAAATACTAATTAGGATGTTACAATGTTTGCTTTGTCTTTTTTTCTCAGTATTTGGTTACTGTGCTAAGGGCTGTTTTTGAACAGCACTGACCATAGACACATAGATATTCTTTGTTTTCTTGCAAGTCTATTCTCAGAGAGGTTGTATTAAGAAATGATTTTAGTGAATAATTTTATTATAAATAACTTCTAAACACTAGTCCGTGAAAACATTTCTGCTTGGTGACATGAAAATCCTGAGCAAGACAAATAAACCCTTTTAAGCATACTCTTTTTGAAGCTGTCTGTTAGGATCACTTGCTATCTGGGGGGTGGTATAACAGGGGAATTTGCTGACAGCTTTAAGTGAGATACAAGGACCACAGGGATGTATCACTATGGGTTCTCCTGTCTCACCACAAATAACAAGTGCTGTAGAAATGTTTTGTGCTGTCAAGATAAAGAGGAGTGGCAGGGGCTGAGGGGGCAGCTGCCCTGACACAGCCCCATCTGCTCCCCCTGGCCGGGATCCTCCAGCCCCTGGAAGAGCCGGAAAGGGCCCGTGGCAGTGCCGTGGGAGAGAACCCAGTCCAGACCCAGACCTGATGGAGCTCTCTTCCCTGCCCACCTTAGTTTGAAAAACTGCACGGTCAAGTCGTCTTTCTAGTTTTAATACAGAGAAATAATGACCAAAAAGGGACATCAGCTGGATTTCAAGATTATTCTTCCTTGCGTAATTGATTTTTATGTCTGACACGAATCAGAAAACTTTTAGCATGCAGCTGTTCACATGCTCCCTGCCCTCCCCATCCCCTAGAAGACACAAGAGGAGAAAAAGGAAAAAAACCTCATGGCTTGAGATAAAGACAGTTTAATAGAACAGTAATGGAAGAGGGGGGGAAAAAGTGGTAAAATAGACAAAATAAAGTGGTACAACACAAGTCACTCCCCACCCAATGATCGATTGCCCAGCCCACGCTGAGCAGTGATTGTGGATTCCTGCCCCCCGGCCAACCCCAATTTATATGCTGAGCATGATGTCTATGGTATAGAATATTCTTTTTGCCAGCTTTTCCTGTCCGTGCTTCCTCTCAGCTTCTATGCATTATTTAGCAACAACTAAAGCAACATGCGTTATCAACATTATTCTTACACTAAATCCAAAACACAGCAGCAGCTCCTCAGAAGAAAATTAAATCTATCCCAGCTGAAACCGGGACAGGCCTTTTTACTCAGAATCCTGTAAATAAACTATCTTTTCCTCTTGTGTTATTATGATTCATTAATCGGGTAGTTGTTATGCTACTTTACTTCCAAAAGTGCCCGAAAATCACTCCCTGGAAACATTGATGATTTATACTTCTTAAAGCCACCCTGTGTGAACAGATGTTTCTGCACATGTACCTAACTTGTTTTTTCAGTTTGCTACATCTTCAATATTTTTGTAGGAAAGGAAATTCTCATATCAGTATTCTTAGAAAGCCTAAACCTAATGATCTTAAAGTCTAACCAGTGAAACAGCAACAGGCAGCACAAGGCTTTATGACCTTCTCAAGGCACTGCTTTTCTACAAATGAAAAGATGCCTTTCAGTGAAAGATCAAATGGAAAATATACTTGATTCTAGTAGATAATTCTAGATAATGATCCTTGTAGATCATACAACAACCAAAAGCATGGAACCAAAATGAAGTTCATGGAAATTCAGTCAAATGATGTCTTGAGCCACTGGGCAAGACAACTTTCCCTTCCAGGCAAAATACAACCAGAATCAATCTTACTCAAAGACATTGCAAATTGTTATCATTCTCTTTATTTCTGAAATTTGGGCATATTATGTTTGCTTAATCATAGCAAACCTCTTCATTTTGGATACTGTGCATAAGCAACCTATTGCTTTCTTGTATGTGGCTGCTTTCCTCAGGTTGAGTCTTTCCTACACTAGAAATTCTCTGTGGAGTTGAACTGCTACTTCTGCATCCATTTAAATGGATTTCAAAGAAATTTCTTATTTTGAAGTTTTCAGCTTAACACAAACTCACATTTTCAGCTACTGCTTATGGATGTCTATATTTTAAATTTGAATGTTTGACATTTCTGGGTTGCCCTTTTCCTGAGCTTTCAGCTTTAAACATTTTTGCCTATTTTTTGCCCAGTACCATATAAATTCCCCAGAATATCCAGTTCATCAAAATGAAATCATTGCCAAATTTTACATTGTTAGACTGGGCACTGAAATACAGGATGCAAAAATCCTCTGTTCACTCTCTTAATAGAGTATGTAGTTGTTGATGATCTGTTCAGGAATAGACTGGCCTAAGGTTATGTGCCAACTAGTCTTGGCCATTAAAATTTTAATCATTGCAATATTTATTTTCACTGGCGTCATGATGCTATGACTTTGTGTGAGAGAACTGAATTTTGTTTTCTGCATGTGTGACTTTGCGTTGTCCCAGCAAATTTTGTAACGTGAAACTCTCTTACATCTTATTTCACAAAACATAAGGGATTAGATATCATCACATAGTCGTTCTATCTCCCCTGTTCTAGTTGCTGTCATGAAATCCATTATAGAAAGGCCTTGTAGTAGGAGTGACTCAGTCCTATAACGCATGACAGTCAGGGACCAGAATAATACAACATGTATTATGTAAAATGTAAAATTCTGTCCATTGATCCAGGGCAATGTTCCTGGAAGTGTGCATCTCCTTGTGTGTAAAACCTGTACTGACTCCTGTCAGACCGTGCTTTGAATGATTGCTGTTCAAAATTTCAGTCTAGATGAAGTACACGTAAAAAAATACAAGACTTTGCAAAATCTCTCCTGTTGGGGAATCTAACTACATTTCCACTTGACAAAAGTCTCCTATGAGATGGGGCACTAGGCTGTCACTCAGAATGTAGGTATTTGTTTCCCAGCTTTGATGCTAATATGTTGCGTCACTCTGGGCAAGTTGCTCCATATTTTTGTACCTCAACTTCCTCTATATCTGGGGCAGGATCTGTTTCATATTGTAGTCACGCTGCATGCAATAAGAGCCACTTGGAGTCTCAATGCCATAAAAAAATTACAGACTCTGATGAGTCAGAATGTTGGTACTTAAAGACACCAAACAGGCATTCAAATGTTCTGGTTCATGTTTTGTCCATCTTTGAGGACATAGGCAAGATATTCCAGAACACAAAGCATGGGACCAAGCAGTGAAACCTGGTTTCTAGTCAATAAAAACTACTAACTCGAGACATCTGCAGCTCCTGTGTCTCACTGTTCTGTTCTGTGTGCTGGGAATAACAGGAATTGCACATCTCTGGAAAAACCCTTCAGGATACAGAAGGAAAAAACATTTTGCAAGGACAAGAGAAGTGTGTTTATATATTTCAGGAGTGTTTCTATTGTCTGTCTGTCAACTGCTGTAGTTGAACGTTTCATGCTTCCATGGAACACTGAACATTTTGGTACCGTTTATTTCCTTATCTGTGGAGACCATAAATACTACATTGCTTTTACTAGGCAACTTTGACATTGATAACAGACATTTATAGAACATGTTCGGAAATTAGTATGTTTCGCTTAAATGGACTGTCAGTGTAATGACTTTAACAATAATACATGAGGTGCAGTGATTTCATATCATCCAGAGAACTGTGTTTCTTCTGCAGGGCTGCCCTGGAAGTGTCTTGTTTCCTTCTCTGATATTCTGTTTCATTTCAGGAGAAGGACCGAGTTTTTTGAACTTGTCAGTAAAGGTGGTTATGATTGGAATATAAAAAACCACCGAGAAATATTTCGGTGAGCACTACTATTTCTCGCTTTCTGGTTATTTCAAAGTGTAGCCATACTTGTTTCATATATCATGGAGTGAAGAGTAACAAGAGGAAGTAGCTTGTTTTAATAATAGGATCCATGATATGAAATATATGCTATGATTTCTAAATATTACCAAACAGCAGGGATGTAATCAGTGTGACCTCACCTTCTTCATGCCTATTTCTGCTTTCAGACTCTGTCATGTTTTCTTCCCTTCCTCCCAGCCTCACCCATTACCACTCAGCCCTTCCACTCTTTCTCCAGAAAGCATCAATATTCAGCCTCAGGACACAAAGATCTTTCTTGTCCGTTTCCCTGTTCCCTCCTCTTCTCAGCTGTTCTCTTTCACTGGCCATGCTTCCCTCTGCTCTTCTAGTCTGTACCTGGAGATTTGCAGATACACGGTGCTCTTCTAGCCCTCAAGAATGATCTAAGCATGAATCCTGTTGAAAACTTCAGACATTGTGGGTGGTTTGAGTACATCATGCTTTTGAGACTATAAAATGTGTGCATTTGCATATGCATGCCTGATTATGTCTCCTCTTATCTGAAATTTCATTAAAATTCTGTTTCCTTTTGGTCTTTTGACCAAAATATTGGCCATTTTCTATTTTCCATATCATTTCACCCATTCCTAATTTTAGATTCAGGCAATATATTTGATGCTTCATTTTCAGTGCCCTTGTTCTTCATTTAAACTTTCTTAGACTTTTATCTGCATCATGTACTGTACATAAACGCTTTCTACAGCTGAATGGTTTCTTTCTCCTAATGCATATAAAACATGGTTGTAGCTAGGTATTAAACTACAGTGGAACAGTATAGCTCATAGTAAATCTTAAATTTTTATTGTAGATGAGCAGTAGAAACTGCTTAAACAGTGTCTGGGATGCCTCCTGTGGTTATAGGTTCTCTTGCTACAGCAGTCACTTACAAATAGGCATATAAATTAATCCAGTTTGCAAGTGTTATTTTGTAATAGTACCCTTACTTATATCATGGGAAGCACATGCTTTCTAGTATATTATAGGTATTAATGTAAGTAGTGTTAGAAGTATTGCAAAATTAGCAGTTACTCCCTTGCAATATCATTTCTTTTCTAGTGTGCAATGCACAATACCAAAATTCATTGTCTGATGACCTGCAACACATTAGGCTTCCTAGGCACAATTGTGATGTAAAAGCCACACTGATGGCTGCGATTTCAAACATGTCATTCTTTTCTGGAGGAAAAGAGGGTGCCAGGGCTGACATTTTATATATGTGTTATTTATTTATGCATCCAGAGCAGTGTTGTTTAGAAATCCAACAAAGGTTGATTCAGCTTGTATTGTTCATTTCTGTTTTTCAGATCAATGCTAATGACAGCCTGTGACCTTGGAGCTGTGACCAAACCGTGGGAGATTTCAAGACAGGCAAGTCATGATTAATAGCAGGGCTAAGAGGAGGCGGGACTGGCGGGACAATATTCCCAGGGCCCTGGCTTACAAGGAACCAAAACTGGAATCAATTTACAGTGGTATTAATGCTATAAAAAAATAGCAGGGGGTTTCTGCAAGAAATGGTTTATTGCATAATCTTTCCATGTACACATGCTGGCGAGCAGCATGTAGATACCGGAAGATATCTGGCTTTACAACTTCTCCTCTTATTAAACTTTTAAATCCGTATCAAAAAAATGGATGCATTAAACAAAAAAAGCGTTAGCCACATATAGCTGCCCTTACTTGTTTTGTCCCAAAGTTTTCCTTGGCAGTAGCAGAATCTTCCCTGAATCAAAAGTACCAGTGATGTTCTACAGACTTTGATTAACATAAAATCTTCAGTATCTATGATAAAAGAAACATGTTCATTTTCTCAACGCTGATGAAAAAAACCTGCAAGTTTTTTAGCATGCCTTTTTTAGCATCCTGTATGTAGAAACAAACAAATAAAAATTCAGGCTTCTGCTGCTGAGTAGGCTCTTTAGAAATATACATAAAACTTGAGTCCAGCATTGACAAACAATTACAGTGTGAGAAAGCAACCTGTCCCAAAAGTCTTGTCATTTACCACATATTTTTCCCTTTTCTAGGCATCTTTCCTTTCTCAGCATCCATCCTTAACATTTCCAGTATGCATGCAGCTGAGTGTGGCTAAGCACCTGGAGGGAGTTTGATTGGCTTAACAGCAAAGTGATTGTTAAAAAGATGGGGTGAAAAAGAGAAGCTAGACCAGAGACATAGTGAGGCAGGAGCAGCCAGACATCTTGGAGAAGGACAAGGAAGTAAAAGAAGCTGAAAGGGACCTACAAGTTATGTGCACATTAACTCAGTAAAAAGCATTTATGTGGTGAGGTGCAGTAGTTTTGTCAGATGAGTCTTTTTTGCTTTTATAAGCAGGCTATGACAATAGTCCTTCTAAGGCTGCTACTCTTCCTTGGCCAGAATATGGTCACCTCGCATGGAAATCATGGGAGGTTGCTCAAATCCTGCAGTGGGAAAATGAGTCACAAGATTTTTCAGTGCCACCTAGCCACCAGTGTGGTGTGTGCAATCCCTCCTCATTTTTTCTCTTTAACCCAGTTAGCTTCTCCATTTTCTCTGACAGCCAAAATGTCAGGTAGGGTCTGTTTTGCATGTTGTCGGTCTTTGTGCTGAATTAGCGCTGAAGTCTCTGGCAAACTGTTTTACATCCTTATCACTTTTGAGGTCTGTGGGTGAAAATTCCCTTGCCAGCCTAGTGTACAGGTTTACTTTATATTGAAAAATCCAGTCTAGGATTGATCGAAACATTACCTGGTTGAGCAGAGAGGCTAATAAGTCCACAGAGGGAAAACAGGAAATAGCTGGACCTCAACTGTGCTGAAGGGAGAAAAAAACATGAAAAGTGAAGGAGAAAGAGATTAAAATATATGAATCAAAGGGAATAAAGGCTACACGTAAGAAGGCAAAATTCAGGAAGAGAAGATAGACAAAAGAAGAGGGAAAGGGACACAAGGAGAACAGGAGCAGAATAGCATTGAGAGACAGAGGTGGGACTACGTCTTGATTATTTTTGTACAATATACTTGGCAAACCCTTAATTGCTGCTAAGTTGTTAAATTATTCTGCTATCTGAAGTATTGATCCAGAATTTTATTAGTGCACTGGGATTACATACATTATAAAGTTCCAAACTGTGTGGTAGCCTGGCTTAAGATTTAAGAGTACTTTATAACATCAATTCACCTACTTCCAATTTATTTTGGTACTCCTTAATTCAACTGTAACAAGCTTAGGATTTGTGAATGTTAGCTACCACACAGTTGCTAAAGCAAGAAATGTTGAGATTTTATGAAGTGCAGGTTCTCTGCATAGTTCACCCTCTTGTGCCTTGGCATTATGAAATCATTTTCTAGCTTGAAAACACTTGAAAACACCAACAGGCATGACAGAAGCTTTAGGAACTGAATGACATTTTCAATAGATTAGTTTCCTTTATTTGCCTCTCAAGTGTCACATGTGCCTACCTTCTAAGCCTCACGCATGAGAAGAGTACAGTATGTAAAGGCTACTATGTCAGGATTGCTCAGGGTTTGACTTCCTAAAATTCCTGTTATTTCAATAACTAATTTTGTTTTCAAATCTTGTGTTCTTTTGAGAAGCACAGAACTGTGTTGCGAATAGAATATCTTCATTCACAAAAGTCAGAAAGACACATTCCAATTTCCAACCCACCAGTTCTTGATTTTGATTCACTGTAATAATCACAGTCTGAATTCATATTTAGATCCTGTAGTGATGACAGTCATGGGAAAAAAGTAAAGTCTAATGGGGAAAAAAAACCTTTATCTTTTCACATTGAATTAAGACAACAGAGGTTATACGTTAAGTAAGTTTCTTTGATAAGTGAAGTTGTTTATACAGGGCAACAGCCTGTAAATACCCAGAGAGCTCTTGCACGTTTTACAGACGGAATTGTGGATGCCAACAAGAAGTTATAATTTGTTATTCTGTTCTCAATACTTGAGTAAGTTACATATAATTGCATTGAGTGCTACCTCAACATTGCAATGTAATTACCCCAGTCAATTCCCTATCAAAAAGGGATAAGTGCCTGTCAGTGGTTACGGCTATTTATAACCTCTGTATGCTCAGTCCTGAAAACTACACAAACAAGTGCCTGACATCACTCATGTAAGCGGAACTATTCACTTCTTTAGAGTTAAGCACAGGCTGAAGTTATGGTCTGAAAAAGAACTCATTACCCTAAAAATGATGTAGCAAGAACTCTAATCTTTATCATGATTTATGTTTTAGGCAGCTGAGCTGGTAACCAGTGAGTTCTTTGAACAAGGAGACAGAGAAAGATCTGAACTCAAACTCACTCCTTCAGTAAGTTTTTCTCACTTCTGAAATAGTTACTAACTTGAATAGGGTAAGAAAATACCATTGGGTTCATTCAGAAAAAGCTAACTGTATTTTGTGTACAAAGAAAAATCTTGGAATAAATAAAAGCTTTGTCCAATAAGGACATGCATTTAAAGCCATATATAAAAGCTCTCTGGTCAACTCAGTCACTTTTGCATTGAGCTCTTTTCCCCATTTTCCGTGCCTATTGCCCAGGTTATTCTCTCAGTTAATTTTCTAAGCAACAGGTATTGTTTTTAATACATAGTATTCAAATAAAAAATCACCAGCCATTTATGGAAATCATAATTGTCAGATTTACTTTATGTTGCAGCTATCTGTCTGTGTTACTTGATGTATCAAATGCTGAAAAGCATTTCTATAGGTATGCAACTAAATATAACATTGTGATTGAAAGGATAAATTGGTATTGAATGGAATAGAGGCAGATGGATATAAAGTGTCAAAGAAAAAGGTTTCATAAAGATTTTCACTGAACGATTTGAAGAGAAAGCCTTATCCAGGTTAGATGCCTTAAAATGTTGACAAGCCATTATCTGGAGGGAACAGGAGAAGGGTAACAAAGTATTCTAAATAATTTAACCTACAAACCATTCACAAATATGTTTATGCTTCCAAAAATAAAAAGACCGCTCCGTTGGCTCAGACTTGTTCTTACTTTGCGAATACTCGCACACAAGCCTGTGGTGATGTAATGAAGCCAATAAAGTTAAAAAGTTGGTAGTAAATAATGCTCAGTTACAATAAATGACTTTTCACTTTGTATACTGTCAGAGGTTGGGACATTAATGGATTTCTTGTCTATAGTAGTTCTGTGGGTACATCTTCTCAGAAAAAATGGTAGCTATAATCCAGAAGAAGAGTGATCAGTCAGTCATGGTATTTGCAATTCTGAGACCAAATCTAGACCTGAATGACTGCAAGTACCATTCTACATAATATGGATGTAAGAGCCTTTCCTGCCTTTTATATAAAATTTGCAAAGTGTGTTTCTTATGCTAATGAAGCATAATAGGAAATAATTTTGTTTCAACACGCACATTAATGTTATTGTCATCGAGTAGCAATCGTGCATTCCAGTGCAATTAGCCCAGGTCCAGTAAACTTAAGAATTAGTTGACTTGGTAGAAGTGCAGAGAAAGACAAAAGCCAGAGCTTTCTTTTGAAAATCTGCATCCAAATAGCCTAGACAGGTGGTAAAGAAGAGTGTATTACTGTAAATATTTTCAGTATTTCCTCCATCATAGGAGCCCTCTCACTCTTCCTTTGGGCTCTGCAGTCTGTACCAAATATAGTAATTTGTGGGCCACATGGAGGATGCTTTGAAGCCATACAGCTTGAAGGAAGATTTTCCTCTCTCGTTGGCCCTTTAAAATGTCAAAAATCCAGTAAACTGATGTATTAAGTGTCTTATGTTGGGAGATAAGGCCAGTAAATAATTACAAAGTTTATCAGTTCTAACACTTGATGGCTAAGGGTCAAAATCATGTAGAGTTTTACCACACTCATGAGAAATTTTTAAACAAGATCAAATGCTGATGTATTTCATGACATATCTCTATGACAAACCACCTAGAAAGGTATTGCTTCTGGTTAGGTAAGAGAGTTGTCGGCAAAATGATGTGATATTCTTATGTCTTACAACTCAAGGATTTTTTTTCTTGTGTTGTGCTTATACCAATATGAAAATGACAGGATTTTTCAAAATAATTTGAATAGGAAATACAGACTTCTCCAAAATCAACCCAAGATTCTCATTTAAGATCACCAAGTCCTTGAATCTTACCTCCTGGTCTTATTTAGAATACACTGTGTGATACCTGTGTATGTCATAAAGAGCCGGGTACAGCTAGAAAAATTCAACCAGATATTAAATGTAATGTAATATGTACAGTCTGGAGTTCCTAGAAGGTACAAAAGAAAAGTAAGTTTTCTCAGAAGACATCAACCTTGAGGAGATGGGCCCAAAATAAGAACAGGCTTTCCACAGAAAAAGACAGAAAGGCTTAAAACTTGGCATATTCAGAGAGTAAAAAAAAAAAATATTTTGGTAAATGGTATGGATAGGACTCTAGCAGGAGGATCAAAATCCTCTGGATGGAAAGCTGATGGACCCAAGTAATCACAGGCAGGGTATGGAGGAAACTCAACTCACATTCAAACTCTTCGGACTCAGTTTCTTCCGTCTCCTTTCAGCCAGTAATTGAGCCTCTTAAACATCAGCTTCAACCTCTATAATTTCCTCTCTGGGGGAGTGCGATGAGCCATGAATTTGGCTGTTTCCAGGGGAACAAACTGATAACTGTTCCCAAATGGATCTATTGATTCCCCACCCTTTGGATTCATAGACGTGGCTGGTTCTGTAGAAAGGGTCTGTAACTGGGGGGGGGGGAGCCTGCCCAGATCTATCACTGTTCATTTTGGTGAGCTGGAAAACCCTATGTGAGAAAAGGGAAATTTCTACTCAAAGGTATCTAGTTTGCATTTCTAGAGGAGGTTTCTTACCAGTTCACTCCAACTGTGGAGCATTTATTTTACATCACAGAATTATAAAATTTAAATACATTCAGCCTACAAATTTCAAAACAGAATTGAAAGTAAACAGTTTACTTTTCATGCCAGACAAAGCAGCAGAAAGACTGCTGCAAAGATTGATTATGGTTTACAAAGTATTCTGGTTGTGAGAATTTGATCATAGCTCTGAAGTGCTGAATGATGTGTCTGTAAAATACTCCATTGTAATAAAGCATGACAGTTTTGTTCCCCTCTCAATTCAGGCCATTTTTGATCGGAACAGGAAAGATGAACTACCCAGGTTGCAGCTCGAGTGGATTGATAGCATCTGCATGCCATTGTATGAGGTAATTTTTACTTACTGCTCCTGTAGAGTCCAGAGAAGATTGTTCTTGCCTCTCTAGGGAAAAAGAGCTCGCTTACAGCGCAGCCTTGAAGGCTGTTTGAACTCTTATCTTTTTTTTTAATTTTACCAAAAGTCTGAATTCTATGCAGAAATCCTCAGATTCCCTGAAGATGGTAATATCTGTAAACGTAATTCCTCTCTAAGCTATAAAAGCTCATAGGGCAACTGTTTATTTTATTATGTTTGAGACAAACTGATTCTCATCATGGCAAGGTGTGGAGAGTTCTGCAGAGAGGTGCCAGAGGGACAGCCTCGTTAGGTGCTGCTGTCGAACCTGTCTGAATATCTGTGACCCACAGGGAAGCTCAAGGCTGAGTCTTTGCACTCCCTCCTGGCTCCTTTCCAAACTGTTAAGGGGCACTCTAGGCCAAGCCTTTAAGGTCAGTGAAAAACGATTTGTGGTTTAACCTGTGTGCTGTTTAACTTGGAGTTTACTCTTTTAATTGTGCTTCTACACAGACTGCATGGGTGCTTGGTATAAGGTGTATAAGCATTCAAGTACTACTTTTTTAAGGCTATAAATGACCAGAATAATGCTTCTTTCTTTTTTTGGATTAAACCAGCTTCAGAATTTGACTCATGTAACATAAGCTTCACCACTTTAACTTTTTCTCACTTACCTGTATAGAGAGCAGAACCACATGAGCAGGATGATAAATAGAAAATAACACTATAGAAACTTAACTATCAATAACTGTGTCAGGCAGTCTTCCTCCTGCTCACTGAAACCACACAGACCGCCTTATGCCACTAAAGACTGCCACTTTGGTCATTGATACCTGGGAAAACATGGGGTTGTTCTCACTAGGCATTTTTGGGGAACTGCAACAAGTTCTCCCTGTTACCACTGCACCCTGAACTGCCTCACATCTCCAAGAAATGAATGGGTCAGTGATGATACAAAGCCAAGAGCTGGGAAGCAGGTACCAGCTCCCACGTTAACATTAAATTGATGAACTTGTGCCTGAATTGTAGCTTCCCTACACACAAACAAAAATTAATTGGCAGTTCTTATAGATATATGGCCAGTAGCATGTGAGGTAAGAAGGATGATGTGCTTCCCCTGCCCTCTATACCTTGTGGCATCTGAGGCTGCCACTGTGGCAAGTAATGAAGTGATTGCCCAGCATCAAAGGCAACTCCTGTTGTGTGACATGGATGACATGCGCTTGTGTAAACAGCAAGGTGGGCTACTGCTTTCCCAGTAGATCCTGTCCTTTTCTTAGTTCGGTCTTTGTCAGGATTAATTAAACTAAAGCTATAGCTTTCAAACAATTAAGGCAAAGCAAGCACAGAAGAATAATATAAACCTGTATTTTTTAAAATACCACGATCATTTTGGATGGGGCGGGGCAGGGGGGAACTGACCTTGGATGAAAACTCTGAAAAATAATGTTCCTTTCAATATAACAGTTCATATTACACTAGAATGCATATTTAACCAAAATTCATGATTTGTAATAGCATCTGTAATCCAAAAATGTACTATAAAGCAGGAAGAGCTGATAATCAGACCATCCTCTGCATAGGAAGACTACATTTGAGCACTAAAGCTCTGGTTAGTTAGCTCCATCTTAGCAGGAGATCTCTGGGGAATATATTCACATCTGATTTCCCTGCTTTCTGCTGTCTTTGCATCATGCTGTGCAGCTATTAGCCTGCTGCTCAACAACTTAAAAAAGAGACACCATCAAACCTGGAAGTCATTGCAGCACCAGCCTTAGGGGTAAACAGAAAACTTGATGTCATAGTATAACACTGCGGGAGATTCTCTCCTCAATGTGGAGCCAAGTTTTAATTTTCATATCCAGCTTAATCAAACCTCAATACACATATCACATCAGCAGTGTATTCAGGCATTGTAAATCCTCCATTTAGGGCTGGCTGAACACTACAGCTATGGCCAAGTCCTAGATTTCTTTTTTTTTTTTTCTTTCTAAATGTATTCTTTAAAATTCTTGCCATTGTAATATGTTGTAGGGACTGCATGTGTGGTGAGAATGGGTTACATCATTACAACAGCAACATAAAGAGGCAGAGTGGCAGCTGACAAATTAGTAAAATCTTAGCAGTACTTATCTACCTCACTAGCATCGTGCTTATAAAAACCGTATGTTTGAAATAAACATTTGACACTCATTTTAATACCAAAATTACATTAAACCATAAATAACAAAATCAAGGCTTTCACATGTAGTTTTTTTCCATGCTAGTGATTATAAGTCCTGAACCCCTGCTAGCAGATCCTAGCATCCAGAGCCCTGAAGGGAGCTCTGTTGGGAATGTGTGTGTCCATACCAAGGCAGCTGCTGCAGCAGGACCTGATCCTGTGCTCTGTTATTGACACCCCCACAGTAGACATGGTCGCAGCAACCAGGGAATGCTGGCAGCTCCCATTAAAGTCAGGCAGGAGATCAGTGAAGCCCCCTGAAATTTTCTTTGCTCAAAGGAGTTCCTGAGAGTAGGCTATTCTTGGCAGCTGCGGATGTCTGAAGTATGCAATAGAGAAGGAACTCACAGCCCAAACTTTCAGAAGTATGACACCACCCCAGTGCCACTGACAGTACTATAACAAACCATATCTTCTCCACAGTCCAAGCTTATGAGCTAGGCTACATACCAGAGTGCCCATGAGGAACTCGTTATACTTAGAACAACATATAAATTTTGCAGAGCATTTTAGAGAGTTATGGCCTTCCTAGCCTTATTTTTTTTCTCCATCCTGAAACATTCTTTGAGACTTGATCAGTCTTCTGGGGAGATTTGGCTCTACCTCCTCCTTAGGCATCTGCTCTGCTCTCTGCATTTCTTTAAGGTAGCTCAAGACAACACGCTTTGAGGTGCAGTTCTTCTCCCAAGTAAAGGATAATGAAGTCTCCTTTCTCAGGGAATGCATATCACATCCTGCTGCTTACCTGGCTAGAACTGTTTTCTGAGTTTGGCCCCTTTTCCTGAGAAAGTTTACAAGTGACTAGCAAATCATCAAGATCTGTGCACCTCCATTAGCAATCCTGTTTGACTGCCCCTTGAATGCGTATCCTACCCAGAAGGAAGAAGGTCAGATAAACAAAACATGCTACATTATAAGCTAACATGGAGCTTGAAGCTGAGTATAGATATCTTATAATAGCTGGGTTTATAAAAAAAAAACCAACCAAACAAAACAACCCAAAGCCGAATATCAGGAATTACGCACAGCTAGATTTCTTATATCCAAGTGTCTAAATCCAAGCCCTTTTTTGTGTTTGCTCTGTAAGCCTGACTCTGCTCTTGGCACAAGGTAAATCATGGCTCTGCTCCCTTGCTCTCTCCCATATCTGCTGCTCAACGTGGGAATCAAGCCACCTCCAATTTCAAAATACCTTAGTAATCAAATCTGTTTCCTTCACTGGATCAAAGGTTTGTGAAGATAAAAGCTTCCCAATTTTTTGTTCATTGCTTTTTATTCCACTTGGGACATTATAATTTCATTGAATTTACTTTTTTGTTACTGTAGTGATCACTGATCAGAGTATTTTTATGACACTGGAGTTTTTGCCTTGAGTAGCAGAACATTTACTCTGAAGCTCTGATTTTAGGGGTTTTAGTTACGCTTTACTGCATCACATTTGCTCTTCATTCAAAAATGCAGCAAGAAAAGTGTTCATCAGTAGAGATGAGAAACAAGCTTATTAGAATGATTATTTATAAGGAAAAATGCCTTTTTTTTTTTTTTGAACAGTAGAGCATTTCAAGTCTCCTAATGTAGTTTCAGTGTGAAGTAATCATCCCCTTTTTGTTAGAATATTCTATAAAGGGGAAGAACATGCAACTAAAGCAGAAAATCTAAGACATCCCACTAAAAATAAAGCACTATGGCTACACTGACAGCTGTGTTCACCAGAGAAAGTATTCTGTACCTATTTGGACATACATGTTTTTGTAACAGGAAAGAGAATTTTGATCATTAAGACAAATTACCTCTCCGACCCTCCAATAAAAAGAAATGCTAAGAGTTTCAACACTAGCAGATTTCTCTCCTGGACTCTGCAGTTTGTGTATACCTAAAACAGAATCAGTCACAGATTTTTCCCAACTCAGATTAGATTTCTCGGTAGGGAGCAGACAGAGTGGGAGAGTGACGATCTTATTCTTTTTAATCATTATTTTTCTCACAAACAACATCAAAGCTTCAGCGATACACATCAAACAAAAGATGCTAACAGAAGCCCAGCTCTGTTCACAGCATTGTTAGGCAGAGACAGTAACACTATGAATAGCAGGGCCAAAGGCCATGCACTCTGCTTCTGGGCAGATAAATACATAGTCAGGTAGTCAGTGACAATGACAGCAGCTATTTAAATTTAAGGGAGATGTCTTTGTGGAAGATAAAGAAGCTCACAGCTTTTACAACTTATGCGTGCCTGAGATTGCCCTGCTCACCTCTACCTTGGTGCTCCATTGAACCGCTCCATTTTAGTGCTATTTTTAGTGCTATTCAAGATTTTCTTGGGTATTGAGAGCTTTAAACTCTCAATAATAGTATCTACAGAAGTGAATTTGCATTACTCCATCCAGGATTCTAGGGGCAATCTGGGAAGAGTAGAAACATTTACGTTTAGCCTAGCAAATACTTTCAATGTTTTGAACGGAATGTGGAGGGACAGAGTCCTTCTTTGTCACATTGTTTGACGTACTTAGAAATCTAATCACTCTTGTCTACAACTGCAAGAGCTCGGATATGCCTGTCTTCCTACAGAAGATAATGCCTGGCCTTGTAATTAAATCTATTTTTAGAATATGATGATGTAGCTGCAAAAGCATCTATTGTGCTTGTAAGCATACATTAAACAAACAAGGTATCATAAAAGTTAGAGCCTCTACAAAGCACAGAAAAAATATACAGAAGTCTCCAACAAACATGGCTACCTCTGTACTTTAACTTCTCCAGTTCAAGAGTTGACTCTTGACACCTGAAGTGCATATGCACACAAAGTGATCTTTTTTTTTCCAAAAGTGTATACTCTAGTTACAATTATAAGGTAGGAGATTAAGCTTTTAATATTACTTTGCAGAGAAGGAGGAAGAGGTGTGCTTTAAGAATCGTGCTTACACTTCTGTGTCCTGAGGCAGCCCTTCCTCAGTTACCACTTCTATGCCTTTCCGTCATTCCTTCAATTGCAATTTTGCATAAGGAAATATTGATCAGAAATTCAGGGTTTGGACCACTCCTCTAGAAGTTCGGCTTGTCTGGAATGGACTGTATGGGATGGCTTGGTCCTTGCTCAGCAAGATTCACTGGATACAGACACACAAATTACTTTTTCTTTCAGGTGTTTCTGTCCTCTCCATACAGTCAGAACTGAAAAACTTTTAAAATTATTTAATGAGGAAGAGTTTATTTGTATGAACATTCAGGAAATGGCTTGCTGTACCCACCATTCACCCATACCTGTTTGTTGGTACAAGAGTCAGAGCACTGCTGCTCTATTTTAAGTTGACAACTAGTCAAAGGGCAGGGATAGCACTAGACAGTGAGCTGTTCACCGTGAGCCACATTCCCTGAAATATGTTCCCAACTTGTTGAGAAGTGTTGTAACAACAAAAAAAAAAAAAAAAGAGGGGAAATCAGGACTAAGCTAGTTGGAAAAAAATGTGTTCCCAGGAAGCAATTGCATCAGCTGTGTGACTCTCATTGAAATCAGCTTTTCCTTTGTAGCATGCTGAGGGAAGAGGAGGATAACTTTCAATAGAGCCAAAAGAATACCATAAAGATGCACGCTTTTGGCAAGGCTTATTTCTGACATTCAATTTGAGCACAGAGAGTGAGAGATAATGCATCTATGCTTCCTGGGACTACCTGGCTGACAAGGATTTGTACGGCAGATAGGCTCAGGATGCCGTATGTGATACACCATGGACTGAGGCTGCACAGACGTTGGCAGATCAAATTAGTCTCACTTTGTGTTGAAATCCAGGGGGTAATATTATCCAAGGAAGAGCAGGTGCAACATATTCTGCTGCGTTTGTAAGAAATTTGCTTCAGAGGAAACTTAATCAGGCCAAATGCCAGTGCTGGGGGGAGTTGGGAGCTAAAGATTACATTAGGAATAAGGGTTTGTCCCAGAGAAAGGCGATTTTGGCACTGCAGAAGGATCTTTCTGTAGCCTTGAAATAGGAACTCAACTAGGTTCTGCACTTTTGTTACTTGTCTACTAATGAAGAATCTAAGTGAAGCCACATGGAGTGAATTCTATTGAACTTTTAGAAAACTCAGATACTATGACTGTATTACAACCTACAGTAACGGAATAAGCATCAGCAAACTGGTTTTCTTGCCTCATGCCTTTAACCTAAGAGTCTGGGGGTTTTTACTACTTTTGTACAAACAGAGAGGAAAGGTGAAGGAAAGCTATACAAAAAAGAAAAACCAGGAAATGAAGAAAGAATGCTTTTATTTGCAATTTCCTTCTAAGTCAGTCACTATTTCATGGTGTTATATGGAAAGCCATTGTTTCAGTGGTTTCAGAGCAAGGATTTTTGTGTCTAAGACTATCACAAACTCAGGGAACAAAGATCCTGATCCACTTTTTTTTGTTTCCTGAGAGCAGGCAGGGATTCATTTTGCTTTTGGAAATTAACAAAACATTATTTTTGCTAGGATTTTTGTAAATTGGTGAGATTATTGATGACACATTGTATTACTATCAACAATTTCAGGAACTTACAAGTTTTCCCAAGTTGCCTAGGAGAGGCAGCAGAAACAAGTACTTTTTCCCTTCAAACAAGAGTACTTCAACTTCTCAGATAGTCATCTCATGCCAAAAAGGTCTCGACTGAAAGGACAGGTCATCAACAAAGATATTTGGGAGAAGGTAGAACAACATTTGCCATTGACTTTAGTGAAGCTAAGCTAAGCTTCACTAAAGGCTTTGAGCTTGATCTGTAAGAAAAAGTGAATAATTCATAATACTACAATTTCTGTTGCTGTCTTACTTAGAATTATCTGCCCAATGTGTTGCAAAGGACATGCAGTCGTGTATGGAAATGTATATAAAGATCTGAGGAAGCAGACTGAAAAGTTGGCAGATAAGGTAGAAGAGACAGCCAATAGAAGGAACTCAAATTGTACAGCAAATCTGAAAGAAGATAAATGGATAATTTAACAGCCATTCAGTTTTCAAGAAAGACAAAGCACAAACTACATTGCATCAGAAAAGGACTAGAAATGATGATGGATGAAACACTTCAAGTAAGTGTTTAACACAACAGAATCACAGTTGCCTCAGAATTCCCAGCTGAGGGCAAATTCAAAGAACTAAATAAGGATATGAGACTGATACGGTTTGAAGAGTTTTTCAAAATCCATTTAATAGTAAGGCAGAAGACATTGATCAGCTGCTTGGTTAAAATGTTGAAAGAAAGAGTTAGAAACATTCTGTCTCTTGTATGCTTTAGACATAGAATCAAAACCATAAGGAGCAGAGCCAAATAAGAAGTTGTTTATGAAATAATAACTCTTCCTCTTCTGAGCAAGCCCGTGGTTTCATGAAATTATTATGAACAGATGAATCATTTGCAGCTCTAGCAACACATCAGTTAAGCTAGTTCAGCAGGTGTCCAGTCCTTCAGTATTACCCTTTCCCTTTCACAGCATTGCATGCTTGATATTGGCCAGAGAACATTTGGCTACCAGGAGCTCTGTACATACTGTCCTCCCTGAAGCACCTGACACATTTTACCAGTGGAGAATCTTACTTTATAATCATCTCTCTACAGTATGCATGTTTACTTACAAAGGAGTGTAGCATTATCCTTGCTAATGTACCATCACCATAAAGAAGCATAATGCTAATTCATAGTGAAAGAGCTGAACACTTGTGCATGTATTAGATCCCTTTCCAGTCACAATTATCTTCCTTCCGCACTGCTAACAATTTTTATAAAGAAGCTAAAAGAAACTCCTGTTTTCTATCAGGGAAATTAGTAGTATATTCATTTCACCTAATTACATTTCAAAGAAAAATTCCCTGGAAAAATACGAAAGTAATGCACTGATGTACTTGATGACCTGGACCCCTCCTCAATAAACCCGACAAGGAATAAACAGTCTCTTTCAGCTATGAGGAGATTGCAGTAATTTATTTGTTTCATGAACTCAGCCCCCTCCCAAATACAAGAGTTGTTTTTTTTTCTGGAACATAATGATTAAATATGGCCCTAAATCAGTAGGACAAATAACTAATTCATTTATGCACACAGTCAGAGGTTCATAGAAGTTAATTCCTATATCTTCTCTATATTGCTTTATCTTCTGTATTCTACCTATAGAAAGTAAAATTTTAGCAGCCTTTTTGGTTTTATACATGGGCATATATACAGAAATATTTTGGAGTTTTCAAAACAACTTCCCTCAAGTATTTGTATTATGAAGATCAAATTTGTGGATGACTGCAGTACAGCTTCCCTTTTATTTGAACTAATCTGAAGTTCAAGGACTTTCAGATAAATGGCTCACCTTTGGCCTATGTATTCTCACGTGAAAGCCACTTCAGCAAAACTCAGGAGTCCAATTCAGCTTTGCTGTAACTGGTCATGACTCTCTTGACTTCAGCAATGCTTCATATGCTTACACCAGGTCTGAATTTATCCCCATGCCTTCTCGGTCACTAGTCCTCCCTTCCAACTCAGAAACTGCCTACATAATAAAAGTGATTCATTAGAAACCACTGGGTTCCAAAGTAGAGTGAACACTGAGACCTATAACTTTTTGATATGTGATCAGTCATAAAAATGAATTTATATGGTCTTATTCCATAAACTCGCTTTACAAATATTAGACCCGCAACCATACTTCCGTGAGCTGTAATCTTGTCAAAGCTCATAAGTTAAGCAAGGTCAGAATTGGTCAATATTTGGATGAGAATATCCGGGGGGGCGGAAAAAAAGGACCTCCTCTGGAGGTCCTGCAGTGTTTGTAAGTCAGGGGATACCGTGCTCCTCTTTAAAAGGATTTGGTATTAGTCTTAGACTACAACAAAATGTTGTATTTGCTTTAGCAATAGTTTAGACTCTGGCCACGTCTGTGCTGCATCTTGGCTGTTTCAGATAACATCCTTTCCCAGAGATGAAGGTGACGTAGCAGGTGAAGCCCTGTGGCCCACCGCCCTTCAATCCAGGAGGTAGATCTACCAACAAACACCTCCACTGCTACCCATTACCCTCTCCCTAAAGGGGTTTGTTGCTGCTTCTACTATTTGTGCATTCTCTGTGCTTTATCTAGCAAAATACACCTGAGAAACAAATTTCTATACCCAAGAAAAACGTTCTCCCCTCCTTATCCATAAGTATCCTCGATAAGTAGCTTCCTCTGAGTATCTCATGCTCTCCCCCTTTTGATCTCTTCCTTCAGGCAGCCCTGCCCCTCTCCCAGGGGCACACACTGGATTGCAGAAGTGCTTTTAACCTTTTCTTGTACTGGAGGAACTTATATGCCAGAGGAGCTATACTTGCGAAAGTATTCTGTGGGCAGAGCAGTCCATAGTCACAAAAGACACCTAAATAATTGAAGGTGGTTAAGAAAAAGTCTGTGCTATACGGTAGCTTTCTGAGAAACAGCTTAGTCACACATCTGAGGTAATGTATGGCTGCAGAAGGGAACTGCAAACCTATCTGGCTTTTCCTAATGCCGGAGCACACAGCCACCAGCATGACCACTCTTCAGCACCCTTTATCACTCTGCAATTAAGAACAGCTTTTACAGCAAAGGGAATAAAACAGGAAAGGTCACCAATGCTGTACCTATTGCTGTGCAGCAGGGCAGCTGCATTGCAGTGGAAGGACACCACGTGGACACCGAGGTCCCAGGCAGGGGTTCCGTCTCCCCCCAGCGCTGCCGTGCCAAGGAGGGACGAGGAAGAAGGGTGTTTCTGGAGCCCTGAGTTCACGTGGTGGCATCCTATGTCAGACAGCTGTTGAAGACCAAGCCTCTTCCTACTAAAGCAAATAATAAATTGGGCGTTAAGAAGCTGGGTACCAAATTAGACAGATCAGTAGCAAAGCTGTTCGTAAGAGGCATGCATCAAAAATAGTGGCGTGGAGGAACAGTACATCAAAGGAGTTCTCATGCAATAAAATGGAAAGTAAAAAGTGCAGCCAGGAGGTAGAAAACCCTGACTAGACTACAGCCAAATAAATTTAAATAGCTTTGGGAATATATTGGTGGTTTAATCCGGATCAGGAACAGGTGCTATGAATGTAATTCAGTAAATGGTCGAGAGCCTGCCAGAAGGGAGAGAAATGTGTTGCTTTTGAGATAATTTCCCAGAAGCTTCATAAAAGAAAATTGATTACTAGAGTTTAATAATTAAAACACGGCCAGATATATAGTAATCAAATGAGTTTTTAATTACACCTCAAGCAGAAATAAAATCCAATTTGTGTACTTTGTATCAGAAAAGTCCTACTGAAGTGCTTTGATAGGTGGAAAAAATAAAATAAGAGCTAATTTCCATAGGAATTATAGTAGTTGGTTTAATTAAAAGACTCGATCAGAATGAAAGAGTCCCAAAGTGAAAGGATACTAAATACAGAAGCAGTGGTTTAAATATCAAATCAATGTCTGAATAAAGACATTTTATGGACCAAGTGCAAAATCTGCACTGTCAAGTATCCCTAATCTAAATTAATGTGCAACAAAATTAAGTTTCTTAAAATTACACTATATATTTTGTAAGTATTCCATAGAATTAATTGCTTGTGCTATAGTAAAAATGAATATCAAAGACATGGTTTATTCTTTCTTAAATACTCCTTTTAATTTATTTCAACAAAGTTAATGTTATTAGTTAACCATTCTCATTATTTACCTGGTAACCTCTGTTGCACCTGGGTTATTAGACTCTGTAATATGCACTTAGGTATATATTTCTAAGAAATATATGTATTTACTTTTGGATTTAAAATGTGTTTACACCTCATAAGATGCAGTGATTACTGTAGAACTGTGTGGGTGCTTCTTGAATCCATTCCCAATCTACTTGGGCTTCTGGTCCCTGCTGTAGTTGCTGCAAAGCTAATTGATCTAAAGAGCTCAAGCACTGAGAGTCCTCCTGGCACTGTACATGAGAGGGCTGTCTCCTGCTGTAAGAGCGTGGCATATGCCTAGGCCTGGAGGGACAGGCACAGCAGTAGGTGCTCATGCCCAGACCTCTGCATTTGCCCCCTGGCACTAGGATTGCAAACATCACGGTCTTGTGGTCTAGTCTTGGAAACGATACAGTACAGAAAGGACACAGACATAGCCGAGAGCTGCACAGCCTCTCTGAGACAGAGGCCACTGTCCCAGGGTGCTGCTTCTCCTCTACGTTGCCTGTAGCAGGTAGAGGTTGCTGGTATAGCATTTGTGACAGGAACAGCCTGTACTGCATTTTGTGCTAACACATCCTCGGGCTGACAGGGTGTGAGCGCAGAATGCCATCTTTGTGCTCAGAGATGTTTGAACTACACTGATTTTTAAGCATTGATTTTTTTTTTTAAATCTAAATACTGGAAAAATACTTCATGAAAACTTTTTCAAGATTTTAGAAATACCAGCAAGCTTAACTACCAGTGGATGGATACTGGCTTTGCACAGAAAGGATCTGATAAGTTGCTGTCAAAAGTTGAATACCTAATGTGTTACCTCTAGACACTGAGCTGGCAGTGGTAATGCAGGTGCTAATGACAGCAGCAGCCAGCTTTTCAGGTATTTTCAGGTGTTTATAACATATTACTGCCCCTCTGCTTTGGACTCCCACCAAATCAGGTTTGAGGAATATACAATAGTCTGAAATAAAGAGCTAAAACTGGGGAGCTCTGAGGCCACAGTGATGGGAATGTTACAAAGCCGCGTCCAATTCTATCAAATGAATGACTGTCACCAGCGAGCAGTACTGTATGTGGCAGAGACTGCAGTAAACTCTGCCTCTGACCCCAGGCCCAAGGTTGCAAAATTATCTGCCCGATCTGTGCCATATTCTAAGGAAATAATTTCAAGTGGATTTGCTCCTAATTCCACACAAATCAGCTCCTTACTCATGGCGTGATTTTTCAGAAGTGCTGAGCATTCATATTTTCTACTGAAGTCAACTGAAATTGCAAGTTTTCAGCACATCATAAAACCAGGCCATTAACCCTTAATTATCATATAATAGCTCAATTAAAAATCTACCAAGACTTACTTCACTAGCTAACCAAGCTCCCATGGCTTGCAGACTAGCTATAAAAAAAATCCAGTTCTTTAGTGGTGTCTGTGCTCTGGGGACCATTTAAAAGGGTTGCTGTTAACCCTGCTATTCAAAGCAAATAATGAAAATGATCAACTCCAAAGATACCTGCTATCCCTTCCCTTTCTTTTCCTTATAATTTTCTGCACTTTTAGAACAACTTTTCCTGTCTCCTCTGTCATTTTTGTTAATCTTGCACCAACCCTTTATTTCAAATGACAAATACGTAGTTTTCATCAGAGAAAGCACAATACCCAGCTCTGAGCAAAACATACCTACTGCCAATTTAAAAAGCTGCAAAAGAATAAGACTCCTCTGTCCTAAAAGGGCACATTACATGGCTTGGGAGGTAACTGGTTAACCCTTTCTTCACATCTGGGTGCTCCTGTTAATGAGGTTCTGTCTCTCTTTCATGTAGGGACAAAACCAAGTGAAGCACTTGTGGTCTTTCCACATAAGCATTTGATACTTTAAAGGGAAAGGTAAAATAAACTTCTAGCAAAGGTGTGCAGGAATTACGTAATTTAGGGGCTGATTCAAAGTCAACTGAAACCAGATAAAAGATTCTTAACTGGCTTCTGTGAGCTTTGGACCGGGTATGCAGAAAAGAGGTGATTTCAGTGCAATCGAAAAAGAAAATTTTTTTTTCTTTATTTTGAGCACACAGAAGTGTTTTTTTTTTTGACAGCTTTGGAAAGTACAATACTGTTGTGGTTTACTCATCTATGGGAAAAAAGAAGGTAGCACTAGGGAGAGTCGGAAGGTTATTTCAGCTTTGTCCAACTGGTCATCTAACCAGTGAACCTCCTGCTCATAGCTGCCAGCAGCCAGCCTCATGCACTTGGGGGATGCTTACTCAAAAGGACTATCTTTAAGGATTACAAGAAAGCTAAAGAAGTTGAGCAGCAAGTCTGCCACCTTATGTGCTTCTTTTTGACATTTTTGGTGGCTTACATAAAGCCTCAGGTAAAACAAGTATGATAAAGATATCTCAGTGGGAACAATAAGCTTTACCTACAGAGGAATTTACAGCTGGGGGCGAGGAGGGCGTGGGCCTGGTGCAGATTAAACTCTTTTTATTCTGTGACTCCCTGGACTGTCCATCAAAGGAGTGGAGATATTGTCAGTATTTTTTATCTCATCCTCTTTTTTTTTTATCTTCCTCCAGTGTCTAGTGAAGCTGAATGTGAAACTGAAGCCTATGCTGGACTCTGTGGCAGTAAATAGAGGTAAATGGGAGGAGCTGCACCAAAAAAGACTTCCTTCTCAGGCAGCATCCTCATCCTCCTTTTCCTCTAGCTTTACCATGTCTCTCAAAGACATAAATTAAGCCTGCAAATGTCAGTGTCGCTTTTCGATAAGAGCTGTCTGAAAGGTTTTCATAAGCTTTGGCCCACCATTTTTTTGAGAAATGCTTTCACAGACGTGCTTAATTGATTGGATATTATCTTGATGGCAGCATAGTTTGCTTTTACTGGGAAGCTTAGTGGGACTGAAAGGAAGGCCTGCGGTGAGACGGTGCCGGTATCTGGAGTGGCACGAAAGACAGCACAAGAAGCATTCATTCAGCTCCACTACATTTCAACTGCTGCTGTAAAAATCCGTAAAGCTGACAACAGACTGAAATATAAGAACTTACAGCTTAATAAAATTAATAGTACAGAGCAAAACTGGGATGCAAGCTGGTCAATTCATATGCAAGGAGCTGCAGGAAAACAGAATAGTATGTAATTACATTGTTGTTTTGCATTTCTTCAGTACATGTTATGAATCAATTATGCCTGCTTTTGTGATGTTCCTCTCTCTTCCCTCCTCTTTTATGCCTGAATGTTCTGAAAAGCCTGCTTTGTATTCTAAAGAAGTATTTTTTTACAACAAAGCTTCTTAGTGATTGATCAGGGCCTTTAGAATTGCCTACCTTTGCTACATTTAAAAACAAACTTTATTATCTTTAAAAACACCAACCTATCCCTGCTTCTCTGAGAAATTCATATTAACAGTGCAGTAAATTTCTCAGCAAGGGGAAGTTTGCATAAAGGTAAAATATTGCATGGTAATTTTAGAGGTTTTTTTTTTTCTTTTCTCTAAAAAACACTCTTTTAACACATTCATTTTTTTTTTAATTACAGTGTCCCCTAAGAAAAAAAGTAATAGGCTTTAATGAAAATAGAATACAAATAAAAAAGGAAATCTGTGGCCTTATGCTTCAGGTTTATATTACATTGAAAAGTCGACCATGGATAAGCCTTTCTAGTATAACTTCCAGTCGAAATTAATATTTTGAAATGGTGAAGAAGAAGAGTATCATCACACTGGACTGACTACCTCTTACTTCTCTTGCAGTTCTTTCAGTACAATTTGAGATGCTATTATTACAGCTAGCACAGCACTAGTCAAGGCTCTCATGTAGACGTCTGTGGTAAAGGTGTTCATAAAAATCTAATCAAACACGATAGGTCACAAAACCAAACGTGTCTAGTTCTGTGTGATGACGCTAGTATTATCTGGAAGTTGGTCTCTTTCCATTAGTGCAAAGATCACTAGTGTAGCAAAACTGTGATCTATGATATGAGGGTGCTTTCTCTGCTGCATGACCCGACGCAAGAGGAGTCATGTTGCAGGGTTTACAAGTTCCCATTCACAGGGAAAAAAAAAGCACCTTTGTACTCCATGAAAAATGGAATTCTAAATATAGGGTTGTCTGGCAGTAGAAAGTAAAGCTGAGTTCAGCTTAGTTTTACACCTGTGCCAAACTCCATTTACTTCAGTGGAATTACCTTGAACTGGCACCAACTTAATGGAAATCAGAACCTGGCCTGGCTGATCACATGCTAAAAAGAGCTTTCCTGCTTTCTAAGGAAAGTGAGTCATTAATGATGTAAAAAAGCTGACTACATCTATCTGACAATCAAACAGAAACAACAAATCTGCTGATCACTTTAAAAAAAAAAAAAAAACAAATCCCCTCTGTGCCACTAATCCTGTGTCTAGGAAAATAGCTGGTAATTTCAGTACCATTGCAAGCCAATCCTTTAGTACGCAACCGAACCACATCCCTTTCTCTAGCAGAAAGAAGCAGGGAAAGAGCAGAAATGCAGATTGCAGAGTAGTGAATATATGCACCAAATGGAAATGTTTCTGCTATTATTTTACCACTTCTTTCTTCCCTCAATAAAGACAGATGCCGGATAGTAAGCAGCAAGCCATACAGAACTTCAAACACGTATTTGATGGGAGAAACAGGTACTAGGAACTGGCATAGCACCACTGGCAGGTACATACACAGCTTTCCTGAATTTTGATATGGCATATTGCTAAGTATAACGTAATTTATAGTGCATACCCTACAGCTTCCCCCAAGGTTGAGTCTCCCCTCATTTCCTCTCCTTTTTATTGGCTTCAGTGCGCTGTTGCCCATGGCAACACCCGCTGGCAGGGATGGGGATTCAGCACCACCGCAACCTGACATACAGCTGAAGTTCTAACAATGTCAACCATCAATCAAGTGACTGTTTGTAATTGCCTCCATCTATTTCTCCTGTCTTTCGGTATCTTTGTTATTGTGGGTCAAAATTCAGAAACTGCTGACTAATGTTATGGTTCTGTTCCTCCATCACAAGGAAGAAAATAAGAGTGCACAGCTAGATCGTTATCAAATTGTTCTCAGGCAAAATGAAGCAACCCTACTAAAACTGGGGGGGGCACACCAGTGTGTCTCAGAACAGCACTGGGGCTCTGAAAGCAATACAGCTCAGTCTAAAAACAAAACCAACCAACCAAAAAAAAATCTTTTTTTTTTTTTCTTAACACTTAGCTTAGAAATTAGCAAAAGATTTCCGTTTTTGAGGGAAAAATTCTTTGTGGAAGCATGCAGTACAGTAAATAAACGTTTTCCAAGTTTCTCATATTTTAAGATGGCGGAAAACACTTTTTCCAGTACTTCACTCAGTTTTGCCAAACTCTTCCGAGATGTGCACAGAAGAGATGACTGTGTAGGTTATTAAATCGGCATTCTCCATCTTCTACTTGTTTCCCTGCCCTCTGCACAAGGGGAGATCAAAACCCATTGAAACCAGTTTAGTTCTGTGAGCGCGTATAAAACACAGGTCCACAAGAGATGAGGACAAATTACTGGACATGTGGAGAAGAGGACAGAGAACCCACTGTTACCCAGGACTATGCTAGTAAAGCACTGCTTGGCCCTTTCCCTGGAGATGCCCAACACATCTGGTCTGCCTCACCAACAGACAAATCATCACTTATTTACCCCAGCAGTGAGTGGAAATTTGGCCTTCAATGAGGGCTCTAGCATTTACAATTCTAATGCTAAAATGTGGTGAGCACGTGGACCATCCTTAGGGTCACAGGGGCTTCATTCTCCCCGAAAGGAGCTTCAAGATAGTTCAACAGCAATGCCTTTTTTCTAGGTGTCCTACTGAGTAGTACTAACCGCACCCTGAACTTGGTCAGGTTTCTCGTCTCATGAATTACAGGCCATGAGGTCTCACAGGAGCCAGCCAGCAGCTCTCACTTTATCAGCAGAAAACGCTCAGGAGATTTGGGTCTTCACCCCCATCCTCAAAGATAGTTCAGGCCACACAGTAATTCCACTCAGGATTCCCACCTGCAAGGCTGCTGACCAAAATCAACCTTTCCTCGTGAATTAAAAAATCAATAAAAATGCAGAAGCATAAACACCCTAGCATTGCGTAGGGTATTCAGGAAGGAGCCTGACGTTCAAATCATACTTGATTTGAAGCAGGCTTTTGAACTGCACTTACACCTTCCCCACCAGACTGGGGGGAGTCAGAAGGGTGGGCTTTTCTCCTGCCCTCCTGCCAAAGCCCCTTACGGGTGCCCAGCAAGGAGATGGGTACAGCCCCGATTTCTGCTTCACTCCTGGGAGATGCACAGAGCAGACAGGCTCTGTGCCGGGGAGGAGCTCGGGAGGGGCTTATATGTAATTAAAGCCCTCCCCTGCAACATGACACTGTGACCCCACCAGAAAACCGAACACTGTTCAAGGCGAGGAGTACCTGGGGCAGAAGTTCTCCTGTGGTTCAGACAGAAGAGTTTCCCACCTTCTGAAAATGAGACATCCAAGAGGTGTCTTTGACTGTAATTCGAGTAGTAAAATCAGACAATTTCCCCTAAAAATGCCCCATCGTTTTGCCTTTCTCCCAGCCTGGGAGTGACAGGCGAAACAGAACAGCTTCAACAGAATGTGATCGAGCTGTAGACCTCTGCTTCTGTCAGGACGTGTTTTTGCTCCTGCTCCAAAGCAGAATCACACTTAGAAGGTTAGACAGCAGTAGCTCACGGAAGTGTAACCGGGATGCCTCATGTGGCAACGGGACACTGAAGTCCCCGCGCAGCTCTGTCACAGCCAACCCCTATTATTTACAGGGCCAGGGCTCTTGCTGAGAAGGTCGTTGGTCTGTTCTGTGCCCTGCAGAAAATAGCTGTAGAGTAGACCAGTATGTTTCATTTTAGCTCAGGTATTCCTTCAGATCGTGACCTTGGTACAGGGGCTGTGTTTTTCTGGACTGGTGACATTGCTAATTGCTCCTTCTTGTAGTGCACTGCAATCTCATAACGTGCCTGTAGTTATCCACAAAGCCAATACTAGTACTCACAAACTGTTTTTTGAAAACTGCAACCAGCAGTGCCTAACGTCATTTGTAATATTTAGACAAACCCTAGTGGAAAAATAGGAGTGTTTCAGTCTACAGGCCAAATACTTATTTTTCCCTTCATAAAATTAAACCAGTTTTAGTTGTTGATAGATAGTTTATGCATTGAGTGAGATTTTAGAACAGATTTATTTCAAGGTAATATAAAACATACTATCAGACGCTTCCAATGCTTAGGGTGTTCTGGGCAAGAAAATATAGAGCAAGACGTTTTTTGAATTGGCTTTGTCAAATAAACAGAAAATTTTTAAGAGTAAAATCATGTGAATGGTTTTCTAACATAACAATGAAATGGGAGGTATAAATCAGCTGAAATGAGAGACCCCAGAGATTTCCATCACTTGAATGTGCCAGTATTGGAACACATACTTTATATTGCTTGTTACCTTTTCTTTTTTGGCTTACTTTCTATTTAATTATCAATTTATAAGCATGTTAGACACTGCATCTTACAGTTGTGCGGGGAATACCATTATCAGCTTTGAACCTTTGCCTAGGGGAAACAACTGACACATGCAGAGAAATACTGTATTTTCTAATGCAAGCGAGTCCTACATACTTTCCAGATGTATAACTTAAGACTTCTGCATCCTTTTCCTTTTTGCATTTTAAGACCGTTACCCTCATTGTTTTGCTTTAGTAGATCAAACAATGCTGATTCAGCTTTTTAAAGCATGTTTTTGAAATTAACAACTTGGTCTCTCTAAAAAAAAAATAAATCACTTTAATGGCTTGTTGTGATTTTTTTATTATTATTTTTCTTTGCAACTACCACGTTGGGATGTATCTCTTGATTACTGAATCGCAACTAGAAGAGCAGTGAAAACACACGCGACTAAGCAGCTCAGATGCAAGTTTTGAAACGTGAGGTTGCAGCATGTATGCCCGGGAGCAAACCTGTCTTCACTGGGTACACCTGGCATTAGTCTGGAATGACCAGAAACCAAATCTGGCTGGTGGCCCTAACACAGCCTTTTATGCATACAGAAATGACACAGATTATCCAGTCTGCGATACTGGACACGTATCATTGTTCAGCAGAAATACCATTAAGGGGGTGGGGAATATCCCTCCAAGGAACAGTGACGTTGTTGAAATAGCTTCAGAGAAGTTGGATTTCTTCTACTGTTTTTAAGCTGCAGGAAAGCTGGCAGATAGTGCTAAGGTACAAACATCCATCAGCCACAACAAACTCTGGATCTTGACAGGTGGTAAAGGGGATGTTTCACGTTCAGAAAGCCCATGACAGCAGTAACACGCTTACTGCCCGTGCTCCAGGACTGCGCCTTTAGCACCGGGCCCGCTTTCACACCACTGCCTACTGCCATGGCGCACACATGGGGCACACATTTAGGCCCAGGCGGCGCTTTCAGGAGGTACGCGCTCTGGAAGCCAATGTGGAACCGTCACTCAACAGCCCGTTGTCGCGACCCGGGAGATAACAGCACGGCGGGGAACAGAAAACGGCCGGCAAACACCCAGGCTGCGGCCGTTCTCTCGGGCACCGCGGCGGCGGGACACACCGAGACCCGCCGTCCGACCCCTCCCTCCAGCACTCCCGCCTGCGGCGGAGGAGCGGGAGGTCAGGAGAGCAGAGGGGAGGCAGCACCGGTGCTGCACCGGGCCCGCTCCCCCACCGCCGCCTCACCCCCGGCACCACAGCTCCCGCCATGCCCCGCGGCCAGTCCCACCCCGCACTTCTGCTTCCGGGGGAACGGCCGCCCTCTGCGCCGTTCGCCGCCGGCGTAAGGAGTACTTCCGCTCGGGCGTTGCCATGGCAGTGAGGAGCCCGGCTTCCGCTTCCGCGGGCCCGTTGCCGTGACAGCGGCGATGGAGGCCGCGCCGGTGCCCGACGGGCAGTACACCGCTGTCGTCTACGGGCTGATCGGCGGCGGGCGGTGCGGCGAGGCAGTGTCGCTGCTGAGTCGCGAGCTGCAGAAGAGCTGCCGCTCCCGGGGCGGCCTCTCCCTGCTGGGCTACTGCTACTACCAGCTGCAGGACTTCGCGGCGGCGGCCGAGTGCTACGAGCAGCTGGCGGCGCTGCACCCCGAGCTAGAGGCTTACCGGCTCTACCAGGCGCAGGCCCTCTACAAGGCCGGGCTCTATGCCGAGGCCTTGCGGGCCATGGGCCCGCTGCTGGACCTCCCCGCCTACCAGGGCCGGACCCTGCGTCTGCGGGCGGCTATCTACTATGCCCAGGGTGACCTCCCAGCTGCCAAGAGCCTCGTGGAGGAGGCCCTCACCGCCGCTGCGGACAGTGGCCCTGGAGCAGCAGAGGACCCCTCAGAGCGGGCTGATGCCGAGATCAACCTGGGCTGCCTGCTGTACCGGCAGGGGCGGCACGAAGAGGCCAGCAGCAAGTTTGCCGGTGCCATGCAAGTGTTGGGTTACTGCCCTGAGCTGTCCTACAATATGGCGCTGTGCTGCTACGCCGCTAAGCAGTATATCCCAGCCCTCAAACACATCTCTGATATCATAGAGCGCGGCATCCACCAGCACCCAGAGCTCAGCGTGGGCATGAACACTGAGGGCATTGATGTCCGCAGCGTAGGCAACACTCTGCTCCTGCACCGCACGGCCCTGGTGGAGGCCTTCAACCTCAAGGCGGCCATTGAGTACCAGCTGCACAACCTGAAAGCGGCCCAGGAGGCACTCACAGACATGCCGCCAAGGGCTGAAGAGGAGTTGGATCCAGTCACACTGCACAATCAAGCACTAATGAACATGGACAGTCAGCCCACTGAAGGGTTTGAGAAACTGCAATTTCTTTTGCTGCAGAACCCCTGTCCGCCAGAAACTTTTGGAAACTTGCTGCTACTCTACTGCAAGCATCAGTACTACGACCTGGCAGCTGATGTGCTGGCAGAGAATGCCCATCTGACCTACAAACTGCTCACACCTTACTTGTACAACTTCTTGGATGCCATTATTACTTGTCAAACTGCCCCTGAGGAGGCTTTCCACAAACTAGATGATTCAGCAGGGACACTGACTGAGCAGCTGAGAAAACTCACAAAGCAGGTACAGGAAGCAAGGCAAAACTGGGATGATGAAGCTGTAAAAAAGGCAGTTAATGAGTATGATGAGACTCTGGATAAATATGTACCTGTCTTGATGGCCCAGGCAAAGATCTACTGGGACATGAAGAACTACACCATGGTAGAAAAGATTTTCCGCAAATCAGTGGAGTTTTGTAACGAACATGAGGTGTGGAAACTCAACGTGGCTCACGTGCTCTTCATGCAGGAAAGTAAGCATAAAGAGGCCATTAGCTTCTACGAGCCAATAGTTAAAAAGCACTGTGACAACATTCTCCATGTCAGTGCCATTGTGTTAGCTAACCTTTGCGTTTCCTACATCCTGACAAGCCAAAATGAAGATGCAGAGGAACTGATGAGGAAGATTGAGAAGGGAGAAGAGAAGCTGTCCTATGATGATCCTGAGAAAAATACCTACCATCTTTGCATTGTCAATCTAGTTATTGGTACCCTCTACTGCGTGAAGGGAAACTATGACTTCGGTATTTCAAGGGTCATTAAAAGCCTGGAGCCATATAACAAAAAACTGAGCACTGATACATGGTATTATGCCAAACGGTGTTTCCTGTCCTTGCTGGAGAACATGTCCAAGCACATGATCATGCTACGTGACAGCGTTATTCAAGAGTGCATTCAGTTTCTGAAGCAGTGTGAGCTGTACGGGAGAAACATCCCAGCTGTCATTGAACAACCCCTTGAAGAGAAGAGGATGCACAGTGGGAAAAATACGGTTACCTACGAAGCCAGGCTTTTGAGGGCGCTGATGTATAAGATCATTGGGTGGACTGTGTAAATGGCAGTTCCTGTACCACAGAAATGAGAACTTGGTGTCTGTTCTTTTCTTATGCTCGCGAGGTGGTGCTCACCCTGGTAGTCCATGGTAGTAAGGGTTTTTCTTAATCGCTTACCTTTAAAGATTTTGTCCTGTATTTTGGCAACATCCAGTGGAAAATAGAATATTTACATGAAATAAACCGGCACCAAATAACTAGGGGCATTCTCAGTAATCTGTCATGTTAAGTACACCTTAAGATGTGTTAACCAAGAACTTCATTACCAAAATATCACAGTTTTTACCTATAAAATATTTTATCCTTCTGAAATTTTGACCAAGTTTCTTTTCGTTAACAGTTAAAAATAATTTTTTGTCCATCTCTTCCAGCACAGAAGTTGAAGAAACAGAGTTGGTTTAATTCTCTAATGTGTGAAATGTTTCTTTCTTCTACTTTTTCCAAAGTATTTTTAATATGTTGATAGTATATTTAAACACAAGAAAAATGGCTTTATAATAAAAAATCAGTCCTGCAAACATTAACATTGCCTTTTGCTAATTCAGTAATAATGCACAAGTATTCTGGCAAATTGCATACCTAATACAGGGATCGGGAATATATTCCAAGAAGGATATATTAACATGGTACCTCAGTTTAGGCCTGCCCTTACAGTAAAGTTCATTATGACTGGGCGTAACTGGCTTCAGAGACACCGCTCAATTCTGCCCCTCGGCTTCCGCGACCCCCACAGTCCCTGTGCCTGCGCCATCCCAGTGGCAGCTGATGCCCTGCAGACCCCTTCGGTAGCAAGTGGTTACTTAATGCTGTCCTCCATTTGCAGCCTGGCCTGCCCTTCAGTCCAAATACCAGTCTCGGAATATACCGGTCTCTCAAAAGTCTCTTCTCAAAAAGCATGTAACTTCCATTTCATGTGAGACTTACAACTTCTCTACCCTTAGACGGAATAAATCCGCTTCTCAGTTTCCTCCTCGTGTTACTGTTCCTGCATCTCCTAACACCTCTCTGAAACCCTATTTATTTGCTTACTTCCCTTACTTGGTGCCTCCCCCTCACTGGCATCAGAAAGCATATTTTCTCAATCATCTTCCCATTCCTTTTCAACCATATTTCATGTTCCACAGCAAAGTAAGGCCAAAATACCTTTCAGTGTTTTTATGCAATCTGGTTCTGTGCTCCCCTGTTTGGTATTCTGCCTTCTGAAGCGATGCACCACCACAAGTTTTTTAAATAAGGATCTAAGATCCGCGGCTTTAACTCATTTGCTTACCTTTGATACTGGCTCCCTGAAGAGCTGTCGCTGGGGAATTTTGGAAGCAGGCTGCACGTCTCTCAAAATCCAGTTTCTGTACCGTAGTTTACATGGAAAGAAAGAGGACAACATTGTTGAAAGTTGCTGTATTAGAAAACTATAGAATACTTAATCCTTCTAGAGAGTTATATATATAGAAACTGAACAGGCCTGAGCCATTTCAACATAGAGAAAGCAAACTCTGCTTATCTGCTGGGAGAGAAACCTGTCAGGGCTGAGCACGTCCTCTGTAGCTAAAGGGTACGACTGTGGGTTGGCTAACGTTAACAGTTTACCCAAAACTTCCTATAACAATGAAGTGAAATCAAATTTAACAGTCTCAAGAATGGGAAAATATTCTAGAGAGCTAGAGAGCAGGCAGGAGATGCAGCAAGGTGTCCTAGGGAGACCTCCATAGCTCATTACTAGTCCATAAAGCCCCCGATTATGGCGATATTAAATATTTCCCACAAGTGCTTCCCCACGAGGAGGAGACCAGTGATTTCAATTTTTGTTCACCTCCATGAAGCACAGCAGCAGGCTGTAAAGTATGTTTCTAATTTACAGTGAAATCGTATTATATATTATGCAGCATAAACAGCATGACCTTTAAAAAAAAAAAGTTTTTAAAAGTCATGCCACATAATGGCATCTGAAGTGCAGTAATGGGCAATGACTTAGGGAACACCAGCCCTTTATTTAATATTCATTGTGCGTATTCTGTAAAAGTCAGTAGACATTTAAAAAAAACATTCCCTTTGCAGATTTGTGCCTGTGCAAATGTTGAATGCCCTCTAATGGAGAGCAATTTAGAGACCTTTCCATGGCTGACTGTTCGGTGATGTCCACATGCTCTAGCGGTTTCCGTACAACCGGTGCATGACTTCCATTAGGGCGCTGCGGCCAGGATTAGCCGCACTGAGCCCTTCATCTCTTTCTGGCCTTCCCTGGCCACACAGGGGTCCACCACGAATAAGCGGAGGTGATGGGGTTGGCCGGCCCTGGCACGTGCTGCCCGAGCCTGCCAGCCCCCAGGGATGGCAGAGGGCCCTCAGCAGCAGGGTGGGAAGGGATCATAGCCGTGCTCCCCATGTTAAAAAAGAATCCCCATAAAGGGACATGGAGTTGTGCAAGATGTAGCTGTTCTAGAACATACAGCTAGAGAGCAGTCAGCATGTTACAACAGACCAAACGTACAAAAAAACCACTGCAGAGTCCTGCAAAAAATGTCAATACCAGCATTTTCCCTGTCCTTCCCTTTTCCTGCTCTGTTTTTACCTGCTTTTCTACCTGGAGGACACTGCACACCCAGACAACCCAAGGTTTCTGAGCAGGTTGGGTGATGCTGAACACCATGGCCCCAGTGCAGAGAGGTCTCTGCTGCTGCAAGGCAAGGGGGGAGCGGCGGAGCTGAGACACAGCGGGAGAGGACCTGGGACAGGGGCTTCCTCCTCTGCTGCATCTCGTGATGCTTCTGCGCGGGGTCTCCTCCCCGTCCCAGCAGTACTTTCCACCCTGTCCTGCCCCTTCCACAGCAACAGCCACCCAACCTTCCCGGGGCCGTGGCAGACGCCCCAGCCCCTCTTCGGTCCTAGAGACCTGCTTGCCCCTCCTGTGCTCAGAGGGATCGATGGGGCCCTGGGGTCACGCGACTGTCGCCTTTTGCAGTGTGTGTCACTTCCCTACTGGCCACCACACATTTATAGCGTCTCCAACTGCAAAGCACTTTGGTCATGAAAAAATATATAAATGTTACAACCAGTTTTATTACCATCTTTATACTGCATTTAATGTTATCACTATGTGGCTTATACACAAAATACATTTTTAAAGGAAAGCACATACATTTTTATTTAGAGAAAAGGGAGGACACCAAATAATGGTTTATGCTCCTTAGAAATATAGTAAAATCCACCTAAATTAACACCCTAAGCCATCACAGTCCTTCTTTTGTCCACAACCAAAAGTCAGTGTTTTCATTTAAAGGAATGCAAACAGAAAACACTGCCCAGAGACGGCTGACCATATTCCCAGGGAGCTGCAGAGGGCAAACAGCTGCAGATAAGCATGAATTCCTAAGGAAGAGTCTCTGCTCTTTTTTTTTGGCAGGAGCAAGGCAAAAGAAGCCCTCAGCCCTCTGTTATGGCATCAGTACCCAAAAGATGAGCAGCACAGGATGCCTCCTGTGCACACCACCGCTGTAGTGAGACCAATCTTCAGGATTTCATTTGAACTAATTAATAGCCTTTTTTGCACCCTGGCCTTACAGCACATCCTGTGAAATGTTCTCATCCTAAAACCTTACAAAGCCTGTGTTGCAGGTGACAAGCTCTATTGTACTGCTGTGGGCAGACCTTCTTTTTTTTTTTTT
>KZ505689.1:608333-662872 GCA_002844005.1 Limosa lapponica baueri | reverse complement strand
TCTATTGTACTGCTGTGGGCAGACCTTCTTTTTTTTTTTTTTCCCCGTTACCCTCACAGTAATTACAGCACACGTTGCACGAGCAAAAGCCTCGAACTGCCACTCTGCCACAGCCCGCCTGCGCTGGCGGGTGGAGCAGAGGAGCCACGAAGGGCCTGAGATGTGATTTACTTTATGCTCCACCTTGAATCCCCTTGGTGCTCAAATCTCTGTAGTTAATCAAATGTCTGCTGACGCCACCAGCAGAGCAGAGGTAGTGGATGCCAGGGACACTTCTGACCAGCTCTGCAGTCACAGCTGATCAAAAAATTTCAGTACTCAAGAGGCGGCCGGCATTGCCATAAGACAGATATAAAAGATGAGACAAAAGAGTCTTGTTGTACAATCCTGAGAGGAATATAATTACAGTCTTCCTTGGGGAAGTCGGGGGTGTTTCTACTGTGTAAGCAAGCCCCGTTAGAAAATGGACAAGGAGAGGAATGTTATTTCTCTAAAAAAGGTGAAGTTACATACAAGAATAAAATCTGATTTGGGCAGCCCATTCCACAATATCTTACGACATGTTATTTTAGATGCCTGAGCTCAAAACTTCCACGCATCCACATTGGCTTTAGCCTCCAGCAAAGGCAGCAGAGTCTGGCCCTGACTAATGGTTTGCAGATTCAGGGCACCAATGTGATAACGTGGCTGTGTGGGCTGAAAGATAAGCACCGAAAGATCCATCTTCTCTTCTCCCTCAGGCTTCTCTTCCTTTATCTCCCTTTGGCTTTTCAGCAAGTAAAACCTTCTCTAAATTTTGGGCCTCTGCTAAATCCTGCTGTCTTCTTAAGGAGTGGATATGCCTGGGACAATGCGCATCTTCTTCACATCATGCCATGTAGTTCATACAGAAGAAAGATAAACACGTGAACACCACCTGGTTTACCAAGAACTAGTCCACAAAACACATTTCCTGCAAAAACACCTTTTAGCGCAAAGAGCTGAGAGGGGATGGTAAAACACCACCTTCTTTCAGAAGCACAGCAAGGGACATCTCTAGGTGTTCCTTGCACATCCACCACTTTTAAATGGCAGCCTCCAGCAGAGGAGGCTTCAGCGAGGTGCAGCCCCTGCCTGCTGAAGCTCTAGCGCACCGAGGCAGGGCATGCAGCACTGATGCCCGTGTGGCGTCCACCTTTGTCAGGGCCTGCACAAGGTGCTGCATCAGCTCAGGCCAGCCTTTCTGAGAAGGCACAATTGGCTTTGTCACTCTGCACTGGTGTGGGGACATGGACAATGAAAGCCAGTAGCAGCAAAAAGAACCTGGCCGGTGTCCTAAGGGGTGGCGGGGAGGATTTACAGAAATGGTAAAAAGCAAGTTAGTGTTAAAATCCTCCCAGCTTCAATCAATTCGCTGCTAATCAGTAATATAAGGACATCCAAGTGTGCATAAGTTCTGAGAGACACTGCAGAGAAATACTGAGACGTAACTGATACAACAAAAGCTGTTTTGCAGTCCTCTGCACCTTGTTTGGACAGTGTGACCTATCCATGGCTCACAAAGAAACATTTTCTAAATAAAGTGAAAGAGGCTTTCAGTCCTGACAACTTTTAGGCTTTACTTTCAGCAAAACAACTCCTTTTTTGGCTGACACTTTTCCATTGAGCAGAAAAATTGAGATATTCGATCTCATTTTCCAAAGAACCTCTTGATTAGCATCGTTTTCCTAGACTTCGCCTGAACTGAAACTAATAAAGCCTGCTCACACAGCAGACCTTGCCAAATCCAACAGCTTCAGTCCAGAATGTTGCTATTTTTGGGGTTCTTCCCCTAAATTCAGTATAGCCTATAGCCCAAACTGGAGCCCAGGGAAGCCAATAAAAAAGTTCCCATTGATTTCAATGAGCTTTAAATTGGCACCTTAGAAAATAGCCATTTACACAGCCTGCTATTTCAAGCCATCCAAGAGCAGCTTCTTGAAAGCACTGAAATGCTACAATCCCAGTCAAATTCAGTGACAAAAAAACTTGTTTCCATGCACTTAAAATGCTGCTTAGAAAACAGCTAACCCCATGCTTCCCATGGTGCAACTGCTGCATGTTAAGAAAACATTGCTGTTGCACAACAAGAGGTAAAAGTCAGCAGAGGATCCTGATCCTCCACCTGGACCCAGCCGGGTACAGCCTCCACCTGCAGCCCACGCAGCCCCACGTGGCTCTGAGCACAGGGCTGAGGCCTCCTGTCCGTAGCACAGGATAACCCCTACAGCGCAGCCCCAGCCCTGGGAGACACCCTCAACCCAACAGCCACCCCACCGGGACCTGCTCAGAGAGGGAAATCGAAAACATGAGTGCCAGATTTTCTTCTGGAACGTGGGAATCACCACTCGACACCGCAAGCTTTTAAACTTCCCGAGGTGAATTTACACACTGCCTCTGAACAGTCAGAGCTTCTCCATGATGCTTTTGTCCTCTGGTGCACAGTCATCCCCTTCTCTGACTTTCAGCCTTCCGTGCTGCTTACCTTCTCCTTTCCCCCCAACTCTGCCTCTAGGACTGTTGCCATCCTGTGTCACAAGCAAGGAACAGGTTGACTAACAGCTTTTTATGAGTCGGTTTTATTTTATAGCCCTCTTTCCCGTGGGAGAGGGCAGAAGGAGTTGGCTAACACTCAGATCCTGTTGGGTTGAACTGTTTCCTAACAGCCGTCTTCCAAATTAAAATTAACACAGCCCGGATTTTTTCTTAACTGCATTTCTCTGGTGCCTCACAGAGCTCTTTGTGTCCTCCTCCACTGATTCACGGCCGCTCAAACAGCCGGCAAACAGAAACGCAAGAGCTCTGACATGGCGTATCTGATTTTCTTGCTCTGTCAATAGTATTTATCACTGCAGCTCCCATGCGGAGCGGCAGGGCCTGCTTCTCCATCAGAGCTGAGGGACAGGGGTTTCAGAGCGCACATAAATCCTTCGCTCTTCCCCTGCAGAGCAGGTCAACACACGTCACATTTTTAAAACAAAACAAAACAAAAAAGCCACATCTTCTGATGGCTGTCATCCAGGCGCTACTTCAGCCATCGCGATAGCACAGAGATAGCCACCGCACCGATGTAATCCCCGCAGCCATCCGTAGGTGCGAGGCAGGTGTGGAGACAGCTCCATTAGGAAATACCGCCTGATTTATCAGAGCAGCATTATTCTTCCCCCTGGCAGCACATGCCTTTGTGTAACCTTCAGGGGGAGGGCTGGGCGGCCGCTGCCATGCTCCAGCCGTGCTACAGAGGGTGCTGCTACGCCAGGTTTGAGCCGGCCAGGAGCCGGCTGCGGGTGTCCCCCGTCGGGGACCCGCACCGCCAGCATCCCCGGGACCAGCCTCCGCCCTCCCCGGTCCCCGCCAGGGGCCTGGGGCAGACAGATTGCCCCAGGGGCAATGGGACCGAACAAATGCCGGCAGCTAATACTCACTCCAGATACAGAGCGGTAGCATAATCCCTTTTTTTTTTTTTTTCCCTAGCCCACGCTAGAGTTCACTGCTTCTCCCGGTTGGAGAGAAGGAAGGAAAGAAAAAAGGGACGCCAAAAAGGAATGGTGAAAGGCAGTAGCCTAGGGCAGTCAGCCCTAAAGAGATCACTGCTCCCTCATGTCCAGCGTTGGCCTGCCTTTGGCTCTCCAGGAGCTCCCTGCTGCTGCTTTCCCCATATTTAGGAGGGGCAAGGCCACGTATGGGCAGGCAGCAGGGTTTTTATGCTGCAACTCAGCATCACCACCAGCCAGTGGGTGGGGAAGGCGGAAGGGAGCAATTTTGGGTACCAATGCCTTCACCCCAGAGATGCAGGTGATGCCGTGCACCCCTGCAGCCTCTTGCACACCTCTGTAGCACCCTCACATGGATTGCACCTTGGAGGAGAGCCTGACCTATACGTATTTGTACAGTTCAGGGCACAACTCTGACTTCACTGGAGCTTCTCTAGACTTGTGCTGCTTTTACCGTAGGGAGCATTTGTTTACATGAATGAGAGCACCTCCCCAACAGTCTCTACTGAACCCTTACAATCCCGTGCAAGACAGAAATCACACTTCCTGCAGAGATGGGGGAGCAGCCACAGCTTCTCCCAGTGTAACATGTGGCACCTTCTTTTCTGCCGCACTTAAATGCCTCTTGGCTTGCTCCTGCTCAAGAGTCAAACCAGGGCTTCGGAAGACATGAAATACTGGTAACAAGAGTTAATAGCAATGAAACAGTCAACAAAATATAAAGCTGTTAGAGCGGGATGGAGTCTCTGGGAAGGGAGATGCAGGAGCCCTGCCCTCTGCCTTTGTGCTCAGTCCAGGGCAGAAAATGCAGAGACGCCTCCCTGATCTTGTGAAATGCCTGCGAGTGAGCATGTGTAATGTACTGTGAAATTTTTGTGACTTGCTAGGTTATAAAGCTGGTTATAGGAGAATTTAATAAAAAAGGAAACCAGTTTATCTCTTTCTGATAATTTCTCCATGGCTTTAGGGTCTCATTCTGACTTCCTCTCTGTGCCTGGAGAGGTGATCCTAATATTCAGTGTAAAATGTACAGATTCCCTAAAGGAAACTTGAAAGAAATACTCTGCTTCAAATTCAAACCTGACAGTACATATCACATCAGGGGATCCCTTTTATCAGCAGGATATTCAGAAGGGATGAATGATTTACTCACATAATCTCTTAAACCTTTCACTTGCAGAGTCTGAGATAGAATTTATAGCATTTTTATCATTTGGACCTAAAAAAAAACCCAACAGTAAAATTCCTCTATGAAATCCGAAACCCTACTCGTTGATTTTCTAGCTGATGAAATTTCAAAGGAACACGTTCTTCCGTGATGGAGTAACAGCAGGCCTCTGCCTCGACTTTGGTGTTTTCTTATGTTAGAAATCAGATAATTCCACCCTAGGGAGACACATTTAAATAGATACCTCCTAGTTTTTGCATTTAAAAACACTGAGGATGTGTATTAACCTCCCATAATTTAAGACTGTACCAAATTTTGTGGAATTTATTTCTCTGATTTCCATTTGCCAATTAGATGTATATTTACACAAGAAACTGACACAACTAATGCTTTAATTCTGAGTTTTAACCTAAGTAATCAGCTTTGTCTTCAGGATGATGAGGAAGGCAACCTACGTGAAAACGCTTGCTTAGTATTTCTGCCATGTAGCTACTGCAGAAAAGTAAACCAAAGGTGGGCTGTCACATTTTATTTCCCTTCCTAAAACCTGTTTGCCTGTCTGATATGTTCTCCCCTTATCTGATGAAAATATAAGCTGGTCTGAGTCCAGGTTTTATTTATTCTGTCGTACTGATAGAGTGGTATAACTTTTTTTAATTTTTCTAAATTTATTCTTGAGTTAAACTGGGGGAAATAAGCCCAAGATAAGAATGCAGAGCAGATCCTCATCTCATTTCCTGGCACTGTTGTTGTGTTTGTTGTTTGAACCCAGAAACATTGGGTGTTAATGCGAGGTGAGAACTAGTACAAAGAAGTACATAATAACAATAATAACTTCTCCTTCATTTGAATTTAAGGAGGTGTCAGAGGCAGGAGGCAAACAATCATGACTAGATTGGTAATCAACACATCAGAAGCATCCAGAAGTGCAAACCAGAGCTACAAAAATGGAGATTTCATTTTTGCTGTTGATGAATGTGTACTCATCCCTTCCGAAAGGCTTCTCTCTATATTAATTAATCTCCGGTTGGTTGTCTGCAAACAGTGATGCAACTCTAGTTAGGACTTTGTTGTGCCCAGTTGTCACCTCAGACCACATTTCTATCAAGCCCCATCCCAGGGCAGAGTCATGAAGTTAACTATTCCTTGCCACTACTTTCCTGTTTCACGGTTCTCCTGTGAGAGCTCCGCATGAGCTGGTGATTTGCTCAGTCGGGATACTGCTGACCTCCACAAGGCAGCAGTTCTTGCCAAGCACTAAATTATGCTCGCGCTTACCCGGTGTAAGCCCCAGTACTTCCATCCAATTCAGCAGAACACCGTCTGATTTACACTAGCGTAAGTGGCAGCAGGATTTGGCCCTGTGGAGCAGGCTCTGTAAGGCCAGATCCTCCATGGGTATAAGCTACCGTGGTTCAGTTTGCACTCGTAGTACCAAATTTACTCCTTTCCATTTAGTATGTGGCCCAAGGTCAAGTTACAAAAATATTTCACTGTCATAATTACTGCCATGAAATCCAGAGCACTTTGTATTTGGCAGCCAATGTCATTTCCCATGCCTTAAGAAGCTGGCATTAACTTCCTGACACTGAACAAAGACAGATTCACTTACACATTTTACTGACTGCCATTTTCTTTGCCTCCTGCATTTGAATCACTGCAATTTGATGCAGTCCTGGAGGAACCTTCCTGGGTGCTACTGTAGTACTAACAATAACCACATCTCCATTTAATGAGGATTTGTGCCAGATTTCATTCAGTGGGAGTTATACCTTCAACCTGGGGAGTAAGCCTGGCAACACTGCCTCATCATATGTGCCCTGTGCTATACAGGAGCTCTTTGCTCCTGCACTTTCTCCCCGAGAGCCTGCCTGTCCTCTTTAGAGAGCAGAGATGGGGATCTCACAGGTGGGCCATTTCAAGCCTGTCGCCATGTGTCAGAAGCCCTGCAGCTGGATAATCTGTGTGTTTGCGTAGCACCAGCTTAGTGCTTCCGATACAGACCCTCCAGCACTTTCCCTCTCTGAGCATCCTGCTAATACAGCAGAGCCTAGCGTCGAGATCCCCAGGGAAAAACACAGCACCATTTCTCCCATGTGAAATGAAGCTCAGGCTGGGAACAGCACAGGACAGGACACCCACCAGAGGCACTGGAGGAAGCCTGAGGGGAATGGAAGCCACAGGGGGGTCAGGCTGGGGCTCAGGGAAGGCTGCAGGGGAGTCAGGGCATGCTCCTGTGCCTCCGAGGCAAATGCAGTTGCAAACAGCCACCTCCTTTCCTCGTCACACAAAAAGAAATATTTCAATCCATGACATGTAGCTAATATCCTCAGCTGATGTCGGCTTGCCTGGCTCCCCTGAAGCAATGAATATTTATACTTGCTAAGAACTGGCGTGCATTTCATACCCTTCTGATTATTTCTCACAGCTATGTTTGTTTGTTTTCCCATAGCATTCAATAGGCTGAGTGCCTCTCATGCAGCATGGTCAGTTTTCACTGTAATTTTTTCCCCTATAGGTTTGTTCATATTTACACACCTTGAATTCCCATCAGGACTTCACACTAATTTACACTGGGCAGTGGCAAAATTACCTAAAGTGCATTTGCCCCACCTTGATCAGCAAACTCCCCCAACTAACCCCCCAAAAAACAAACAACCAAACAAAAAAACAACCACAAAAAAAGAATATATTCAAGTCAGATAATTCTGCACATCCATGGCAACAACACGGGTGTGGAAATAGCAGTGTGGACCCTCCCACATCCTGGCCAGTGCTGCAGGATTTCAGTAAAATTTCCCATTTCTCAGGATATTAAGTTTGACTGCAAGGAAATCCAGACATCATGTAATCTCACTCCAGCATTGGAGCGGAGCTAATAAAGATGCATAAAACATGCCACAGCCTGGGAGCTTGCTCAGAGGCACACATTTACGTTTCGAAATGAAGACAAGTACAGCGTGGGTGCGACGGGGTCAGAAGGAGCGAGGGAGGAAGATTAAACCATAGCATAAGGAGACACAGCCCATTGGAAAAATACAAACTTTCACAAGCAGGGAAAGTCAAAATGCGACTCAGGTTTTGATCACACGCTTGCCGTACTGATGCTCAGCCGCTGCCGCACACCATGCTCACCTCTGCTCCTTCGGCCCCAAGCGGGGCTCATCCATGGCCAGGGACACCCGTGGGGGCTGCCTTGGGTGGGGGGGGAGCCCCCAGTGCAGCGGGCAGCAGCTTTTCTCCTGTTGCCCGGGGATGGAGAAGTGGGACCTGAACTATGCAGGTGCTGAGGCCGGGCCTGGAGTGCAGAAGTGGCTTATAACGATCTTTATGCCCCCTCTGCCATTTCCCTCTCCGGCCCAAGGACAAGGGTGAAGTAACTGCAGATGAAGCAATGGAGCCCTTGGGCCAAGATCTGCGTGGTGTGTAGGCACCTAAGCTTTGCAGCAGGAGGTTCCCAAGTATCTTTGGGAATCCATGCCTTAGGATATGGCATGCTGAGACACCACCTGAAAGCACACACCTGTGCTGGGGGTACATCACTGCTATTGGAAGGTTGCTCGCCCCTGTAGAGAGTGAGGAGCTGACCAGGCTACAATTCCTGGGGCCAAACAGCAGCATCCTAACCCCTGCCGAGCAGGCAGACCTTCACCTCCTGCTTTGGGACTTTGGATATGGGATGCTGACCTCAGTGGGCTGTTGGCAATACTTTGGTTGGTTTGGTTTATTGTTTGTCTGAAACCCTGTCTTTTTGTCTGTGCTTGGGCGGTGGGTTTAAAAGCAGATGCTGTCATGAAACATGAATTGAAGGTTATTTATTCCTACACCAGTTCTAGGGTCATCATCATCAGTTGTGGCAGCGAAGCACTGAGGCAAAACACACGGAGATGAGGAGGGGAGACACCCTTTCCATTACACACTCTAAGCTTATGGCACATGAGGAGAGCACTTTATTGCACGCCCAGGAAGCATAAGAAGGTCTTGTCACACAGCTTGGGTGGACATCTGGATCTGAGATGGGACCGTACATGAAAGCCAACACCCCCTGGGTGCAGGCCAGCAGGACAGACGGAAAGAGAGGAGCGCAAGCCTCACAAGCCAGCAGGACACAGTCTGAAGCACGGTACAGCCGCTCCTGGTGGACACCAGAGTGGTGGGATTTCCCTCAACTTTGGCAATGTCCTGCCATGTCAGGACAGCCCATATATACCTGGCCTCAGCAACACCAGCTGGCTTTGGGGGGCTTATCTCTTTGATTGGGATAGCTTTCATCACGCAGCAATGACGCCTGCCTCAGTTTTTATGGGGGTGTTACAGCAGAAGTTGACAGAGGTGTTGGGAAACCTGATGATTTTAACAGAGTTTTGCAAGTTTTGGACCCCAGGGCAGCTTTTATATATTCTGTGCTCATTTGCAGTAAATAAATTTGTTTTCCTTTGCCTGCCCCTTTCCTAAGCTGTTCCCTTTGAAGCTACACCCGTGTATTTGGTGACTGATAGGAGCTGCTTGTGTCTCCCCTCTCTGGGAGGAAATTCCCAGCTGGACACAGGCAATGATTTGCTGGTTTAGATGGGAAAAATGGGTGCAGAGTGTATAATTCAGCTCTGAATCATGATGTCCTAAGGATTTAGTGGGGAAATCTATCGACATATGAGCATCCAGGAGTTAAAACCATGTTGTGAGGGCTGTCTGGTGATTTTGCAGAGCTGCTGGCGGGAGCCAGGGGTGAGGGGAATCCCCCTGGTGATTTGTAGTTTTGGAGGAGGAGGACCGGAGCTGCTGAACTGCCAGGAATTTGATTTCTGGCTGCAGCTGTTTATTTCATCTCATACTGTTCCCCCTCACAAGGCAAACCCACGCCTTCTGAAGAGACTACAACATGCACTGCTTATTTTTACCACATCACAGAAACGTCTGACTTGGCTCTCTCACTTTATTTTTAATTCTTGCCAATTCTAACACCTCAGATATAAAACTTTCAGACCATCCTCTGCCTAGCTCTTGCTTTTTTTCCAGTTTGATTTTTCCCTAGCAACAGGATGTGCCCCAAAGTATTTCTGACGAGAGCAACTCTCATTTTAACAAACGAGAAGACCTTGGCTCTGTATGATATATGCCCTAGTTAAAGTAAACAATAACATTCATATTTTCCTGTAGGCTGCACCAGAGCACTGGTCAACCATTCAGTAAGTAGCCCATATTTCTTATTGCAATTTATGGCCTTGAGATGGACAGGAGCTAATGTAAATGTCCTGAGCTTTTGTGAGGGATGGTGCAGGGCACATAATGGCTTTGCAGTTGCCTATGCTGAGCAGATACACAGTTCACTGATCTGTTAAGCACTTTTGAGATCATGCAGTGTGTAAAAAAAAATACTATGTACTTGTAAATGTCAAGAGGAGTTACTGGTATTTATAGAAAAGAAACTGTTTTACTATTTCCAGTTCTGTGGAGCAAATATGCTGTATACTTTAGGGTTCAGCTCCAGCAGCTCAGTAGTTTCCGTGTGGATCAGATTTTTAAGGTTATAAATTGATTGAGATGACCTCGGCAATTCAGCACCGTGCCTGGATCTTTTAAAGCCCAAGGAAAGGCAAGTGACATTTAACGGTGGGAAAGAAAGCAAAGCAGAGGGAATAAGGGGGCTTGTAATATGATAATAAAAACAAGGCATATGCATTTCATCAGCTGGATTTCCTAAAGAGCTTGATCTTGCAAGCTCTCTTTTGCAAAATATGCCTGGGTGTATGAATTTGTATGTTAGCCCTGAACGCCAAACAACTCGCTAACAGGACTTGCCAAACATAGAATCAAGTCAAGCAAGAAAAGAAAGGATCAAGTCTGACAATAAACACGCGTTCTGGAAATCATGACTCCCTAATTTAATGCACCACATGGAAGGTACATGGAAGGCTTTGCATTTTAATTTATCAGTTTCTTTTTAATTGACCAGATTAATTATTTCCACCTTGCCGTTTGGCAGGTAGGTCACTGTTCCTTTTCACAGCATTAATGAACTAATTCCATTTTTCCCCTTGTAATTAAAAGTGCAAGTTACAGAGATCACGTTTGTAAATTGGCTCAGTGCACAATAAAATTTACTCTTTATTAAATAAAATGTAACATCATTTCCCATGCCAAAAGGGATTTATTTCCTTCACATTTATCCACCAGCAAAAACATAACAAGAAAAAAAAAATCCCCTCAACTCTGCACTTTTCAATCAGTAATAAAAACGGGTAAAATAAGATTACCAGCTAAATCCTGAACACCCACAAGCCTCCCTTGGGCACACCAAGCTCAACTACAAATGTGAAAGCAATTGGAAGTTTCACATTATCTATGTTTTATGCTCTAATCAAGGTCTCATGATCAGGTCAGAAGGCAAGACTTGGAAGTATCCTGCTATGCTAGCTGAGGAGGATGGGCTGCAGCTGGCCCATTAGCTTTAGCCACTTGCTTTAAGGGAGACTGGAGGACCAGCAAGATTTGCTCACTGCAACCCACACAAGTCAAACTCACTGGGGTGGGCTGATCCAGGGTCTGCCACACTTTCAAAAGTTCCTTCTGGTCATTAACTTGGCCTCTAAATGCTGTGTCCAGTGAATGGCACCTGATTCAGGTAGAGACTGGATCTCACCGGTTGTACTGGGCAGAGATACACAGCATAAGACGTGAAAACTGGAATTGAAATGGGAGGAAGAAGTGGGGGGCTTTGTACAGAAATAGGGTTAGACAGATACTACAAACAATTGTCTGAAAACATTATTTTGTACTTCTAATGAACTACAGTCAGGCTGAAGGCTCTTTTTTGTTCTCATGTTAGGCCCTTTTGAGTAGTGAATTTAGTTGTCTAAAAGACACCTTGAAATTGCATTTTAGAGTCAAGTCCACAGGTATACATCATATCAACGCCTCCCCCCACCAATTTAAAATCCTCTCATGTATGTGCTGGCAGTAAACATATCTGTATGTCTCCAGTCAGAGACTGGACAAACATCTTTTTTTCTTTTTTCTTTTCTTCAAGATGTATACAATCTAGTTGCAGGGAAAAAACTGCTAAAAATTATAAATACATTAAAGACGTTTCAGGAACGAGCAATAACATCATGTCTACCTGTGAGTTCTTGTGCATGTGAGAAAAAGGCAGAGTCCTTGTTTTCTTAATGAATCCCTTGCCTTTCTCTGGTGTTCAGGGTAGCTACCACAGTGCTTGGACAGGGGATGCAGAGGGAAGGAGACTTCTAAGGATGGCAGAGAAAAGAGGAAGGAAACCAAAGGGATAGGAGAAGGTCAGGGGGTGCTGGAGAGAGTTAGAAACTCAAGTACTAATGCTGGCCTGGGAAAATAAGTATCCCAGTCACTGGAATTACAGCTGCCCGAGTACAAATGTGGCTGACAGCCCTCATCCCTTTTCTGCTCTGGCGTATGCATCTGAAGCCCAGCTGTTGCAAAACATTGGTTTTCTCTCCACAGATTGCATTTTTCCCCCCACAAAGAAATAAGCAAACACTTAAACATATAAAACAGCCTTAGCACTCGTTCTTTTTGCATCTGTGAGACTGAGATGAATTCAACAAGACTGTGAATAAAAATACAGCAACTGGTATTTCTAATTCCATTTCTCAGTGGAAAGCTTCTAGTAACAGCTAATAACTAAGCCATACTAATCAACTCAGTGACAAAACCTCTAAAGTATGTAATATAACATAGTTTCTGATTTTTTTAATGGAATCTACATGTTGCAATCTCCTACTCTACAGTCGTAAAACTTTATGGTCTTCTCTTTTGTCTACTGAGATTTCAGGTGTTTAACCACTGACTTCCACCCAAACAAAGTCTGAAGCAAAAATAATGCTATCCATGTGCTGCAGTAAATGAGCGTTTCAGCTTGGCTGGCAGTGACAGCTTTTACATAGGCAGGCAGGCGCAGCAGTCCAACTTCTGCCCTCAGCTGGTGTAACTTCACTACGACGTTCACAGTTGTCAGTGAAATTACTTCTGATTTACTTCAGCGCAACTGAGGAAAGAGTTTGGCCCGGTTTGTATATGCTTATGGAGAGAAACCTAGAGGACAGTCCCTGTTCTTGTTTAAAGTATAGCAGGAATTACAGTGTTGGTGAAGAAAAGCATGCATCCGTGATCGCAGCCAGCAGCAATGTTGCTATGGCATGCCGTCCTCATGCTGTTCTCAAAATGCCTGGAAGTTTGGTACCTTGCCCACTGCCTGTGGGACCAAGGCATGTTAAAGTATTTATGTTAAATGACTTTTCAATTCAACTTCGACCCAGAGGCACCTCTGGAGAGACAACGGTGGTGGAGGAGGAGGGACAGCGTATGGGAATCTGAAACAATTAAAGCTGTTTTGAGCTCTCCTAGCACACTTCTGCCCGTGCACTGCCTTGTATTATGTTGAAGCCTGGAAAGTTTGGTAATAAAAACGCAGCAGTTCAATTAAATAAACTCATCAGGCATAGGAATGTAACAAAACTAGGGAGTCACCTAACCTCATTACTAGTCCTGACTGGCCATAGTTTTGCTGCGATGATAAAGAGTCATTACAAATAACTATAATTTATTTTCTGTGTCTTACCTTGTAACAATGGTCAAGGGACCCTTCTAGCAAGCACAGTCCTATTGACCATGGGGAAATCTTCGCTTGCTAAAGTTCTCCTCTTCTCCTACACTCTGGATTTCCTTTGGGTAGTAATAGAGATCAGCCTCAGCACTCATAGCGCCATTAGGTATTATTGCAGCCCCTGCTAGCACAGCCCCAGTCAAAGACCTAACAGTACTTTCAATAAAATAACTTGTTTAAGGGGTTAGAACCTGATTATAAAAATTTGTTTGAGGCTGAAACTTTGCGCTTTGGCACTAGAGAATGGCAAAAAATAAATTAGTAACTAAAAATAGAGCTTGATAGTTTCAAGGTAACAATGCAGAGAAGGAAAATAGAGCCGAGCTGGAACTGCACAATTTGGATTCAGTTCTGCAAAGCTCAGATTTCTGTTTTCTTCATTCAGTCTTTGATAGGAAAGACTTGAACTCTAGAAAAGAGCTGCCTTAAAACTTGAGGAATTTGTATCTTGAAATCTTTGTTTAGATTTTACCACGACCCTCCCAAGTTTCCCAAATTTCCTGGAGTTATGCCACTAAAACTGAAGAACAGCTTGTCCTTTCCCACCAAAAGCCTCTGGGCGATTTGGGTAGCAGAAGCCCATGCCCTCCTTCCACCATGTTACATTCACACATTCTGCCTCCGAGTATCGGTTCTTACTATTCACTAAACACCAGCAACATGCAAAATGAAGGCATCCTAGCACGAAAGGAACATCTTAAAACTCTTCCATATGGATGCACATATTCCAGAGTGGCTTTTCACAGCCTGTTCGTCCTCGCTGACTTCTTTGACACCAGTGAAGATCAGTCAAAGCCTGCAGTGCATCACTACTACAATAGACCTAAGCAATCACAGGCGGTTTCTTACTTACCTACCCGCATGACTGAGCTAATCTTGGACAACTACAAAACTCACCCACAATTTTTCCCTTCAAAATAGTTTCCCCTGACACTAGTTATCCACTCCTCAGGTGTCACCACTCCCATTTCATTCCTGAGCTGGGGCCAGCTGGAGTCATCAAGCCTGGTGACAAAACAGAAATGCCTACTCCAAAGCAGTAAGGCAGGTTTCCCTGTTTGCCCCAAATATCAAGAACTGAGTGCTGCTAGTTATGGGATTGTAAACAGCCTCTGCTGTGTTGAGCTCACCCAAGGGATGCAAGAGAAGGGAGAAGGGACAGTGCATGAGGCACCTGCTCAGAAAATGTGTCTCTCTTGCTCCCAGCAGCCTACGTACCATGAGCAGCCTGGACCCAGGGAGGCAGCTGCCTCATGGGCGTACAGGCCCAGCGCAGTGCTTGTATAGCACGTTTGTATGGTACAAACAAACTCTGTAAAATCAGGTTTCAGGAGGTTATTGGTGCAAAATGGTCCAAACTGCCAGGTACCCAGTTATTTTGATTTAGAGGTGATTTAATTCAGCCTAATGAGAGTATAATCCCAATCCAGAGGAAAAAAAAAACAACAACAAAAAAAAACCAAGTTGTAATAAGAGTAATACAAAAGGAGATTTAAAATGCACACTTGGTTTTTCCCTGGAGGGTAATCGCTTACAGTCTAGTAGTAAGAAAAATTAGAAAACACTGATGGAAAAGGAAAATAAAAGCAAAAAGCCAGCACATCACTGATTTCTGTTGTTTCCAGATCTTTCTGTTGTTTCCAGATCTTCTGATCCCAATTAGTCTGCCTGCAAACTTATAGAGAGCTCTTGTGATTTTATGTGTAGGTGCAATCCTTGCAACTGTCTCGCTGTGCCCCCATAAAAGCGCATTATGGCCTGGGTACAATGCAGGTAATTAGCAGTGGGATCCCTGCAGGTAGGCTTGAAATTTTCTCTCCCAAGATCTCCCAGTTCTCCTCAAACCAACAGTTGAACTGCAGCTCTTACAGAGGAATAAAGATTTCGGCTAAACAGGTTTCATTATGCTCCAAATACATCAGATGATCCCACAACTTTCCATCCATCTTCTAGTACCACGCGGACACCGGCAGGAGCTGAAACCAAGCCCAACCCTAGCCAAGAAGTCTGACAAGAAACACTGAGCTACTGCAAGTCCTGCACCAGGAGCTGTTTGTGCCTTCTACCAAGACCGGCAGAAAACTCCCTTTTGTTTTCTTCCCTGGCCAGTTTTCTACCAGGTTCATTAATCCAAGCACTGGGCCAGGCTGGAGCAGAGGGGAGAGGTGACAGTGTTGACCAGAAGGTGGGCAGGGAGGACCTGGCCCTTGCAGCTGAGGCCGTGCTGTAACTCGGCATCCCAGGGGGGAGCTCATCACGTCAACAGGCACCATGGAAGGGAAACCTTGTGCTTAAGTGCAGTAGATATTAAAAAGACTTTAAATGCAAAAGTAAGGAAATTAAAATCTTTAGACTCAGCATGGAAGCTATTTAAAGAAACTTGAACATAATCATGGAGAGCACAAAAAAGAGGCATGCATGGGGGGAAGGAGACAGGAAAGTATGGGGGAAAGCAATAAAATGGTTAAACGGCAAGATATTGTTCAAGCCAAACAGGTGCCTTTCAAAAAATGAAAACCCAGCCCAACTGAAGCCAATAGAAAGGGAATATGAACTAGAACAAATAAAATATCAGGGCATGAAATTTAGGAAGGCTGAGAGTGATTATGAACAGCCAATAATGAAAGACATAAAAATAAATAACTAGAAATTCTTTTAGCAAATCAGCTAGTTTACCAGGGATTAGAAGCAGCATTTCATAGTAAGGAGACAGCAGAGGAACGGCATGATTTCTTCACATCAGGGAGAATTTAAGAGACACCTACTGCAGCTGTAACCATCGTTAAGCTGAGAAGCTGTCAAAAGAGTGGTTAATGAAACAGTCCGAAACACTAAACCACATGGGTTAAGGCAGAGAGGCTTGTTGCTTTCAAAACTATGCTCCAGCACAAAAGACTAGGTTTTTCCCCTGTGGTTGTTAGTATTGCCATAGTAAGTACGAGCATGTTTATTGGTGTGAACTGGAAAGGTTTGAGTGATAACACAGGGCTAGATGATTCATATTAGCAATCTCTCAATAGCACTTCTATCCAGGAGAGAATAATCGCCATCCAATATTGCTTTGGTGGTCCAGAAGCACACAAGTCTCCTTTCAAGAGTAAAGCACAGGGTCCTTCAATAGGCAATCCACTGCCCGCTAAAAATTCACTAAAAAAAACTGTCAGAGCATTGTAAGTAGCGTGTCTTAACACCACTCACCTTACTCCTTGTTTACTTTGGATAACATATAAATATCTCATCTCAACATCCAGTCTGGAAAAGAAATGTGGTTACAAGATGCCTTAAATTTTGGCTTTTCCTAATTCTCTGCATACATCTGGCAACATTAGTTTGTTGGTAAATGCGTATGAATGTGAGCTTGGCCACTGCATTGATTATACTGTGTAAGGCTTAATGCATCTTCTGTATCCCCTAGATGGTCTAGAAATAAAGCTATCACTTATCAACAATATTAGAAAAGCAATATGAATTCATAGATGAACAAAATCCTGCCAGACATAAGCAGACAGGCATGCTCTATATCCATTGTCACTCTAATTTCAAATAAGGTGAAATGAAGAAAAGGTGAAACAGACACAGAACATTTGGTCTGCATATTTCAGAAAATAAGGGTTTCTGCATAATAACTTAAGGTCCTCATACTTGCAGCATTTGGATTGAGTTGTGGTGGCCACAAGGTGTGATTCAATTTGTTTTTAAATTCCGTTTTGCCACACTATAAATGCAATCACTGCTTCAGGTCTCCGTAAAAATCAAAAGGTGGGGTGGGTAGGCAGACATGTGGGTAAAATATTCCCCTGGGATCTCTAAATGCAGGGACTGGATCCAAAAAGCACTAAACAAGAAAGCCATCAAAAAACAAGGGGGGTGGGGGTGAAGAGAGAGAAAAACCTGCTCGTTATAACTACATAAATATTTAAGAATAGGCAGCTTGTAACTTCTATTTAGTTTCATTAAAATTGAAAATTTTAATTTTCACCAAAAATCTAAGTTGGTGCAGAGCACAGTCAGACCCACACACATTCAGCTCTGAAAAGGAGCTGAAGAGGGTTCAGTTGTGGGAGCTCAGCTGTGGACCAACAGTTTTCTTCCTTGCTAAATGGTCCAGTGATAAGACCAAGGAAAAGGTGATTTTTTTTTTAAAATAACTTCATCTATTCAGGTGTTTCAAGTTTTTGAAGATGAGCCAGGCAGAAGAGGGGCCATGAAAAGGGTGCTGTGTGTCGCAGTAACCATGGCTGGCTCTAAGGTCATGGCTGAAATCAGAGTGGATAGGAAAGGACTATGTAGGATTTTCCCATTTGGTTCATCTGTCTGAGAAGAAGAGATGAAAAAGAAATACATCCTTCTGGGCTTGGAACTAACCCAAATGCTAAATGATTTTACCTTATGTTGAAGATTGATGAGAGCATTATCTTTAGCAGGAGGATTTTTAGTGGTCAAGGTCCCCCATATTCTTTGGACTTGTCCGTTAGCTTAACGTGCCACTTAGAAACTCAAAAGCTCATTTTAAACAAAAAGCACTGCCAAGAAGAAGCCCGCCCAGTTTTTGAAGCATCAGTGTTAACAAGAACTTATGCTTTCCTGTTTTCTGTCTGTGATATTCTATGTAAGCTGATGAATGCATAAGTCAAATGTTTATCGTCACTTAAAAACTGCTTGTATCTTGAAATAAGGGGAGGGCAGAATTCAGTCACATATCTGTTAAAGAATAGCCCTATACCGAGATTATATACCCTATATATATTCACCCTTTATAGCATTGTACCAAGTTTTCAGTGCTGTTATTGTGCAAGAGGGAAAAGCATCCTTCCAATAACAGGAACAGATGCTTCAGAGAAACAATCCAACAATCCACTGTGAAAATACAAAGTTTAATCACAAAGCATGTTCTAATGCAGTGTACATGCTTTATGTGCAGGGCACACCAGATAGGGTGTAAATCCAGGGCTTGGGCTGTAAATAGCCTCGAATTGACTCTGGGGAATCAAACTACAGAACCAGGTATGGGAACAAAGGTGACAGAAGTCCTCACCTTTACTGTCACCCTGTGTAAGAGTACAGTTCAGCAGTGAACCCCACACAGTCTGTGCTCTGAAATCATTCATAAACAATATGAGAAAAATAGGTTTAACTTGTGCTATTAGCCCATTCTGAAGTTATTTTAGTTCTTGTTTCATCCAAAACTTCAGAATCAAATGAAAAACAACCAGAGGAAGGTTACTTCTTATGCAACCTTTGAGCAAGTCTGGCTGTTTAATCTGAGACAGAGCACTTGTACAATATGTACACGCAAACTAGAAAATTCCTGAGGCAGTGTGTGAGGTTTTAGCATGTTGCTGCTTCTGAAACACCTATGCAAAGATTGAAGTAAGCTCATACTGGCTTTTGAAGGAGTGGTTATGGTTATAAATAGCTTGAAAAGATGTTCATGAAAGACCAATCCTCTTGATTTGCAAGGTAGTTGGCCAAAATTACCACCGTGGAAGAGGGCCAAAAGGGTGATGGAGAATTCATTACTTAATTGATGTGTCACTCCAAATCATAGTGCCCCATCATTGCAATTGTCACTTCAGGACATACGGAACTGACATTTCTGGTACATCCAACTCCATGCTGCTGTTCCCAAGCTTGATATTCTCAGCAGAAATTGCTGCCACTCAAGTTGGACTTATTACTGAGGGGAAAAATAACTGCCTTACATAGAGACTTATGAAAAATGTTAACTACGGATCCTGCTGATTTGTTGAGCAATGCTGTGTTTTCATCAGCTAATCTAATTGTGCAAAGTCTCTGTATTAGAATCAGCCAAATCACAACAATCGCATTTCAAACGCACATGATGTGTTTATAACTCTCGTGAGACATGCCATCCACTCCATAAAAATAACAACCTTTGTAGTTATGCATGCTAAAGTATCGGTAATCAAATCTCATGCTTCATGGTGTAAGATGATCACTTGAAGTGTCAGGAAGAAATTATTCCCCTAAGAGATGGCACAGCAAGATATGTTTGTTGCCTTTGAATCATCACATGTTGTCAGCAACAGCATACTTGCGTGTTAGATCATTGATCCAACAATTTGTTATGGCAAATTCTATCATCTGATGTTCAGCAAATCAGTCACTTTAAGACCAGCAAAATATAAATCTGCTTTCTTCACAAAGTAACCAGCACTAAATTTTGAGATGGCAAGGAATGCAAGCCTGGCTCCAGTGCAAGTTTTGAAGAAAGGAATTTATTTCTAGAACTGGCTAAATCAAAAGTCCAGATCTAAAAATCTCAGGTTTTTGGGCACCAAGATTTGGCTCTGAAATTTAGTACTTGGGGTCAATCTCTCTTGGTATACTCTAAGCTCTCTGTAACCCTTTAAAGGTGCCCAAATTAAGCAGAAAACATGCAAGAGCAACTGTGTTGGAGCAATTTGTATGGCTGAATTAATTTCCCTTTGTCCCCTGCTTTTATGATGATTTCTAGGGAAATTAAATGTAGCAGAACCACCACTCCCAAAACAAACTAACACTGTATAACAGCTGGAATTAGGCAGGGGAAGGACTGCTGACCCAGTAGAGTATTTCACACCTCACATTACCCTTGTTTGCCACTGGTGGGCTTTTGGTAAGTACGGGAGTCAAAAGATAATCTGTAGTTGATGGGATTCTTCCCAAAAGATGAAGATAGTAATAACAAAGATGCATGATTTTTGTCACTATAATATGGATGTTAGTTCCTGGTGCCATCTGTGCGTTAATCCTACCGTAAGTCTGGTATTTTCAATTCCTCAAAGAATATTTTCAGGAGAAGGGAATCAGAGCATTTGCTCTTTGGTAGATCTATCCCAGTGCTCTAGAAATTACCCTTACAAAGCTGTCACATTTCTTAAAATTAAAATGGATTGCTAATTCCTGAAGTGCCTTCAGAAGCAGCGTTTTATTATCACCCTGGCACTTCTTGCTCATGCTGGCTGCTATTCAAAATCACCTTGGCACCAGAGTCCTGGCCTGCCTGCAGCTTCACATCACCTGGCATCAGTAGCCTGGAAACAGTCCTTTGAGATGAACAACCATCGTGCCAAATAGCAGCATAAAACTGGACAATAAAATGTTTTCCTTTAAGAAACAACTCTGATGCTGTGAAGCGTTGTTGTTCTCTCCTGCTGCGTCCCCAGAAGCTGTCTGAGAACCGTCTGCTCACAGCAGGTACCCTTGCAGAGTCCGAAAGCTCCCTGTCCTCCAGAGAAAGGTGCTCTAGCATCTGTGCAGTGGCACGGCCCTGTACGGCTGTTCCTCTCCCACAGACTCACACAAGGTGGAAAGGACCTGTGGCCTGGTTTTCAGAAGACCCATGGAAAGGCTTCCAGCCCAGGACTCCCCTCCTGGCTCACTCAACAGGCACCCTGCTGCCCAAACATCGCACCCGCCTCTTACACCCACCGCTTGGCTCCCATCACCCCCCGGCCACCAGCACCAAGGGAGAGTCCCACTAGTGTTTCTAGTTTCCAGCCATATTTTGGGTTGTGGGCAAGAAGTCGCCTGCTAACATGCACTAAGCTGTCTTTTCCGCAGTTTTATGTTCTTTGGCACAACTAAGAAAAGGAAAATCACAGGTTTGGTATCACAACAAAATGAGCAGACGTAACCCAGGCTGTAACCCATGAGGTACAGACAGATGCAAGAGGGCTTGTCTCTGCTGCAACGCTAATATTCTCAGTCCTGGCAGCGTTACGCTGGTCTAGCTGTAAATGCGGCTTTGCTCGCTCCTGCCAGCGCTGAGGCTGGACCCCGATCTGCGGCCGCGCACACCCACCAGCACTGGCGTATGGTCCTTACAGCTGCTGCTGGCTACCAGGGCTAGTGTCTGGCGAAGCTTATCTGTGCTGTAGAGAACTGCAAAGCCTTTCTGTCAGCCCACCCACGCTGGCCAGAGCTGGCAATTACGTTGTTTATACAAAATACCTTTGATTAATGGTTAGAGAAATAAAAACTGTAGCATATGTTGCTCTCCATATAAAATCATAAGTCTGTCAGGCTTATGGTGCATCTGGCCAGGAAGGGGGGACAAAGATTTATTCCTTCTGTTATACCCTGTACCCTCCGTGTTTAGGTCTGGGCTCCGTTCATCATTTCCCCTATTACACTCGCAGCCAATTCGGAGAAGACATCTAAGCATGATATCTGCAGCAAACCCCACCGGGGTGTCTGAAATCATGAAGAAGAAGGTGGGATGCATTCATGCTGACAGACCGGGTGGTAAATCTTCAGTAGAGACAGGCCCTGGCCCAGACACAGCTGGGACATCTGCCGGCAGTGGCCGATGAGGATCCCAGACAAGGCATTGGTTTCTCGTGCTCTTATGGGAACTGAGGAAATGGTTTCCTTGCTTGAGGAGGTTTATGAAAGTCCTGCCTTATACATGGGACTCTCAACACCTGGTGCACGCAAGCACTGAAAGGCACTGTTGCCATCGCTGCTTCACGGGGGTCTGTCATACCGGTTGTACTGACAGCCGAAATCACATACCTACACCTGCTGTTCACACACAGTGACCTGGCAGTTCTGTCTGACTGGAGAAAAGGGACAGCAGCCCTCATCTCACCATGCCCTCATGAAAAGCTCTGTGGTGCCACCACCGCTGAACCCAGGCCCACAGAGGGGGACTCAGCACTGTCCACTCACTCAAACAGTCTTGGTCACCTTCTTCTCAAGTCCCTTTTGAAGAGGTCATAAATTAATAGTTCTGAGAGTACATCCAAATTCATCTTTTCTAATTGCGTTCCATTACTTGTGAGATGCAAACAGCATAGCACAACAAACCAAAACTAGTCTTAAGGTTTTAGGGTAAAGCCTCAGGTCCCAGACCACTTCTGTAAACCCACCAAGATGATTTTGTGCGCTCCCTTCATTCAAGGGAAGAGAGAAGCATTCCCAGGGAGGCAAGGCCAGGTTCCACACCAACCCTAACAAACAAATCAGCTATAGAAAGAAATAGGGCCAGCTGCATGGGAGACTGTCAGATCTGGGGAGAGATGACCATAAGTCTTCTTTTCCCCAGGTAAGACAGCTAAGACAAAAGGGGAGGACTCAGTGCAGGGAATGATGAAGCTCAGTGCTTCAGCATTATTCACGCTTTTTTCCATGCATGTCTTTTCTGAAAGTCTTTTTGCTGCAGATAGACTGTAATAACAATTTCTGTGGCATCCTCACAAAGATGCTTCTCCCTGAAAAGGGACTTGCATGCCCAAAAACTTCTTACCCCCCCCCCCAATAAATTAAGAAGATCTAATAGAAGATAATACCTCTCTCTGTAAGTTTTATCTCAGTGATAAATAAGACATTGGGACAGATTCTCATCTGGCATAAACTTTGGGTCACTGAATCAAAGCCCAGTGGAGTTGCACCAATCTGGCCTATTGTCCAAAATGCAGATTAATAGAGGGACAGGACTCTAAACCAGGTATTTGTAGCCAAACCACAATTTCAGGCACTTCTTTGCTAGTTCCTTGAGCCTGGGACAATAGATCACAAAAAGTTACAATACAGATCAGAACAAAGTGCTCACACATGGACAGCACAAGCATGGTAATTTTTGAGCAAATCTTTATAATGAACAGAAACAGAAGAAGCCCAAGGAGGGGCAAAGAAACAGTATAATCTATTGGTCTTAACAAATTCAAATACACCACAAAGTTAGGACCAGAGAGATTCTGCCCATTCCCTGGTGAAACACAATATTTATCAGGAAACTACAGGCAATGCTGCCTCAGGACTCCACATGGCCATATTTCTGCACGGCAGAAATCCTGCTAAACTTCTCAGCCTGGCAGAACGGAAATAAAAGCCAGTGAAAGTGATGAGACAGAGGTAAAGCCAAACAGCAAATGAACACATATTCAAGCTGTAGCTTAGAAAGAATGAAATAAAGGCCCAAAGCAAACCCTATCGTGCTCCAGGACACATGATTGCTCTGCCAGGACCCATTAACACCTCATAACTGCAACCCAGCACCCACAGAAAGAATTATATTTTCATATAAAACAACACAAAACCCAAGCTAAGCTCAACAAACCACCAAAAGGTAAATCAGAGTAGCTAATAGAAGTCAGACTCAATTACTTAAAAAAAAAAAAAAGGACTTAACACAAAGCAAGGAAACTTCCCGAAACTTTGGAAGGGTCAGTTTGGAAAAATTGATGGATAGTCCTTGTTTTAGAGGCAATTATTAGCATAGCTGCTGGACTTGGACTTTTGCTTTTGTATGGGAAGAGCAATTTCCCATGAGAGGAAATCTCATCTTAGGTGCTGCCTGCTGTGTTGGCAGTGGAACTGTGGTACGGGGAGAGACCGGGAAAACAAACCCCAAAGTGACTACAGTGAAAGTGAAGGGCTCATTGAGAGAGGTGACATCCCTTGTCACCTGGGACAGGGAGACAGAGGCAACCCAATGGGCTAGTTGTTCTTCTCAACTGAAGGTTTTTCCCAGGTGTTTTCTGAAAACAATCTTTTCTGATGTTTCAGCCTTGCATCACATGGTTGCACCTCTAGTTCTTGCCTAGGCCAGCGGTGATTAAGAGATGGCCCTGAACTGCAGTGTTTGTACAGAGACTTTGAATGTCTTCGAGTTTGGGATCTTTGGAGCAGATCCTTTGCCTCAATCCACAAGAGAGATAAAGACAACTGCCAAAAGGGAAGCCAGTGAATTCATGTTTATAGCAAACTGCCCTGTGCGGGCTGAATTCACATCAGAGTTCGTCACAGACAGCACATTACTCATGGCTGGGCTAGGGGCCCACCAAACATTTGAGGAGTTGCTGGCCTTTAGTAAGGCCATTAAAACCAAACAGCAGTAATGAATACTCTTGTTGTTATGCCTCCAGAAAGCCCAAAGGTTAAGAACTGGGAATCTTCCTCCTCCTTCTCTGACCAAGGTTCCTCAAGATCATGACAGACACTCTAAAAGAACTGATGGAAAAAGTTTGCCAACCCCAGCTGGAACTTTTCTAGGGTACACTGACATAAGTAGTGATCAGGTTGCTCAGTTTTTCCTATAAGATGTTATAATTGCTGTACAGTATGCAAGCAATGAGAAAATGAAGACAAAGACTTTGAAAGGCATTTAGTGAAATAATAATTTTAAAAAAGCAGCAGTTTGGTAACTTTTTGTGATTAAAACTTTTGCGCTGATCTTAAACACCTTAAACTCATTTCAGAAACCTGAAATAGTAACATCAGAAAACTGAAGTAATAACAACAGAGTGATCTTTGGCTGCTGTGTGGTGGAAATGCTTTTAAGAACAGAGAAGTCTAGCAGTTTTAAGTAAATACTCTGTCATCCATTTTTTTTCCCAACATCTTTCCTCTTCACATTCAAACCTGCACCACCTGGCTTTAAAGTGAGAGTTAACTTTCTTTGCAGTCATAAGGTGGTCTTTGACCTAGAGTTAAATGAAGATTTACCGTATTTTCAGACTCCTTTTGTCCAGTGCTGGAGATGACAGAGGAGACAGAGACTCCCTTGTCCAGTATGTCATTCCAGCATGGATGGTAGGACACAGCGGCAGTTTCATTGGACAGCGAGTGCTTAGCTCAAGTGCTAGGAATTGGGGTTGCTTGCTCTGCCAGTGAGCATGCAGACAGCTTTTACTGTAGCAGCACATGATAAAAAGGTTGGAGTCTTTCTGAAAGCAGCTTAGGAAGGAAACAGACCAAGCTGCACCCTCACGTAGCAGTTACAGTTACGGGCATGCCTGGAAAAGGGGCCAGAAACATCCACTTGGGTCCAGGGTGGCCAATGAGAAAATAATGATACATGCCTGTGAAGGAGGGGAGGGACCGAGAGGCTCATATGCCACCCTCAACGCCCACTGCATTGATTTATAGGCCTGACCCAGAGCCCACCAGGCAGGCCTCTGCTCCAGTCACTGCTTACTGCATATGCTGATGTATTTTATTGCGCTTCTGGCTCACTTTTTTTTTATTCCCTTTTTTTTGGTTGGTTTTTATTTTGCTTGTTTGTTTGTTGTTTTGGGTTTTATGGTTTTAGTAGTTTGTTTGGTTGGTTTTTTGACAGACAGAAAGAGGTTAAAAAAAAGTAAAAAAAAAATAATAATAAAAAAACAGAGGTAAGATCATAAGCATTGCCAGTCGTTTCACAATAGATTTGTATCACCTAACAGAGCTCATGCCTTTTACTCCTGCTGAGCTCTGGTCAGCACTCTTCTCTGAAAGCAGCCATTTTGCATAGCAGTTAGTCTTGATCACATTCACAGCTGCCCAATTTTCCTAGGCATTTATACTTCCTGGGCAAACACTTAAAACACTTGACTACTTAAATGTACCTGTACTCACCATTGCATTCAACTCTGTTCAGCTGAGTTCACATGCTTCCTTTGCAAGACCTCTCTCTTTTTGGTGAACAAAACCTTGCTCTAACGTATAAGATGCATCTTTAAAAACATAACTGCACAGACTGAAATAGCCTGATTTCAAGCTTACTTGCATTCCTAAACCACATATTCTGATCCAAAATATTACCTAATATAACTTTGTACCATTTTTCTTCAACTGTCTCAAGGGACTTGCCAGATCTATAGCAAAACTTGCTTGGTCTTCGAAATGAAACAAGTACATGTTGCACCAGACATTAATGCATTTACATCAGATTTGGCAAGCTTAAATTTGGAATAATTGTGGTTTTTTCTTTGTTTTTTTCATATGTAAATTGATTGGTATGAACATTGGCATCTGTCTTCACTTTTAATCTGTTTAAAACTTTATTGGCATAGTAATATGAGGTAAGTAAATATTTTTTTTTCATGAGCCTATAAAACATCATTAGTTTATTTTTTCATCATGTCAGGTTGGATAAGTATCTTACAGTGCCTGTACATCTTCATGAGACTTTTATTATTTATTTTGATTTAGACTAAACTAAAACGAAGACCTGTCCCAAAGCCTGGGCTTCTCTGACAGTCTTTAAAATATACAGTAATAAAACTGAATTAACAGGCTCCCTCAGGGATTTCCAGATGGCAATACACTGGTAACGGCAGAGAAACCACAAGAGCTTTAGCCCCCTCTGTTCTGCCCCAGCATTGTAGCAGATGCATCCTTTGCGTCTCTCTCATCCCTAAGTGGAAGGGCCAGAGGGCAGCGGCAACAGGGCAGGCAAGAATGGGATCCTGTTGTCAAAATAATAACCTTGCCCATTCCCAAACACCAGAGGGGAACATCACCTTTGCAGGCTAGTGCTTGGCAGTGCAATTTTTGAGAAACAATAACTCCAGGGTAAATAATTTAGCATTTTATCCACAGAGACATTAACTATATCTAGTAAACTAGAGAATGAATTACCAATACAACAGCTGAATTACTGAAGCTAATCTGTATTAATTTTCCATGTAGACTACCTTGATGTGAATTAAGCCACTACAAAGTATGCAGCTTTACCCCAGATTTAAGGAGAGAAGGGTCTACACTGGGCACATCAGGAAGCACAAGCACAGATCTACTGTAGGTTCATTTTCCAGCTGATGAATCTGGAGTGCTCCAGAGTGGACAGTTCTGACTCAGAGTGCTGGATTATAAATCTCATCTTTTGTCTGGCTGAAATAATGTAAACTATTTCCTTCCAGCTTTATAAACTGGGCAAAACCGATAAATTGTTTTCTTTGAATTTATCAAATGCCAGGAGAACCAACAACAGAGAAAAATGTTGTCCTGCATGAAAACATCTGCACAACTTTGCCAGTGTAGACCCAGTTAATGTCCCTAACATCCAAAAAAAGAAAGCTGCCACCAGAAGCACAGGAATTGTTTCTGCTGATGTAACCTGCACAAGAAGCTCAGAGAAAGAATGCAGTATTGTACCCACACTGAGCAAACCTGTCCTAATACCTTAAAATGCATTGCCCTTGCAGCCTTTGCAAGACAACACTTGATAGAAATAGGGCAATTTTCAGTCGCAAAGAGGTGAAAAACTGATTTTTATGCTTGAAAGCAACTATAGTACCTTTGAAAGAGGTGACTAACCTTGCCAGCCACCTGCAGATGGCACCACTATAGATGCAGAGCAGCATTTTGGACTGATTGCGAGATGTGGGCTAGATGCATTACAATTAGCGTGTCTTAAAAGACAATGGTATTTGAAGGGGCTTGGTAGTTGCAGGATTGAGATAACAGTTCTGCAGACAAATGCGATGGAGAGAGAGAATGAGCAAACTGCGCAAGCAGAGGTAAATACTTTCTCTAAAGTCAGTTTTCTGTTCCACTCAAGTGATTCTTCCTTTTGCATCCATGGCAAACAACATCTATTTTGGGTACAAGATGCATCTCACCCACTTTACACACCTGCTCCTCCCTGTCCTCCAACCTTCCTCAGAGAGCACACTGGAAAATGCTCTTTTACAGGAATTACAGTTTCTTAAATGCAAAGATAATTCATTCAGAAGAATCCAGAAAGGAAATAAGGGTTCTCCCTCCTTACCCCAGCAGATCCTGAAGCAAGAGGGACGACCTTCTATTCTACCTTCAGTGAAGTCAAGCAATACATATAAATGATATCAACAGGTGATGCAATTGAATACAATCCAAATGTTTTACTCCTGCTGCCATTGCTGTTGAAATACAGAGAAATGATGCTCTGGACACTGAAACTCAACAGTTAAATAATGATAGTTAAACAGTCCCGATGCCCACAGATGGCATCCTTGCCCCCACAGTCATCCCTTCTCCCTCTTGCCCCTGTGTCTCCCTCTATGCCAGGTCTTGGCTGATCTGCATGACAGCAGTGGGGGGCTCTGCAGCGCAGGCAGCTGCCTCCTTACGAGGGCTGGGTGGCCCTAGGAGCTGCAGGATACCCCATGATGGGGCAGAGGCCTGAGGCTTCCTCTCCTGCAGTGAAATTAGGAGACCTCTGGACAGCCCTACATAGCACTGGTGCCAGATGGCGGGGAACTGGGGAGCTGTAATGAGCTCTATGTGGTTTCCTTTTTCCACTATATTCCCCTTTCTTTCTCCATGGCATCCCTAAAGCGAAGGGCATCAAACACAAAAGCCACCGTCACAGTTGGGAAAACACAGGTATGCAACTTAAGTAAACATAATTCGGTTGTACCAATAAAATTGAAAACAGAGAAATGACATAAAAAGAATGTACATTATTTTAAATTACAATTTTTTATATGTTCACTTTTATTGCCTCACTCTTTAAAATAAATCCAGGACCTGATTTTACTTTAATAAAAGTTTAATTTCACATCTTGGTTTCAGTTCGGTACTCTTAATTTATTCTATGGCCAACCTTCTGACAGGAAAAGAGCTAGAGCAGCTGGGGAGTTTTACAGGCAGGTTATACCCCAGTCATTGTGGTACAGTGGTTAAGAGCAAATTCAATTGTAGCTTCCACTTCCAGGAATGTTTTATTCTTTTGTTTTGCATATGTATTGTTTTGAAAAAACAACAAAGATTGAAATGGAGCCTTTCTTCACATCCAAAAATGTAAAAGTGCATGTCGATGTTTCACAGTCCCATGTTTCAAAGTGGACAGAAATGGCATACCAGAGGGAGGTGTTAAAACCAGGGCCAAACACAGAGCACGTAATACACAAGTGACCCACAGCAGCACCACAGAAAACTCCTGCTTTCAGAAGCCTCAGCACACCAACCAAAATTTGGACTATACTTCTTTTTACTGCTTTCTTACAAAAATCACCAAGAGCACAAAGACGAGTAACAATCACTGCCCTTGCTCCGCAGCTGAGCAGTTTCTAACCTCAAGCTCCTTCAACATACAGAACACAGATCCACTAGCGAAGTCAGGTTGGATACACATGGGTTTGCTGCTTATAAACAAGAGCAGAACGTGATTTGCACAATGGTTGTCACAAGCAACTAATATAACTCCGCAGAAATGAAATAGCCTCTTCAAGTCATTTGGGACACACAGGTTTCACACACAAATCCTGCCTCCACTCATCTGAAACATAAGCAAAAGCCAAAGGGGACCCATGGATGCACAGATACGCCTTGAGGGAAGCCAGACTCCACACAGCTACACTCAGGTTGTCTCCTGAGCTCCCCGTTTCCCCAGGGAAGACCTGGTTCTCCCAGCCCTGGAGCAAGCGCTACCCCTGGCCCCTCTCCAAGGGCCTGTCTCCAAGGGGGCACCTCATGCAACTTCATTTTGGGCCAGGCAGGGGAGCCTTTGCTGTTCTGCCATCACCTCCAAGCCCCTTTCACCACAGGGCCTCCTCAGAGCACCCTGTCCAGCCAAGGGCGGCCCCACTGCAGATTTCTCCCTCCTCCACCCATACCAGCCATCTGCTCCAGGCCCTCACGTTACTGCCAGCAAGCAGCCAGGAAGGCACTAAAATCACCAGGTACATCCTTGACACGTACATCCTCTTACCTCAACAGGGAGAATCCTGCCGGCCCCTGTCTGCTCCGGTTGGCCATGCCGCCCTGTGGAGAGCGGCCGCCCGGGGGGCTGCAGCCCTGCCTCACCACGCGCCCAGGGCGGGAGCAGCCAGCAGACCTGCCATGGCTGGGGGAGAAGGGGGCCAGGTGAGGGCTGACCCCTGCCTCCCCACAGCTGCACCAGTATCCCCCTCACCTGGCACAAGAAATACAGCTGAAACCTATTGTCATCACTGGGGAGGGGGAAGAAACAGGTGGAGCCACTTGTAGTGGGAAAAGGGCTGACTGTCACCTTTCAGACGGGCAGCCCTCAGGTAGTGGTTTCTGGCTTCTCTCTCCTTTGCCCAAACAGTCCCCGCCTGGAGGCAAGTGCTTTCCCTCCGTGGCTGCTAGGACAGGTGGGCTGCGTTTGCCCATGACATGGTGAGTGCAGGTGAAGTTTGCTCGGGCAGGGCTGGAAACCACGCGAAGGACTAAAGCTGCCTCTCTCAGGACCAGAATGTGCACAGCAAGAGCAAGAAAAGCATTTTATCTGGCATAAAATGGCAGGCGTTTGCAAAGGCAGAGAATGACACAGCCCTTGTGAGGCGGCTAGGCTCTCCGTGTGTTGAACCCAGGCAGCCCAGCCTGGCGGGAGACGAGCAAACCCCTGCTGTCTCCGCATCCGACTCCCCAGCCATTTTGTCTCTGAAGGTCTTATTTGCAAGCAAGGAGCAAATCCCATCGTTCAGACTCACAGCAGAAGTGTACCGTCAGGGTTACGACTCAAGATGCACCAGCACCAAACACCGCTCTGCATGCAGAGGCTGACGGATACAAGCACACTTACTCCTGGACACTGGTCCCTGTGTTTGTACAACCTGCTCAGCTCGCTGTTAAGGGAATTTGCATTTAACACCAGTGGTAAGTACTCGTGCTCTGGCTGCTGAAGGTCTTGCTGATTGCTGTAGTGTCTCTGCAATGGTGTAACTCATCACAAATGCATCATTTACCACAAGGTTCCCTACCCTGCCCCTCACATCTGTTCTGACTTTGCTGTATGTTACGCAGCTGTAGCATATTGGCATGTGGATTTAAAACAAATGAAAGAAAAGGGAACTAAACCAACGCTTTTGTTCTTCTACCATCTTTTCAAAGGAGCAGATAACAGTCAGCCTATTCTTTTTGCAACAGCAACAAAGATAATTTTGGTTTTTGGTAATATAAATCACACTGTGATAGAGGTCGGGTGGAAGGACCCAAAGCACTGTAGGGTGGCTGAGCAGGGCAGCCCACAAACGCTCAGCTGTTAACACCCGAAGGCTGACAACTCAAGCCCAGATACATAGGGGAGTCTTACAGGAGCTACCGAAAAGAACAGGAAATAATGTCGTGTTTTATTCATGTCTGCAGAGCAGCACACAGCTCTGCAAATGAAGAGATAGTGATTTCCTCTCATCGGCCTTAAAAAAGTACTAAATTGTAACCAAGGCAGCAGATTTGTTACCGTCCTAAATTTATCGTTTCTCTATAGCAACCAGGTCCCTTCTGCCTGGCTGTTGCTGCCAGATGTTCATTTCAGTGTAATTTAGCCATACATGCAAGACACTGGCTTGCACTGCCCTTGCTCTGTTTTCCCTGTTAGCAATTCTCTTTGCTTCCTGGTCACTATTTCATTAGCAATAAGTCATGCAACAGACAGGTGAAGTTGTACAAAGGAGTTTTTATTAAACGTGCTGATGGGCTGCGCTGCCTGCTGAAGCTTCGCAGACGGACAGGCTTCCAGGCTGCGATGCTAACCTTTGCACTGCACAGGACGAAAAGCCCTCTCGAAAGGCTTTCTCCACTGCCCCTTGGGCAGCTGCTCTCTCTCCTCCATCTAAGACAGCAAACCCTGCTTCCTCAACCACACACTGGGTACCAACATGGAAGGAATCCATGCTTGTAAAGGTAGAGTGGCTCTTCATCAGGATGAACGGTCAGGACTTTGTTAACACGTGTACAGACCCAGCTTACGGCTGTCTTTTTCCAACATCTCTGCTTTTTCCACTTCTCTCTCTTCCCAACCCCTTTTCACAGCTTGTTCTTGTTCCCTGCAGACTGTTTTTAATGCTATGCTTTAAAGGGATATTACCTCTTAAGGAGAAGGCTACCAACTACAGTCCATTTGAGGCACTTCTGCATGTATAAACTGAGCTCCAATGCGATCTTAAGGAAGCCAGCAGCTTCTGTTCTTCGTGTTCGTCTGCGCTAGAGTGTGCTAACCTGTAAAACTAAGCACACCTGAGAAATTAGCCATAACACAGTTACAAGCATGAACAAAGAAAGACAAAACCTTCATTTATTAAGAAAATCTCATCAAAAAGAAAACTGACTGGAAGAACAGTGTTGTCCTGCACTTCCAGAAGCAGCAGTACTAACAAGCCTGGTTTGCCTTGTGGCTGACCCATTCATCAAAGTATTTTAAGGGACCAAGAAGAACCACAAGGCAGAGCACACTGACCATCTGAAGTGGATGAACACCAACTAACATTTGGGTTTTTACCACGGGGATTACTGGTATTAACAATGGTTGAGCTGACATTTCAGCTTTTATCTTTCTTGCCAGTCCAAAATAGGGTTGGGATTTTCCACAAAAATCTGCAAGAATTTAATACGCTGAGGCTTCCATCTTATTTGAGTTTGACTGAAGCTGTCCACCAAGCTCAAAAGCTTTGGTGGGGACAAAGGCAGAAGAATGAGGAGCAAATTAAGTAGCAGAGGGATTGCATTTGCTTTGTTTTTCCTAGCAAATTAGGGCTAAACCCAAAATTCTGCCCTAAGCAAGTCCAGGAACAAATTTTAAATACACCTGAGACTATGCTCTAAGCCCATAGTGTGGTCAGTATCGTGCCTAAGTCTTGTCAACACGTGCCATTCTAAACCTGAGATTTTCATGCCGCGTTGAGCTCGCCCACGTCCTCCTTGCATTTGCTTTCTAACATTAGCCAGATTTACTTTCCTTAATGACCAGCTTTTATGGCCCCATCTCTACATGTATTTATCCAGCTGCTCTGTATTTGCTAGGTGAGCATGTGTGTCACTTCATGTTTCAGAAGGGCTTTTAACCCTCGCCTCTGGGCAGCCAGGATTTCCTGCTCGGCAGCAGCAGGAACAGAGCGAGACAGGAAACCCTGCGGGCTGCTGCCAGGGGCTGAAGGAGAAAGGTCAGCGGCTGTGTTTGTGCCTTCTCATTACTCCCACGTCCTCGGGCTTGTGTCTAGTCAGGATTGCATTTATCAATGCCACTATCAATAACCGATTTATGAATAACAGCTTATCAAATTGCCCTTTTATGTTTTCAGTATTTGCTGAAGTTCATTTGACTACATAACATCAATGCCATGCATTGGCTTCAAATGGCTTTGAATATCACGTTGCCGAGCTCGCACTGACTGGTGCGACAGCAACGCCAGATGTCCACATGCTCAGAGCGCCTGTGCCACCCGCAGGAACAGAGCCAAGCCCGGCCAGCAGCCTGAAACGGGAGCACCTTTATCAAGGCCCTGTCTTGAGACCATCCACTTCGTATTTTGCTTTGTAGAAGCATCTTGGGAGGTCGGCCACACAAGCCACATGATACTGCAAAGTTGTGACAAGCATTTGACATTCTTCATGATTAGTTTAATTTTAAAATGTGATTTTGAAACAAAATCATTTTTTACTTATTTCCTGTTTTGATCTGAAGTTCTAGAAGCATCAGCTTAAACTTTGCGTGATTACAATCATATCATAGGGTTTTGTCCTATCATCTTTTTGTATTATCTACAACTTCATTGCTGTGACCAACACTTCCATTTTACCCTTTAGAAGACTGCTATGATACTTTATAGAACTACAATAAATAAATTCATTTAAAAGCTGTTACATCCCAATACCCGAGGTCTATTGCATACTACCATGAAGGTAGAAATAGGCTGAATGCTTCTCAAATAGGAATGCTATAGTGGGGTTTCTGAACAGTCAGTTGAAACAAATTTAGCTTTATTCTGAATCAAAATTAAACACTCATAAAAAGTCCAATGCTTTGTTTTTCCAAAGTGCAAAAGCAAATTCACAAATGAAACATTTCACAGCATTTCAGTAGAGGTACCTACTGTTGCAACTTGTGTTGGTAAATATTGCAAGTAACAATAAGATATAAAGTTATTATGTCCCTCAGATTTTCAAAACTGAATTTATAATTTCAAAATGAGTGCAATAGTATTTTTAAAAGACAGTATGGCAAGCATTTTTGAAAAATATCTTTGACCTGAAAGCTGAACACGAACAAAGCAACCACCTGCCAATTCTGGTCTCCATAAAGAGCCTAGGGAAAGACAGCAGTTTATGTTAAAGGTAATGTGGAATTCAGAGTCAGTGTTGGGACTACTGAACAGTGAGCCCATAGTGTTTACACAGCTGCGAGTTCAGGTCCAACTTTTTAAAAAACTTACTTAGACAAAGGGAACACTGATGAAATCTGGTCGTCATCCTGAGACAAGTATATCATCATCTGAGATCTCCTTCAAACTGAGATAATTTAGATCTAAGTAAAAATACTGCATTTTTATGCTGTTAATTGAAGAGAAACAAATAAAATGTTTGACTGTCAGATTAGTTTTCTCCTTCCTGCGAACAAACACACAGAAAAAATATTTGTGTAATATTGAAAAATGGTTATAGTTCTACAAATTAAACTATGTCATTTCTTCTCCTATCTATCTCCTGCATACTAAGACTTCTGCAGTTTTGAATAGTACTCATTGAGGAAAATGCATCAACATAAGACAACTCAACGACTCTTTCAAGCAAAATGTAATTTCAGCCATTTTAGCTTAAAGGGCATAAAGGCTTTACAGCAATAACGCAGATAACCGAGAAATCTCTTCTGCTCCCATGTGGTACATTCTCACACACAGAACTTTCAAGCAGATTCCAGAACCTGTAACAAGGTTTTAAACGAGATGCACATGCAGCAGCAGGACACTATGTACCTGTTGCAATAGCTTAATGCAACAGGTCTTTGACATATGGAGAAGCTAAGTAAGGTAAGGGATGTGCCTGTATTATACGGAAAGAACTTTCCAAGAACAGTTGATTGTGTTCCCTTTGCTGCCCAAACAGGGAATACTGAGGAAGCTAAATTTCTGAATTGAGTTGATTGGTGTTCAGGTGCTGTTTTGCCCTTCCTTTGCTGATATCCTCTCATATTCCTTTTTCACTTTACCTGGGACACAAAAGCAGAGCTTCTTTAGCATACATTTATAAATTTAATCTCATTTCTCTCTGCAAGTGCCAAAGCCTTCCTAATGGTTTTCCTTAGGTAAGAGCTCACCACCAAATTAAAATGAACCAAAGATGTTACGTTAGTAGAATATATTTGTTTAGTTTCAGCACAGAAACACATAGTTGTTTAGGCCCATTTTCTTTTTATTAATAATATAAGGTTCTATAATCTCTTAACATTACAACTGAAGTTTTACAGTTAATCTCACACTAAAATGACAAACACTGTTTGGCTTTATTTGCAGAAAGTTAGATTACAACCTTGATAAACACACATTTCCAAGATTGAGAAGCAATTGTGTTTTCTGGATTTCAGTGCTAATGTATCCCTGCCTTTGAAATTGGTTTCAGTTAATTAACATTGCTACGGAAGAACTATTTGGCCTGGCCTCTGTTCACAGCTGTAAGGCAAAGATGATATCTTTAACTCAATCAATATACTGTAAGTCAAGTCAAGAGGAGACATTTTTCTTTGATGGTAAGATTTAGACCCTGGATCAATTTCTAACAGATTTTCTTCTTCTATAAAATTTTTATAAAAGCCTCTCTAATGTAAATACATTTTTGCAGTCAAGCTCTACTCACTCTGCACCTTTCCTCCTTCAAAGAGAGCAGAAACCATAATTGGAAGTCATGACAAGCTTAATTAAAACTTCTTGTAACTTACGGCAAAATAGTCAAGCAAATGAAAAAGTAATGTCTTATGCCAAGGTATGCTTCTGATGTGCGTGGATCAAACTCCAGCTCTGATCAGGCTGGAGCTATGGGAAGTGAAGTCTTTAGAAAGTAGAGAATCCAGAAGGAAGAGTGATGGAAGACTTTAGAATTAGAAAAGGGAAGATTTCTTTTAAATGGGCAAGGATCTGTGTGTATCTAGGTCTTCTGAACTTGCATTACTTTTCTCTATCTTCATTAGGAATTTAAATGTGAAATTAAAGACAATCAGTAATGCATTTCAACTGCACTTTGACTAAGCTCTGACCTGTCCATAAGACAGAAAAATATTTAGGACAACAGCAATAGGGTGGCCATTAGAAAAAAAATATCCATTACATTTGTAATTAATCTTTTCCTCAGAGCTATCCAGAGAGACTGCTTTGGGACACTTATGCCTGTTGTTTCACCCTCCCATAGGACAATCGACATGCAGTAAAAATCTTTACTGCATTTTAAATCACTTCAGAAGCCAGTAGCTATTTAAAGGTTAGAAATAGAGGGCGTAAGAGTTTTTCGCCTGTGCAATTACAATACAAAAAAAGGGATGGGAAAACCACAGTCAGAAAATTAAGAATTGGGAAGGACAGTGTAGAGCTGTGTAGTACTTTAAGACAAAATCTTATGAGACTGGTATTACTGAGCTATGACTACTTCTTTTGGTTCTGCTTGTGCTGTCATTCTGCAAAAAGACTTCACATACTTTCCTTCAAAATTGATTCTTCATAGTTAGACATATACTGTCATTGAGGCACATAAACACCCTTCATATTCACCAGCTCCTAGAAAGGTTTCTATACAAGTCATCAGCAAGATGCCAGCTGTGGCCACGTAGTCACCATCGCGCAGCACATGAGCTGAGGAAATTCTCTGCATGAACAGGTACAGATTCACTTTGCTGAGACGCCGTTGTGTACCTAAGGAACACTTAACCACAGTGCGAAGAGTAACTCTTCTAAAACAGACTACACCTATTGTTTTGGTTGCTGCTGAAACATGAACTCTGAGGGCACAAACCAAAAAAATACAAAAAAGTAGATTTTTATGTTGAAATGTTGAGAAGCAAAGACCATTTGAAATAAATCTAGCTGCACTGCAAATATCACATTAACATTCTGTCTTATGACCTGCAGATCATAAAAAGTTTTCCTTAAGTACCTTGACATCATGCATTTTAAAGTGATGTTTTGAGTCTTCATGTTTTTTGATCATTTTAATTATAGAATTGAAATAAACTTTTAGACTAGTTCAAAGTTGTCTGATACGCAGCATTTTTTGAGCATTTTATATTTTTGGTATATGACCAAAACAGAGCTAATTAGACAGTATCCTAAAATAGTTTAAAAACAAAAATGCAATTTTATCTTTTTCTCCTCGTTAAGGGCACTACCAATACAAAAGGTGTCCAAACTGACACTACAGAGCTGTGAAGCAGTTGGCTAGAGACAGTGTCCTCAAAGGATAGTCTGTATTTTTTCTATCCTATGCAATCACATACGTTAATTATCAAAAAGTTGGATAATTTATTTTAAGAAAAGAACCCACCTTAAAAATGGATCATGAGTATTGACAAATACTTTTCATTTGTTTTACTGATTAAGATTCAAGTTTCAATGTAAAAATGCTTACTCTCACACGATACTGATCAAGAAAATATTTCATATTCTTAAAGTTAAATGGACAATTAAAATTGTGGCTATTAGTGAAGTAAATAAATGATTCATAAAGGCCATAGGAAACTGTACAAAACTAAAATGGGAAACATCACTTTCAGGATGACAGTATGTTGTCCACTTAAGTGTTTTATTAAACTGTTGAGACTGTTTCAAAAGACAGTGCTGGGCAGTTTCATTTGAATAGCCAAAACTTTTTTTTTCTACTGAAAAAGATATTTTGCATCTCTGCAAAACAAACAAAACAGGAGCAAAAACCATACACACTAGGACTGAAGTACAGATGAAGGCAAAGTTTTTTTTTACAAACTTGTTTTCAACATACAGTGAGAAATGTTCGTTGTACAAAACTTAGTGACTGACCTACAATTAATTTAAGATTATCCCAGCAATGCAAATACAACTCAGAACAGCTCAATTGCTTAAGATTTTCCAATAGTACTACAGTGGGGGACTACTAAGTTTTTAGAAGTAGTTTGACTTACATTGTCTCTTTTGATCAAAGCCTACATTTGTACTTTAGGTATTCACTGGTTAAAGTCTGTTATGTACTTGATCCTTCAGCAGAGTAAAATACTCCTTGGTGTTCTCTCATCTGTCTCCTGGCAGCTTTCCTTTAGGAAGAGGCTGGGTTGAGCAGCTGCTTCTGTAGAAAACACTGTTGTCAGTCTTTGTTCTCCTTGCAGGAGATGCTTTAGTGAGAAACATCTGGCAGTATCCAGCATTGAAAATACTGTCAGCTGTGTTGCCTAACCAAACTTAAAAAATCAAATTTGCATTTCCTGGTTGGTAATACACTTTGTGCCCAGTGGGTTGTTTAAGAGTTTAAGAGCTTTGTAAGTAAAAATCCATAAACATTAACAGCGTTGTTTAAACTTTATTAGGGGGAGGGGGTGGCAAAAAAAAATAATAAATCAAAGTTACTAGCTTTTAAGGTTTAGTCTATGTTATATTTGATTACTGGGATATCAATACAATGAAAGTGGAGGAATTTCAACAGTAATTTTGAAGAAGTTTTAGTACATCATGTTGTGCAGGGCTTTATAAAAGATTTTTGTTTCCAAAGATATTATTGGGGTCCACATATTCCTTAACAGATCTCAGCATTCCCAGGCCAACATCAGAGATGCTCTCCTTCATCCAGCGCTTCCGCAATTTCCCTACTGGAAAAACAAAAACAAAGTGTTTCAATATATGGCAGGATTCTAGGAGCCAATCAATCTTGTGACCATGAATGAATAAACACTGTGTGATAAATGCTTTTATTCAAAAATGAGAAATGTTTTGCTTTATTTGATTTATTGAGCCCACCAGACTATCAAGCTCATTAAGCTCAGCATACTCCCAGAGGAAGACTGTGTTCCACACTGTCTACTTTCTTTAGAAACTATGAAATTTAGATGAAGCTTAGGCTGAAATTACATGTTCTATTAAAATAAGGAATTGGTAGTAACTTTTAAAAAGCCACCAAACTCATTTTAAGTAGGAAACTGAAGAGGAGATTACTAAAAAGCAGAACCCCACACTTCCTGATTGCTTTAAAGTAAAAACATAACCCAAACTTAAAACAGTATGGGTTTCAATAGCAAAAAATTGTTTTCTAAGGAAAAGGCTTAAAGCCTAGTTTAAGTCATCAAAACACCTTATTTCATTTAAAAACTTTTACACGGCTGGTAATTGCTCCTACCATTACACAAGAGCTTAGTTTCTCATTTAAAAACAGATACAATACAGACCAAATACAAAGCAAAGCTGAAACACCAGCCATTTAAGAACTCATTTCAGTAGACTCACAATAGTCCTGTTAAATGGCCTAGTGTTCACATACTAATTAACCAAGTCATCAACTCTGATTTAACAGATCATTCAAAATAAAGGACATTTTTTTCATTAAACACACTATAGCATTTAACTTGTCAGCCTTAAACACAATCCATTTGTCAGTACCACGCAATATAGTAAAGGTTTGAGAGACAGATGCTTTAAGAGTATCTGAAGCTAAATTCAAGCCATCTTTTGTGCCCTGTTCTCAAGGTAACCATCAAACTGTCATCAGAATAATAAATTACGTGGACACCCCTGGAGAACAGAGTATATTTGTTTATACCTTAAGGAATACGAGCTAGTCACAATGCCAACTGAAAAAGCAAATAATGTGAGATAGAATGAAATTTGCAGTTTGCTAGAAAACAACTATTAGCAGCATGCATGTCAAAAGCAAAGATCATAACTGAAGGACAAAAGAATTTGTTATGTGGTAGGAACTGTGGTTGTATTTTGCAGCCCAGCTCAAGAAAAAAATCCCCATCTGTAAGTATACCATCACTACAATTTGACTGTCTGAGCAAGCTGATGTAGTTGAATTTTATCTGGGGATACTTTAATACTACTACTACAGGAAAAGAATCATTGGACGTGGCTTGACCATCACCTCAAGTCACTCACACTGGCTCTTAACACAAGCAGCTGAAGAACAGTCATTACCATTCTCAACTGTTATCTGTAATATGGTTTCAATGAATGTGTCCTGTGGTTATGGATGTAATTGTCCTGAAAAGACTGCAAACAACTGCTCCAACAAGATGGAGCACATTAGAATCACAGCAGGATGCCCAACAGCTAGCGTGCCTGCCTCTTTTACACCTCCAGTAATAATGCAATTCCACAAGGAACTGAACTACTGTCTGAGCAGCACCAAACAGTCGTTGCATATTTAATGAAGTCGCTCACCAAGTGCTGGAAAACAGAAGGTGCTTGGAGTGCATCATTAGTTCTGTCAAAGTGATAATTTACACATCTATCTTGTCAAATTTTCTATGGTTTATACTTTTGCAATAATAAATCTAACATACATTTGATTAGTGAACTGGAAAGAAAAAGAAGCTGTACTACAGTTACCAGCAGTCCTTCACAAACATGTTCAATGAAAAGATTTTTAACCCCTTGGTAACAGTAGGTTTAGCCCCTGCTCCTGCTGTTCACGTCAATAAGATATACAGGGATTTTTGAAACAATCTTGCTCTTAGAATTCTAAGCATTTATACAGAACTGACACAAGAGTGCACAGAATCAGATTTTATCCAAGCACCTACCACTTACGGGCTCTCCACCCAATATAATTTTCTCAATTAAAAATTGAGATCAAATTCACCTGATTCTATATGCTACATAATAACATTATTAATAAGGTTCTCATCGTACAATCAATTTGTAGTAGCTTAACAAGTCACTATTTGTCAAGATGAAGTACAACAGAATTAGTTTTCAAGTTTTACAAGGGGCAAGTGCCCTGTTCCTGAGGTGTGCTGAGCAGTCTAATGCTTTAAACCATTCATTGCTAGGAATTCTTCAACCTGAAGCCCAGCCATTACATAGGTACAAACCCGCTGGCATGACAGAGAGTCTATTTCACACAAAGTACTTCAGACCAGAAAGCCAAGAAGCTTGTTCAGTAGAAATTCTCAAAGACAATCCAACACCTATTCTGCGTTTGCAGTATTTTCAGGCTTTACCATCATTATAGTCCATGAATGAAAGAGAAACATATGAGCTGGATAAGTAGCTTTTTCCCAGTTCTAATAGGTGCTGGTCAAACCCTGAGCTGGTTTCATTAGAAAAGGTTGTTCGTGCTTCCAGTGCCCTTTTAAATCTGTTAGGGAATAAAATACACTTTGGTGAAGTGCAGCCATACTCCGTGCTGCTCCCGTAAAACTCACCCTTTGAAAAAAAAAAAACAAAAAAAAACACAACAAGCAAACATGCACTGACAAAAAGTGACAACAGTTTCCCATGTGCACGAATTTTCAAAGAGAAGTGCATTAGATGGACAGCACATACCTGCTGGCCACAAAGATAAAATGGGAGTACAGCATTCCTGGCTCACAAAGGCTACACTTGCTCATCTTTGAAAATGCATCTGTATGGCTGCAAATAATCTGGCTTCCAAGGATGGAGCTAGCAAACAGCAGGCAGCAATTAGTTTTCTCACTTTTGGAATATGAAGTACTTGGACACACACGAACAGTCTTGTAAGGGAAGTTTTAGTGCAGCTGATGGGAATAACTCTACACCCATGCAGAACAGATTTATAGCAGTGTGTGGTCCCAGGGGAAATAGGCTCTAGTGGCAATGGACATGGGCCTAGACTTCCTCTGCTCCAGCCCTTTCAACTCCAAGAGGCAGTTATTGTAAAACAATAGCTCTGGCAAAAGGAGAAGCAGTCGTGGGTCATAAGAAGGATGGGGCTCTTCCAGCTGTTGTATGCTCTTCCTGAAGCTGGCTGTCTCTATGGAAAGCATCTCTCTGTTCTTAGAAATCACTTAACATGTTATTACTCTTCCAGAGAGAACTCTGCAATACTAAGAATGGTCAGTGCATTAATCTCATACTGTGGTAATACTGGAGCACGTTGAAGTAGTAGACCTGTAGTCTACGACATAATTAACAACATCCCCATAACATCTGGCACATTTTCATTTGATATCTAAACAATTTAAGTACTTTTGATGAATCAGAAATTCCTTTGGATTTATTTGGTGGAAAAGGCACTGAAGGTGACTATTCTGTTAAGACTTTCAACAGACCAAGGAGGAAAATACAACTGTGTTATTTTATTATTTCACATTATGTGAAATAACATAACACCCCAGGCCTCATCCCTGGAAGTGTTCAAGCCCAGGCTGATGGGACTTTGAGCCACCTTGCACACACCAGGGGGCTTGGAACTAGATGATCTTTAAGGTCCCTTGCAACGCAAACCATTCATTCTATGATTCTCTAAAGTTACTCCGTATCTGATAAGCATCTAGTTTAAACTCATTCTAATCAGCAGAGCAAGCTCTAATTGTAAGATGAAAGCACGATCCGTCTCCAGTGCTTAACTTAAAGGTAAGAAGAAACTTTTCCTGTGTAGAGGAGAAAAGAATGTGTCCAACTCCCGCCATAAGGGAATTCTATAATTCCAGATTTTGTAGTTTGTGTGGATTAATTATTGCAGTGTATAGCTTAAGCCACAGGCTCTTAATGATGTCAAATAATTGCAATGAATTGCAATATCAAACATGCAATTGAATGCAAATAAAGTGTAGGGTTTGTTGGGGTTTTTTTTGGTTTTGGGTTTTTGGTTGTGTTTGGTTTTTAGGGTTGGTTGTTGGTGGGGTATTCTGTGTTTTTGGTGTTTTCTTTTTTAGGATGGGTTTTCTGGTGTTTTGGGGTTTTTTTTTTTTAAGTTTTCCTACATAAAAAACTGTCACGAAATTGATACTATACCTAAACCTGTGGAGCCTGGGCTACATTAGCCTTTATTCTAGTCAACCTGTCTAAAAAGTGGAAGAAAATTAGTTCTATTATGTTAAGTGGCTAAATAGGGCTATTTGCCTCAAACTCACAAGCTGATAATTGTTTCCTTAAGTAACCAGTTTTAGTTAGAACATTCTGTGCAAGGGAAATAATCTATCATTAATTTTTACACTGTGTTAGATGGGGGCTTAGCTTGGTAATACAGAAGGAATCAGGCCCAAATCTAGCTACCTCCTTTCTGATCCTGAACCCCAAAGGGGTTATAGTTGTATTTATACACCAGTCATACCTACTGATACTTCCTCAGCACATTTTATGTACACAAAAAAAAGCATATATTTTATGAAACAGGAATTCAAGAAATCATCCTTCCTAATGCTGCTTTTTAAATGCTAAGTTTCTAGAAGCTACCCGTGGCAGTAGCAACCCTTACTTACAAGATTCTCAAATCTACAGTGACTGGCCAGAAAAGCAGAAGGATCAAAGCTGTGTTCAAAGATGTGCACTATACCTTTCTAAGTGTAGGACATAGTCAGTGGACTGCCAGGATCATTAAAAAAAAAAATAAATCTGATAGCCTCTTCTAAAAGATCAGTTTCTGATGAATGGCTGAATTCTGGAGAATGGCTGAATTCCCCCGACACTTACCAATTAGATTTAAATATTTGAAAGTCAAGAGTGAGAAAGACTTCAAAAAAAGACAATTTGATTAAATGAACAAAATAATTTAAGAAGTATCAGAGAAATTATATCCAGATTTATAAAAACAAAAAATCTGGATATTCTACCCCAAGATACAAGTAATTGTTACATTGAAAGAATAAATTCATTACACAGATGCGTATGTCTGGCTTTGCTACAGCTTCTTGTGTCCATGAGATGCTTGCTGTACAAGGGTGTTATTGATACAGTCCTGCAATTCCTTTGTTGGAATGTTATTGTCCTTACATATTGCAAGCTGTGATCTTTCGTGTAATCCATTAACAAATAAAAGTTATGCTTCTTACTGCTTTTAAGTCTCAAATGTCATCAGGCTGGGGGGGAACTTCTCATAGTATTGCTACCTTATGTGAGTCTTGCCTAAAAGTGACAATATTTTTCATTAGCCGGCAGGGAGGGGAGGAGAGATGTTGAGATTAAAATAGAATCCAAAGTAAATTCTTTTTGAAGTTATTTTTCATAAAGTTAAATGTATAATGATTTCAGTTGTCTTTGCAGATTGTAGCTACGCGTTTATCTGCAGTTAATAGTTCCCCAGATGTAAAATAATTTAGAGCTTTGTGCATCTCAAACTGTCATATATGACCACTTCTTCACTCAAGGAGTGTATGGAGATTGACATAAACAGGCTTTGTATTTCCTATAGCCTCAAGTCCCAGACTACATCTGTTTTCTTTGATACACAAAACCAGAGTTAAAATAGCTCCATTTATCACAGTGTGATTGTAGGCAGACAAACCAGCCTGTCTGCTTTCAGATAGTGAGAACAACTGTTATTAATCACAATTACAAGAAAAATACTAAAAGAAATTGCACCAGTGTTTTCTTTTACCCCACACAATAGACCAGTCTTAGCAGTGCTAAGAGTGACAAGACCTGAAGGTCAGTAAATAAAACTGATACTATTAGGCTAATTCTCAGCAGCACATCTACTAAGCACCAGAAAAAAAATGGATCTTTAATATTGTACACAATGATCTGCCGGACAAAACCACTCAAAGCAGAAAATATTTCAGTATAAGAGGCAGTCATACATACAACAGGAGCATAAAAAGTCTAACAGAAATCAAGTTTTTGTATCTGTGGAGTCAGAAAGTTCAAGTGCACAAGGATTTGAAAATGCTACACAAGATTTTTTTTTCTTGTTCAACATATGCTGTAAGCAAGGTTTCATATGGTGAGGGCAAATACGTCCAAACATGTGACAAGCTCCAGCTGCATGCGAGTTAATAGGTGAAATGCTAGTCACAGTAAAATACAGCTGCCACAGCAGGGGAGAGCGGAATAGTACATCAAGGGGGTAATTCCACGTTCCATGTGCAAGAATTGACTGGTCCACTATACCACCATATTAAAGATTTAATCAGAGGATAATAAGAGCATATTAAAAAATACTGAAACTGTTTTCACTCATTTTATCATCACCTACACATTGTTCAATATCCTGATAATGCTAAAGCAGAGTCCACTTCAGTTTCTATCACAGAGCTAGATGCCTGAGAACAGCCCTAGCTAAGAGTTGCAAGTCCAGGAAGTCACCAATACGTTTTAAAGCACAGTTTATGCCCTTCAGTTTTCCACACACAGAGCTTTCTTAGAATTACAAAATTTTAATCTAGTTTGAAACCATTAGACTTCATCTTTGCTCTTATTTCTGTGGCCAGACAATTTCCCAAGAAAGTAGAGAGAAGAAATGCATTAAGTTAACCAGTTTAAAGAAGCTAGCTACACAAATCAAACTGACTTCACAACAAGTCTTCCTGACATCAAAGTTTATATAGGACACCTGCAATCCAATTCTGCTATCTGGATATTTGGGAAAAGCATATATAAAGTATCAGATATATGAAGCATCACCTATACATGACATTGGTTCTTAATATTAAAGCACAAAATAGCTTGCAAAGAGGGCAGTAACTCTGGACAAGTAATTCCCAAACTCCAAGAGAGGAAACTGAATAACCAGAAGTTAGCAGACAACAAGCCAGTAATAACATCAATTATTGCAATAAATGGTAGATTGCAACACAGCCCAATTTAAAGTCACTAGCTCTTCTATGCAGATACTTTCACTAAGTGCTCCAGAATTAGGCACTAGCAGCATTCACCTAGCCACAAGAGACACTAAACTGTCTTAAAACTATGAACTCAATTCAGGTCTTTGTAACTAAATAGATCTTTAACACAAAGTTCAGTAGAAGCTGCTTAAGACAAACCAATCAACCTGTAGACTCCCTATCAAAGGTTTGAAGCTGATGCTCGTAAATAGACCATGTGTGACTTGACATCAAGTAAACTAGGTCTAAGGATACTTCCCCATGAAAGTCTGATGACCAGGTGAGAAGTCTCTAGAAAGAATGTGAGGAAATCCCCACCCCCTGCCAGTAATTTCAGTTAATGCCTGTGAAATATTTTCCAAAGTTCTATTACAATTTTTTTTATTCACTCATGAATATTTAGCAGTATCAAAGTATCAAAGAGATTAATATTAGACTGAGAACATTACCTCCATGGTGATGTGACAGACTTCCTCCATTGGCAAGTATTTCTTCTCTAGCAGCCCTCTAAATTGGAAAGATGGGGTATTTATTCCAGAGCAAATGCAGATGTTTGGTTTTAGTGAAATACTTATCATGCTCATTTACATAGTTGTACAAAAAGTTTCAGAAGTAATTAGGGTACAGAATACAGGTAAACATTTTCATTCAAGTCTGCAGATAAATGTAAGCAAGGTTTTTCCAAAGAAACATTATCAAAACCAAACCATTAAACCAGCATCTGTTACACAAATCTATTATTCCAGAATGAAATATTCTGGATCACTTCCCTCTTACCAAAACTAAAATAGTCTAGTGGCTGGGATGCTCATCTGGAAGATGGTTAAGCGCCTACTGAAAAGGAAATGGCAATAAAGAAGTTTGAAAACAGGCTCCCCAGAGTGATTCAAGATCCTTATTTAGACCAGAGTTTAGACCCAGATCTCCAAGATTCTAGCTGAGGAAGTGAGATACTTTACAAGTATTTACAAGTGAAGTTTATTTTACAAGTGAAGTTTGTGGCAGAAAACAAAAGTTAGATTTTTATGTTAAGTAGTATTTGAACATTTTCAAGCTCTAGAATCTTCTTCCCCATCCAGCTCTGATTATGAACAGTTAAACAGCTTAGAAGGCTGTAACAAAGAAAGCTTTTCTAAGCAGAAGCATTAAGTTTTTTTTCCAAAAAAGTGTACTTTTTTAGGAATAATGTGTAACCATACCTATGCAGTTAGAGATTTTTTCAGTCTGCCACAGACAGCATGTATTTGGTTGGCAAACTCACTTTGTTAGGTTAAATTTAGTCACCTACAATGGAACACATGCATCCAGGTGATCACACTGCTAACTAATTCCAATAAATGACAGTATCTAAGTATTAATAAAGTTTCATTAAATAAGCACTCAAGTATTACATTCTCCAGTGGCCTAGATTCAACAGCACAGAAGCCTCAGAACTTGTAGATTAAACTTTACATCTGATTGTCAAGTTGAAGAGAAATTTCTAAAGAATAAGCATGAGCAGAATGATATCCTAGTTATAAGATATAGTCTATTTCTGCACAGTCCTATTAGAAATTTTCTGGTGCTGAAGCTTTAGCATACAAACGAAAAGGTAGGATGAAAACCACTCTGGCCACAGTCTTTCTATGTTTAGGTATTACATCTTCAAGGTAACAAAGGTATTAAGTTTCCTCTAACTAGGAAGTATAGTGTTTCACCAGCCAAAAGTGTCAAAGCAGAGAGTTATTCCAGAGCTTTTTGGTAAATGTTGAGGCAGCTTACAACTAGTCTAACACAGCAGGCTTCGACAAGCACTTCCCTAGGCCTAAACAGAAATAACCACAGCAGCTAATTCTCTGAAATCACATGACAGAGACCCTCACATTCATTATTCCCTACAAGCAGCACTAATAATAAGGTATGGTCTTGATAGTTTTTGATAGTTTTACCATGTATTTTAAAGACTAATTGAGTATTAAGTGAAAGAAATAACTTTGTAACTAATGGAACTAAGGAAGTCTTGTTTCCCATGGATTTGGGTTTTGTGGTTGATAGTTTCTGCCATCCAAAAACCAACTCCAGTTCAGGCTTTCCTGTACTTTAGTAATAAGCGTTCACTTACTGATGTCTAAAGTAGTCACCTTGCAGTTTTTCTTCTACCTGGTGCACTTTAGAATGCACCTCTTTCCCTACCTGCTAATGATCACAGCTTTACAAATAGACTTTTGAGATCTTTCCTACAAAATTCAGTTAGCTTGGCCATTGGATTCACTATATTTTATTACGGGACAAACTTCTCCCTCTCCCCTTTAACTATTGTTCTTAGATACGTTACCTCAATCTGTTCATAGACATGAATAGGATCACTAATTCCTCTGTAGTTAAAAGCGAAGTAGAAGTAGACACATGCACCTGCATCATAAGTCTGTGTCACCCTGTTGAAGAGAACTGCATTACAAACAAAGCTTTATGGTATTAAGCCAGCCACTACATGACATTACACAATTAATAAGGTTGCTTGTCTTATTTAAAAGTGTATAATTTTTAAAAATAGTTTTGTGTCCGTTTTGCTCATACTTAATGAGTGACACAATGCTATGATTGAGAAGGGAAGCTCTTAAATAAGTCATTACACTTTTCTCCTCTGCATACAAGAAAGAGTAAGTATCAAGAGTAATTGAGTGTTACTAATCCCTTGAACTACTCACTCTTACATGTAATCCATTTGCAGATTAAAGAGGAAGTTCAAGATTGTTAGTGTTTGTAATATCATTAATAAATGCATAGATGCACTTTACCTAATAGCTAGCAAGTTTAATGACCTCTTCCTTAGTTCTCTTACTAATCAAAGATTCAAGAAAAATTATTATTTAAGTTGTTGCACAGCTTACCTGCAGGTGCAAAGAGGAGCAAACTGAACACCCTTCTCTTTGCATTCTCTTACTATCCTTTCCTTTACATTCCTACAAAGGTCCAAAACCCTGTAACAGAAAACACATTAAAATATAAAATCTTAGTATAGGATTTTATACAACTTCCGCGTTGGCAATCTCATAAAAAAGGTGTACTCTAATAAAACTGGTTCTAGAAGGCAATTTTCTGTTTTAAGTAGCTTAGATCTTGTTCTAAGAATTAAGTAGTCCTCATCATCAAGACTTCACTAGTATTGCTTTTTCCTTACTTCTCCTGAACAGCAAGTTTACATAATGAAAATTCTTTTCCATAAGGACTAGGAGTCAAAAGTGCTCAAGAGAAAGTGGAGGTTACCCACTTCTGTATGTCTTTACTTACTTTCTCAGGAAAATAGCCTGAAATTTTTGGTAACATAGTTGACAAATACAGCTCACAGTACAATGCTTGAGAACTCTAAGGCTTTGTATACTCTGCTAATTCCATACCTTTGGCATGTTGCAAGGCGAAAACTGGAGATACTTCAGCTGTACACTAGTTTGCCAGCTTGAAATGTTATAGTTCTAATATGGCAATGAGCTATTAAACCTTGTCACAAGCCATACTTGTTTTATCCCCCATCCCCCTCCTCCTTCCAGGACAGACCCAGGTGCAACCAAAGTGCTAGAACACTTGAAAGAAATCATTGGGTTTTGAATGACCATTTCTTCAGTTACAGGTTCTCCAATGAAGGTTTACAGTGCTATACTATACAATTCAGATTTTTAAGACATTTTGCACATATTGAAAACTACTTTGCAGATTGACAGAAATAATACAAGAGAAATTTATCCATCTAGTGAAAAAGCACGTAAAGCTAAATATTTTATTCAACTACCTTCAACAAATTAGGATCAAGGTAACTGCCCGATTTATGGAAAATTACATAGTTCTTGTGAGTCAAGGTAGAAAAAGGGTTTTTAAAGCATTTGCTTTGGTGAGAACAATTTCCAGTATTTTCTTAAACAAAATCATTCTCTCCTGAAATGAGGGAGAGGCAAAACAAGTTGGTGACTAAGCAGTTAGCATACTTCAAGATCTATAAAGCTACAGTAAAATAAAGAGTAATTTTGCTTTAAAATTGTTCTCAAGTTTCTTCCACCCATTTAAGACATTATGCCAATCTTCAAAGCAGAGGCTGAAACTTACCGCTGCCACTAAATTCCATAGCAAGGATACAGGCTTGCCATCTGAAGTCATCACACTTTGCACTAAGTATTGTAAAGCTTTGATTCAATTCACTTAATATCCTGCATAGGAGTCTTCCGGCTTACCAAATGGACAGAAACATCTAAAATTATTTCATACATTAAACTCTGTTGGGGTCAAGTGTTTCTCAGCCATAGCTAACAGATAAAATGAGCTTAGGAAAAAGGCTTATCTTGGGCAAAAGTTATCTTTCCAGTTCTTTCATTTCCCTGCATTACTGGGGGATCAAACCACAACACCAGGGAAAGCAAAAGCTTATTTAAATATATTTAAGTTTGGCTTTTTTTGATCTTCACTACAAACTTTTCTGCTTGAAATACACTGCTGATTCCACACGTGGCTGCTCATCACACAATACGGTTATTGTCACCATTGTCCAGCTTCCTAAACTGGGCAATTTCAAGTCCTGAATTTGTTACAGTAAGCTAAGTAGAAATATTACTGAATGCCTGTCTCGTGTTTACATAATCCTGACACGTAATTTACTAGCAACTTTAGCCCGAACACCTAGGCTCAAGGCTTGAGGCACATCATGTAGCATCCAACACACATAAGGCCTAAATTACATTAAGTTTTCCCATGAGCAAGCATGAGTTAGGAGTGAAAAAAAATCAAGTACAAGTTTTAAGCAAGGCTAAAGAATAATCACAGTTTACCTATCCCAAGGAACAGATGTCTCAAATGATTCTCCTATTACGTAGTAATCCAGGCCCAGGTCCTAATAAACAGAGAAAGGAAATTATCAGTAACATTCAGCATCAACATCTGGGATTCCACTGTATGTTACACAGCTAACAGTTGACCAACTTCAGTTAGTTTGTATGAGAAAACCAGAAAGTCTATTTAGCAAAAACACCCATCTGTCCCAGTGACATTAGTTTATAATTATGGAAGTAGGGTAGCTTTTCAAAGACACAGATGACATATTTTGATGTCATAGCTATAGTGAGACAACTTGTCAGACTGTCAGTATGCCTACACTAATCAAATATTTGTATCACTACAGCATCAAGCCAAGAACTCCACTGTGCTAGCCAATATAATACCTAGTAGAAATATTGATTTGGAACATAATTCCTGTCTAGGTAGAATAAAGATAAACATTTTGCCCATTTTACACAGAGCCTGCTGAAATAAAGGGAAATTCAGTGATTTGTCCCTGACTATAAAAGTCAAATAAAATCTAGCGTTCAGGATGTACATACTATTCCACAGAAATAAAAAATCTCTCTTAAATGGTAAGACTAAGGTTCATAAGAACAGCTGCAGCAATTCATACTAAAGGTCCATTTCTCCTGGAATTCTGATTTGAACCGCAGCCATAAGCAGATGTCCAAAGAAGAGTAAGAAATGAGTGAGCACATGAGTATTTCAAGTAGTCTCCAGTCTCCGATTATTCAACCAGTAGATTATAAATCTGATCTGGTTTAGTTAGTAACTGCTAGTGATTTCTTCTATCTAATTTTCTCTACCCTTTATTAGAAACTATTTTCTTAACAAGCACATAAATTGATGCTTTTATGGTGTTTTGCAGATGAAGTTCCACGAGTAAACACTAGTCAGAAACGGAAGAGATATCACCTCTGGGAGAAGTTTCAGGATATTATCCAAGGCAACCTGCACTTAGATTTCAGAGAAAGCATCTTCAAAAAGACATCTGTTTTGTTATATTAATTAAAAGAATTTTCAGCAGGCAGACAAAGCTAACCTACCCGAAGGTAAGCGATGACAAATGTCAGCATGTATCCTCTCTGTCCATTATCTTCTCCTGCTGCCAAGCCACTGCAATTAACAAGAATTTAATTAACTTTCCAAAGTAGTCACTAGTTTCCAAAAAGAATTAAAGAACTAATACTTTGATTATCAAACATATGTGCAAGTTTAGCTGTCTCCAAGCTGTGTTACAATAGTTGCAAGTAGTAAGGTCTTTACTAGAAATGAGAAGTTACTTCAGACCACACCTTTAACTTTTTGCTTTTCTCTTTTCATTCCATAATCTGAAGAGATGAACAATTACAAAACATTTGATGTAGATCTTAAAATAACAGCCTTCAAGCATCTCAAAAGAACAGGGAAAACAGAACAAAACATAGTATATCCTTGATGTTCATTTACAGGAATATGTGTAACTACATTTCTCAGCATGTTGGATTTGTGCGCTTGTACGGTCACATACAAGGTCATGAGAGCAAGACTTAAGACCCCAAAAGTGCAAGTGATGTGAATGGATTAAAAAAAAAAAAGAAGACACAACACTAAAGAAAAAGAAAGCTTTGCTTTCACTAATCTATCAAGTCAGGAGCATTATGAAAGTCTTTGTTTTTAGCTCTTGCTTTCTAAGAACAGGAGAGTGCTGTGTATCTTTCATCAGTCTTCCTAGAAGCTGCTATAAATTTGAAAGAGATGTGTGGGGAAAAATAATCAGACATTCTGAAGAAGGACAGAATTAAAGCATTTCAGACCATTACACTGGTTAGCATTTTAGACCAGGTTAAACCATTAAACACTTAACTAATAGCCTTAACTAAGCAGCACAGACAGCACCATCTTCTAACAGACAGGTTCTCCCCCTTATCAATACACCATCTTGAAACACCAAAATACAAAGCGATTCAGTTGAATCGCACAGTTGAAGCCTTTTCTTGCATATAACATTAAAATTACTGAAATGCTCTTTAAGATCAAGAGCAGTGTTATTCTTATCATTGAATGTGAAATCCCACTTTCATAAGCTATTTTAAGAGGTAGAATGAAAGCACAACTTTCAGACAGGATAGCCTTGCAGTGGATAAAACAATACTTAGGTACATTTGAATAAGTGAGACTACAATACTAGCAATAACTTCAAAAGAAAAAGGTATATTTTTGGCAAATTGCAGTTTGCGTGATGGTTTTCATCAATCATGCTTAATCAAAGTGAAGGACAGGAACGACCTGATCACTACTCAGCCTACCACATCAATGTATGTTTTTTGTTCATTTGTAAGAATAGAAAACAGTTTGTGGAACAGAAATTCACTGCATTCCTTTAATTAACACAAGTTCATCTTTTAAACAAGCTTCTTGTATTCGTATGCTCACATCAATTCTGCAAAAATTTAACATAACCCTTACAATTTTGTCTTCCCCTTCTGTAGTTAGACTCTGGTATTGCAAAACAAGCAGTTTCCATGCCTATAAGCGGTTACAAGGGCTAGTTTCCTTTTTAGTAACATCAATTCCATGTTTAGTCAAATACTTACTTTTCTTCAATACACAGACAGCTGAAGTTTTGCAGTAAAGTTCATATTAAGAGTTAGCACAAGCCATATTTATCAAAGGGAACATTCAGTAACTAATTAATTATTGCCACTTCAAACCAGTAAATTGAGAACATATCTACACAGTAATCACTATAAAAATACAGTAATCTTATTTTTTCCTAGACAGTTCACTTCCAGCTTCACATGAAAATGTTCTCTGAAAAGCATACCCAAACTTGGTGGCAATATCATAAACTTGCTTTTCATGCTGAAGAACCTTCTCTCGGTCACCCTCAAAGAGCAACGTAGCGACACACAGTACGTTGGGATCAAATCCTTTAAACTGCAAAGAGAGAAAACTTTGTATTGTGTCATAGCTCATGTGGTAGCATGCAAGCAACAAGTTTTTACTTTTCAAATATACAGCACAGCATGTGTTCTGGTTAATAAATGTTGTTGCAACTGAAAGGAAAGTTTGGGGAAAAAACATCTTTCAAAAATTTACTCCCAAAACAATGAAGTTTTTCCTCGACAGGACAAACATTAACAGTATCTGTCACCTTTTTTCTCCTGTTAAAAAGTAGGATAGACATAGCAACTGTCTACCTATGCTGAAGAAAGAACAGGTCTTAAATGCTTTGAGCAATAGGGAGACATTTATATTCTATCAACTCTTTCTGCATTGAAGCAGGAAGATAACTAACATCTATAAACGTCACTGCTCTCAAAATAGTTGTATCAGCAGTGTACCACAGAAAATCTGTGCTGGGAAAAGCACTATGGAAGGAAAGTAACTTCTGAACTTGTGGCAGGGAGCATAACCCAGTGGAAATGGGAAGAAAACTATTACAGGTTTAATAGTAATGCAGTCACGCTGTCTGTATAGTTTTGTTTCAGGAGTAACAGTCAAGAGTCGTATCTTCACAACTGGTCCAAAAAGTAAGAGCCTTATTTATTTTCTACTTACCTTTTTTTATTATTACTTAGCTCTGTTGAACCACCACTACTAAGCAGGTTTCAGAAGGAATGGAGATTAATATAAAATTACAACAAAGTTTAAGGACTTCTACCACAGTTAAAAAGGGTAAAAAAAATTATGGTTTAGAACAACTTATTCTTACTATGTATATTGACCAGCAATTATTTTTTTAAAGCCTTTGCCTTGCCAGCAGCATTTATCTCTCCCAGTGTCTACTCTGCTTCTGGCAACTTGTTATTAAGCAACAAGCAAGATTATATGAAGTTACATTAATAGTTGAGAGTTCAAGCTCATCCTTTATGAACAGCAGCTATGCTGAGAAAAATCCCAGTTAGCTGCTATTCCTCTTATTATTCCCTTAACTGAACAGATTGACTGTACTGGAAGATAACTGAAGGTACGAAGAGGGTCCAAAAAAACCAGCAAGGAGGAAAAATATCTCGAGATGGCTCAAATCTGCATGGTGATTCCCCGAAGACATGCAAATTGGTATTTCTGAAAAGGATATTGCATCCTACCACCCCAACAAAACTCCACCATGAAAACTACTGCAAAACAGAATATACTTCCCTGGGCAAAGTATCTGTCTTATCCATTAGTCCTACAAAATTATACCCTACAGGGTTATTCAGCCTGGAGAAAAGGAGGCTGAGGGGAGACCTTATTGCTCTCTACAACTACCTGAAAGGAGGGTGTAGAGAG